>JZKD02S1731979.1:118587-144342 GCA_000966675.3 Picea glauca | reverse complement strand
AACCCCTATTCATAGGAAGAAGAGGAAAGGTACCAAAAGACCTTTGGAGAGGAAAGATGAAGTCTTTGTGAAAGATTTTGAAGAGCCTGTGAAGAACAAAGGAGAAGTTGTTGTGCAACAGAAGAAGCATAAAGAAAAGGGTTTTGAGAAGGTTGATGAAACACACAAGAAAATTCCTTTACAGATGGAAGAAGAGGATGAGAAGAAGCCTGTTGAGACTATCCATGTCTCTACTCCCTGTGGTGATCAGACCTTCAAGAGACTTATCAGACAACGTAAGGAGTCAAGAAAAGAAGTGGCTAAATTGAAAAAGGAAGCCATGTATGAAAGAGTCAAGATGACAGAGATTATTGATGGCTACAGTCATACCCTTGAATTGGAAATATTTGCAGCAAGGAGGACTCAACCCCTACATAGATAGCTCCAGAACCTCTATACAGGCAGAACAGAGGCTTCCAGGCTCAAAACAGGAAGCTAAAGGCAGAACTGAAGCATTTCCAAGATGAGGTAGCCCAAAGGAATTTATAGGTGTTGGTTGAGGCTTCCATTGAATATGACAAACCAGTAGCTAAGGAGAGCACAACTACATTGAAGAAGCCTTCCAGTGCTAAGAAGAAGAAGTTTGTTGAGCCAATTGAAGATACTCTTTCTACCAGAAAGAGTGTGAGGCTAAGTGTCAAGATGAAAAAATAGTTGGTAAGGGGTAAGCTCCATTTTGGGGGGATTGTTACATTTTGGGAGGGTTAACTAATATGAAAATACTATCTTTGCATTCTATACAGGCTTCTAGGCATTTAGCTATATGGATTTTGAGTTTTTGCTATGTGCTAGCCTCACTCAGTGGTAAAAGCACTACCTATGGTATAGTCAAGGCACCTAAGTAAAATGGTTTTTTCATCATGGAAGGACACAATATGCTCTGCACATGTTCAAAAATAAAAGATGTTGTGTTTTGGCATTGCTACCCAAACCTATATGCAGCGCAGCGTAAGTGGCGTTGCATGAAAGCACAGCGTAATATTCCACAGAGCGCATAATTGATATACGGGTGCAACACAACGACGTTACGTAATATTTGGCAGGGAGCAGGTTTACACACAAGCCCAATATATGCAGCACAGGGGCACTACCTTATATTTCAATAGAGGATAATTGTTGGCGCATATACGCAGCACAGGGGTTCTAACATCTCTCCTTGTTCCGCTTTAGGGTGCGCTATGCAGAGTTGCTACTCATGGAAGTTGCCAGCAAACACCAAGAATCTAGGAGGACTAAGCCAATAACCTTGGATAAGTTGATGATGGAGAAAGTTACAGAAGTAGAAGCTGGCACGTTGAGGACAACTACAGGCTCCAAAAGGACAAATGGAAAAACAGGAGATGAGCAACAAAAGAGGATCAAATCAGTTAGAAGCATGACTGGATTAGTCACCATCATTTTCCTATTTTATAGCATAGGTTATTTTCTTATTTGTTAGAAAAAATAAATTTTTAAGAGATTTTCAATGGAAGGAGGCCAGCTGGTATCTCATGTTGTTGCCTCCCCTTTTGTTATAAATAGACAGATCAATTGCTTTAGGAGGTTCGGATGGTTGAGCAAGGCTCCCTTTATTTTGTAATATTTTGATGAAGTGACTATGATCTAGTGATGTATTGGACTTAAGACTTTTTGGCTAATAGAAATCAACTTCCTTTCTAGTCTATTTTCTTCAGTTGCTAAATGTTCATGCTTTGAAGGATTCACATGAATTATTGTGGTGATGTGATGGTGGATGTTTGATCATTATATTATCATGATGTTTATTTAGCTTTCTTAGTTTCTGATGTTAAGAAGATCTTTTGATTAGAAACTTTATTCCTTAGACTTTTGTAGACCTAATGTTTGCAGTAGTCCCTACACTCCTCTCACTCAAGTCTTCCCTCTATTCATATTTCCTCCCAAACTAGGGGTAGAATTTATCCAATACCTTAATTGTTGGTGCATGCTAGCCCTGTTGTCTGAGTTAGAACATTATCATTTGAGTCCTTTTCCATTTGACCCGTTAAAACACTCTATCCTTCACATATAACTTGATGGGTACTGGGCTTTCCTTCCATGCAATCTGAAGGTGACTCCTAGTGATAACATTCTTGGCGTCATTGTCGAGGAACGATTCGAAGACTTTTCCCTGGGATTAAAAGGACACAGTATTCTAGTTCTAAAAGTTGCATTAGAACTTAGTGCTTTGAAGATTGCGGACTGCACCTGGTGACTCCATTGTTACATCTCTAGTACCTAAAGGAAAACATATGATATCAAATCCACAACTACCTTTGGTACCACCTGAGGCTGACCTAGAGAAGATAATCAAGAAGGGAAAAGCTTCCCAAGAATTTTTTTTGGCTGATGCTACAAGTTCTTCTGGTCAGTTGCCTGATTCTACTTTTGATACTCCAGTTGTTTTATCAAGTAAGCTTCCCTTATCTTCTGTTGAAGTATCTAAAAATATTGATTTTGAAGGGTTTCCAGTTGAGTACTCTTCCTTTGCAACTGAATTGAAAGAGGAAAACATTTATATATTTTATTCCCCTGATATTGAGAAATGTTTCATTCTTGATAGTCTTGAATATTTCCCTACTTTAGGTTTTGCTACACCTCTTTCTGTTAAAACTTTTGCTGCCAAAGAAGTAGTAACTTCATCTCCCTCCCAGACCTTACCATCTTCTTCAAAAACTCAACCTCCTATTGTGAAAACTGAACCCCTCCTTCATCCGTTCCTTCCTCTCCTACTATACATACAGTCAAGTCTCCTTCTCCTTCTTATTCACCAATAATCCAAAATCAAATGGTAGTTTTTAACCCCTCTGCTAGTAGGATGGATGTCATAGTGGCTACAAGATATGCTCTTCTACTTTTACCTCAGCCACTGAATGCTCTTCCCCCTGGAGATTATTTGAAATACATGCATAAGTTTACGAGAGAAGAATATGTAACAGCTAAGGAACATCTTGTTGCCTTCTATAGCTATGCAGATAACCAAAATATTGAGGCATAGGAAGTGGTTTAGGGGTTTGGCCCCTAGATCCATTACTAGTATTGAGGCATTGGATGAAGCCTTATTGAGGCATTGGGGTGACAAAAAGGATTTTTTGTACTACATCACTAAATTTGGATCTTTGAAAAGGAAAGAAGGAGAGTTTATCTCTGACTTTTCTAAAAGATTTAACAAAATGTACAAGAAAATCCCTGATGAGATCAAACCTACTGAAACCATGAAAAAAATAACTTATGCCAGTGCTTTTGATTCCGAATTCTGCCTCCTTTTGAGAGAAATAAGGTCACCGTCTTTGGTTCATATGCAAGATGTTGCCTTAGAGGTAGAATCCAACATAGTGGCATCAAATAAAATCAGGGGAAAATCTGATAGGGATAGGAAAAAAAACAAAGTTGAAGCTTCAACTTCTGATTGCTCTATTGTCCATTCTCAAGTAGATGAGCTGACTAAATTAGTAAAATATCTCTCCACTGAAATTGAGAAATTGAAATCAGAAGGAAGACATCCATATAGAAATGCTCAAAACACTGAAAACATAGGTAATTTCAGAAGACCCACCAATGCTCCCCAAATCCTTCCCAAAAACAGAGAGAGAGATGATCAGAGGGTACAAGCTCCTTTACAATATAATCTAGTGGCAGATGAAGAAGAAGAGGAGGTTGAAGCTTATCCTGAGATTCATTGTTTAGGTGATACTTCCCCATCCCCACACTTGATTCAATCCTCTTATGAGCAATCTTTGATGGATATTCAAATTAATGAGTTAAGAAAGGGGGAGAAAGAAAAGGATAATCCTGGAAGATATAATTTGAGATCTAAGAAGAATGCAGAAAAAACTGAAGCCCCCGATCAACCAGTTCAGAAAGAAGATCCTGCCAAGGCTGTGACAGTGAGCAGCAAGGAAAAAGACTCTCAAAACCCACAAGTTCTGATCAGAGATCATCCTCCTGAAACCAAAGAGATCGTGAATCCTTCCCCTTCCTTCAGTTTTGAGAATGAGATCCAGGAAATAAAGATCCATGTACCTTTTTTGGAATTGATAAAAAATAAGGATTTTAGAAAATATTTATCCAAAATGTTACAGCCAAAATCATCTCCAAATGCCACTGATTCCATAAATATGCAAGATGAAAAACCAGCAGTGATTTTAGGTCCTTTGATAGAAGATAGAGATGACTCATCCCCACCCTTTTATACTTCACTAAATATACATGATAGGTGTTACACAATTGTCTCATGGATTCAGGGGCATCCCACAATCTTATGCCAAAATCTATTATGGATGAACTTGGGTTAGAAGTCACAAAGACCTATCATGATTTATATTCTTTTGACTCCAGAAAAGTCAAATATCTTGGAGTCATTAAGGATATGGTGGTGACCTTATTTCAGCTACCCATGAAGAGTATACTTATGGATATTGTAGTTGCCAATGTTCCCCCCAAGTTTGGTATGCTCTTATCAAGATCCTGGATAAAAAGACTTGGGGGAACCTTGCAGATGGATCTTTCTTATGATACTATTCCTTTTTGGGGGGGAGAGCATAGAAGACTTTACAGGGAAGCCCAATTGGCTTACATCATAGTGATGAAGCAAACCCCACCAATCACCATGTTTTTTCTTTTGATACAAATCTAGGATCTAGTATTTTTCATCTCACCGATGCCCCAGAAGCCCCTTTAGAAATCAGAAAGAAAGTCCATCAACTTTTCTGAAGAGCCTCCTCTAACTACTTATGTCTGGAATATGTTCTTTGATGGAGCCTCTTCCAAGGAAGGTGTTGGTGTTGGGGTGATCTTTGTCTCACCAACTCAAGAAACTATATCTTTGTCATATAAACTAGAATTTGAGACTACTAGTAATGTGGCAAAGTATGAGGCTCTTGTCTTGGGTTTGAGGGCAGAAAAATACACGGGGATAGAGGAGCTATCAATATTTGGGGATGTTGAATTGATAGTCCATCAGATTAAAAATATTTATCAAAAAAAGCATCCTAGGTTTAGATCTTACAGAAATGATGGGATTTAGTGGACAGTTTTTTCTCTGCTTTTAAAATATCATTCATTCCTAGAGAAGAGAATATTGTGGTTGATTCTTTGGTTGTATCAGCAAGCAACTTCAGAATTCCCATACCAACAAAAATCATGTATGATGTAGAAGTCAAATACAGACCTTCTATACCAGACAATGTAAAATATTGGAAGGTGTTCGAAGATGATTTAGAACTTAAAAAATTTCTTGAGACTGTTGATGAATTTTCTGCACTGCACATTGATCAGGATCATGATCCAGAAATCACTCCTCATGCTGATGTTTTCCTAAATAAAATTGATAATCATCATATTGTGTAGCTACCTAGAAATCATATACCAAAGGGACTAGTTCCTTTGGAAAGATTATTTGATGGGAATGATGTGGCATTGAAAGGGAAGGTATCCATTGATGATGTTGATATCACTGAGTGCAATGTGGGCACTGAAAGGGATCCGAAATATGTCAAAATGTCAAGAATCCTGTCAAAAAATAAGAGGGAATATTACACTAAGTTGTTGAAAGAATTCACTGATGTATTTTCTTTGACTTATGAAGATCTCAGAACTTATGACACAAGCATAATAGAGCACAAGATCCCATTAAAAGAAAACACCAAACCTTTCAGGAAAAGGTTAAGGCAAATCAATCCTATGTTGCTTCCTATCATGGAGAAAGAAGTTAAGAAGCTTTTAGATGCAAAAATTATCATTCCTTTGAGGTATTCCGAATGGGTAGCCAATTTGGTCCCAGTAAGAAAAAAGAATGGGGAAATCAGACTTTGTGTCGATTTCTGGAATTTGAACAGAATCTTAAAAAAGGATAATTATCCTTTACCCAAGATGGAGCACATATTACAGAAGGTAACAGGAGAAGCCAAGATGTCTATGGTTGATGGATTCTCTGGATACAATCAGGTATATGTTTTTCCAGAAGACAGGGAGAAGATGACCTTCACCACTCCTTGGGAGACATTTATGTATGCCAAGATGCCCTTTGGTTTGATGAACGCAGGGGCAAATTTTCAGCGAGCTATGGACATAGCATATATTGGAGAAAAGGATAATCTTTTTGTTATCTATTTGGATGACATAACTATGTATTCTCAGTCTGATAAGGAACATTGTGATCATTTAAGAAAGTTTTTCTTGAAATGCAGAAAAATTGGCCTCTCTTTGATTCCGAAAAAAATATTGTTTGCCATGAAAGAAGGAAAATTATTGGGGCATATCATGTCAGCTGAAGGATTAAGGATTGATTCCAATAGGGTTGAGTCTATACAAACTTTGTCACTCCCTATATCTAAAAAAGAGGTACAATCTTTTCTGGGAAAAATCAACTTTTTGAGAAGATTTGTGCCAAATTTTGTTGAGTTAGTTAAGTATATCACAACCATGCTGAGGAAGGATAGTGAAATCAAATGGACTATTGAGGACCGTGATTCTTTTGATCAAATAAAGAAATCCTTGAAAAAATCCCCCGTTCTTGTCAGCCCCGACTACTCCAAGGACTTTCTTATTTTTTCTTTTTCCTCTTTTGATACAGTAGCAGCAGTCCTATTGCAGAAGAACATTGAATCTTAGAACATCCCATTGCCTTTTTTAGTAGGGCATTAATAGATGCAGAACTAAAATATGACATTATGAACAAGCAAGCCTATGCACTGGTTAAATCTCTTAATTCTTTCAGAGTTTATATGTTGCACTCAACATTTATTTCTTATGTTCCATCAGTTGTTGTAAAAAAATTCTTATTCAGCCTGATATTGACGGAAAACACAGCAAGTGGATTGCTAAACTACTTGAATTTGATTTGGAGATTAGGCCTACCAAATTGGTTAAAGGTCAAGGTTTAGCCAAGTTGTTGGCTTAATCGAATTTCTCAGCGTTGGGGGTAAATTTCATTAGCTCATGTGAAAAAAACAAGTAGGCTGAATTAAATGACAAAGGTGTTCAAATCATCCATGCACTGGTAGATTGCAGCTGGTACAAGGACATTATATTTTTCTTGCAGAATTTACAACCTCCAAGTGGTATGGAAAAGAACAAGGTGAGAGCATTAAAACTCAAATCAATAAAGTATTTCTTGGTTGATCAAATTTTGTATTGGAAGGATCCATTGGGAGTGTTGCTGATATGCCTAGACCCGCAAGAAGCCCAAAAGATTATGTCTGATTTTCATGATAGTTTGTGCGGGGGGCATAATTTTTGGAGGACCATTGCCTACCAGATTCTTAGGGCTGGGTATTTCTGGTCTAGTTTGTTCACGGATGTTTGTGCTAAGAAGCAACTTAAGTCTTTGCCATTAAATCTCGTAGCAGCTTCGAGACCTTTTGAACAGTGGAGCCTAGATTTTATCAACGAAATTCATCCCGCTTCCAGTGGCCAACATAGATGGATCTTGACTGCCACAGATTACTTCGCTAAGTGGATAGAGGCTATTCCTACAAGGAATGCTTCCCACAAAGTGATCATTGGTTTCCTTGAAGACATTATGGCATGGCTTGGCTGCCCGAACAGAATTGTCACTGACAATGCTGCATCATTCAAGGTTGAACCATTAATTCAATTATGTGAACAATTTGGGATCACTTTGATTCATTCCACCCCTTACTATCCGCAGGGAAACAGGCTTGCAGAATCCTCGAGCAAAAGCATTATAAATTTTATTAAAAATATGTTAGAGGATAACAAAAAGGCATCGGATTCGAAACTCAAATTTTCTCTATGGGCTAATAGAGTGACAGTGAAAAGATCCTTAGGACTTTCCCCTTTCCAGCTAGTATATGGATTTGAGGCAGTTTTTCCTTCTCAACTTGCAATACCTGTGGAAAAATTCTTCCAAGATTATCAAGGGGAGCCAGATCATGTGATCAGGAGGATTCAGCAGTTGGTTGAGGTGCAACAGACTCGGAAACAACTTGTGGATAAGGCATATGACCATCAAATGAAGATCAAGCGGGCATTCGACAAGAAAGTGAACAAAGAGGATTTTCAATTGGGCGATCTGGTGCTCAAGTGGGATTCACCGAGGCAAGATAAAGGCAAGCACGGTAAATTTGAAGCTTTATGGACCGGTCCTTTCAAAATCTCTGAGGTATTCTCTAATAACACTTTCAAGTTGCAGAATATGGAGAATGAAGAAGTGTTTGGTGGCCCTGTAAATGGGCATTTCCTGAAAAATTACTTTGCTTTGTCCTTGAATGGCTCCTCATGTCATTGTAAATATCATTTTCTTTTTTGTTTTGTTCCAATAACTGACCCCATAACCCTAGGATAGGGCACTAAATCTACTCATTATTGACATCCTGCAGGGGGCATGCCATCCCCTGTGCAGCCAATGTTATCACACTAAGTTGCCTTGGGTCTTTAGTTTGATTAATACTTTTTTAAGCCTTAGATTTTAATTTTTTGAGTCTCATCCTCTTAAAATTTGATGTTAGATTCATCTTAGAAGATTAAAGTTTTGAGTCATAGTTCTTGTTTGGTCCTCAATTTGGTTTATGGTTCTAGAATCTCTTTCACTCATGATTCATTTTTGGTCCCCATCATGACTTGTCCCTAAATTGACTCCTCCCATTGCGAAACTTATGTGACTCCTCTTCCTCTTCACTCATGACCTAGTTAGTATGACTTGTTGTACTCGCTTACCTGTCCAAACATTTTTTGATTTGGAAGCACTGCCTACTCATCAGCCAATTCCGTAGCACCTGTCATGTTTATCATCCATCCACTCCAATTCATAATTGCCACGACTGAGACCATGTCCCTTGTTTTCAGTGCCAAAAGTCGGTTAAAATGCCTTCAAAATATCTTGCATTTATGATCCTTGGTAATGGTTTCTAAATTTTGCAAAGTTCAACAGTGGTATGTTGTGTAAGTTTGCTAGTTCTGATTAGGCGACCGCATGTCAACTAAATCTGATGTCGTGATAGATTCCATGGTTGAAGTTTCATCAATTTCATCCTAAGATCACACTGAAGATCTCAATAGGTGTCGACTTTACAGGTATCCTGTGCAGCCTCCTTTTCATATTAATTTTCACATGAAATTTGTGCTCGGGTTTTCAATCTATTAAGCCTGGAGGGTAGTAAGGAAGCCATATTTTCATACCTGTAAACATCCTTTCCCATTTCCATGGTCTGATTACTTTTTTTTTCTTTAACCATTGAAGTCGCAGGCCTGTAATAGCTTATCCTCTGTGTATGTGTTGCGCTACCCAGAGGTGCTTCTCAAACCCTCTATGTTTTCCTTTCTCCCTTTCATCTTGTACAAAGAGCCATTCTATATTACCCCTTCACAGTCTATGCTCTAAAAATCCTATACAAGTCTAAAGGTCTATTTCCCATAGTCAAGCTCGACTTTCTAAGCACTGTCAATTTTAAGGGCCATCTTTGTGCATTTGAAACCTGAATTGAAGCTTTCTGTTCATTAGCATCCATTAAGCCTCTCAAGAACCCTCATTTTGATTCATGGATACCCCTTAGTCGAAGAAATCACACAAAGGTGACAGGATAGTTAGGAAAGAACCTGTGGACATGCGCCTTTTTGAAACAGAGCCCATGGCAAGGGAGATATTTCAAAGAGCAGGATGCCTCTCTTTCTGCCAGAACATGCAGAGACGCCACCCAGAGGTAGCAAAATAGTTTTCATTAAATTTTGATGGCAAGAAAACCAGAGTTGGGGATTTGGAATTTGAGGTAACTGAAACCTCAATCTCAGCTGCAACATGGATTCCCATTTCAGGTGAAAAGTGGTTCAAGGCCATGGTTTTGAGTTCACCCTTTGTTAAAGATCTCTTCAAGCCTGAATATTGAGCCAATTATTTGTCTAAGAGTATGCCAAGGAATGAACTGATTGAACAGTTTAATAGAATTTTGAAAATCATACAGAGATATTTTACCTGTGAAGGGATATTTAACACCTTGTATCATTACCACATAAGGTGGTTGTTACATTTTACTGGTAAGATGGAGATGAATGTTCCTTATTACCTATTGAGAAGTATAGGTAAAATGTCATATAGGGTGAAAGACAAATCTAATGATGTGGATTCTAGTCTATTCCACTCTGGATTGATCAGAATGTTAGTCTTTGAAGAGTTGGGAAAGAAAGAGATTTCATGGGAGAATTTTGTGGTTACTTCTCACTTCAAGCTAGACCCAGCACCTACTCCCCAATCATAGATTGCAGTTCCTTCAGCATCCACCAGTACTAAAGAAGGTATCATCAAGAAGAGAAAGGGCAGAGCCCCTATTTCAGAAATCAACAAGCATGTCATGGAAGCTGAGGAGGAGATTTGTCCTTCTCCACATAGAGATTTATCACACCCACCTCCACTAGGGTTAGAATAAGTGCCTTCCTCTACCAAGTTGACATCTAAGAGAGGAAAGAAGCTTCTCTTTCCCTTTTTTCCTCTAGTAGTCGAAATCAAGGGTAAAATACCTTTCACTAGGTCATCAATTCCTAAGGAGGTTTTCAAAGAGCATTCTTTACCAGAAACCCCTATGCATAAGGAGAAAGGAAAAAGCATTGAAAATCCTATGGATTAGAAATCAGAAACCCCTATTCATAGGACGAAGGGGAATGGTACCAAAATACCTTTGGAGAGGAAAGATGAAGTCTTTGTAAAATATTTTGAAGAGACTATGAAAAACAAAGGAGAATTTTTCGTGCAAGAGCAGAAGCATAAAGGAAAGGGTTTTGAGAAGTCTGATGAAACACACAAGAAAATTCATGTACATATGGAGGAAGAGGATGAGAAGAATATCGCTGAGACTGTGCATGTATCTACTCCCCCTGGTGATCATACCTTCAAGAGACTTATCAGACAACTTAAGGAGTCAAGAAAAGAAGTGGTTAAATTGAAAAAGGAATCCATGTCTAAAAGATTCAAGATGATAGAGCTTATGGATGGCTACAATCATACCCTTGACTTGGAAATATTTGCAGTAAGGAGGACTCAACCCCTACATAGATAGCTCCAGAACCTCTACAGGCAGAACAGAGGCTTCCATGCTCAAAACAGGAAGCTAAAGGAAGAACTGAAGCATTTCCAAGATGAGGTAGCCCAAAGGAATTTACAGGTGTTGGTTGAGACTTCCATTGAAGATGACAAACAACCATTTAAGGAAAGCACAACTACATTGAAGAATCCTGCCAGTGCTAAGAAGAAGAAGTTTGTCGAGTCAATTGAAGATACTCTTTCTACCAGAAAGAGTGTGAGGCTAAGTGTCAAGATGACAGAATAGTTGGTAAGGGGTAAGCTCCAATTTTAGGGGATTGTTCCTTTTTGGGAGGGTTAACTAATATGCAAATACTATATTTTCCATCTATACAGGATTCTAGGCATTTAGCTATATGGATTTTGAGTTTTTTCTAAGTGCTAGCCTCACTTAGTGGTAAAAGCACTACCTATCGTATAGTCAAGGCACCTAAGTAAAATGGTTTTCTCATCATGGAAGGACACAATCTTCTCTGCACATGTTCAAGAATCAAAGATACTGTGTTTTGGCATTGCTACCCAAACCTGTATGCAGTGTTGAGTAATATTCCACAGAATGAAAAATTGATATATGGGTGCAACACAATGGCGCAACCTACATGCACTATGTAATATTTGGTAGGGAGAAGGTTTACACACAGGCAAAATATATGTAGCATAGGGGCGCTACCTACATGCGCTACCTTATATTTCAATAGAGGATAATTTTTTGCGCATATATGAAGCACAGGGGCGCTACCTTCTCTCCTTGTTCTATTTTAGGGTACGCTATCTAGAGTTGCTACTCAAGGAAGTTTCCAGCAAACACCAAGAATCTAGGAGGACTAGGCCAACAGCCTTGGATAAGTTGATGATGGAGAAAGTTACAGAAGTAGCAGCTGGCACGTTGAGGACAACTACAAGCTTCAAAAGGACACATGGAAAAACAGGAGCTGAGCATAAAAAGAGGATCAAATCAATTAGAAGCATGAATGGATTAGTCACCAGCATTTTTCTATTTTATAGCATAGGTTGTTTTCTTAGTTGTTACAAAAAAAAAATGTTTAAGAGATTTTCAAGGGAAGGAGGCCAGTTGGTATCTCCAGTTGTTGCCTCCCCTTTTGTTATAAATAGACAGATCAATTACTTTAGGAGGTTCGGATGGTTGAGCAAGGCTCCCTTTATTTTGTAATATTTTGATGACGTGACTATGATCTAGTGATGTATTGGACTTAAGACTTTTTGGCTAATAGAAATCAACTTCCTTTCCAGTCTATTTTCTTCAGTTGCTAAATGCTCATGCTTTGAAGGATTCACATGAATTATTGTGGTGATGTGATGGTGGATGTTTGATCATTATATTATCATGATGTTTATTTAGCTTTCTTAGTTTATGATGTCAAGAAGATCTTGTGATTAGAAAATTTCTTCCTTAGACTTTTGTAGACCTGATGTTTGTAGCAATCCCTACACTCCTCTCACTCAAGTCTTCCCTCTATTCATATTTACTCCCAAACTACTAGTAGAAGTTAGACAAGACCTTAATTGTTGGTTCATGCTAGCCCTGTTGTATGAGTTAGAACATTATCATTTGAGTCCTTTTACATTTGACCCGTTAAAACACTCTATCCTTCACATATAACTTGATGGGTATTGGGCTTGCCTTCCATGCAATCTGAAGGTGACTCTTTGTGCTAACAGACATGTCAAAACATGATGACAGGGTTAGATTCTATGTTAAAGGGAGAATCCAATTAAGTGGATTGGAGATCAAGCGTGGTAGCAGATCTGGTAGCGAAGATAGAGCCAACTCTAGGTGGGAGAAGTACCTTCCTCAATAAGAGGGACTATTGATGTTAGTAGTAGCATCAGACATGTACTTATGTAATGGAAGGTGTCTAGGATGTGGAAGTTGTTGAAAGCCTTGTATCCTTGAAATTACTTTGGTTAAAAGGAATTTATTAAAGTAAAAGTGATCAATAAAATTTATGTGGGGAAGTTTTTTTTCAGGAATATTCAGAGAGACCAAAGTATTAACATTCGGTATTTGACGTTTTGAATCCATATCAGGAAAGTGAGAAAATTAATTAGCATGTAATCTAAGCATGTAAATCTTAAGTGGGTGGGAGAAGTAATCTCAACTATCAATCACTTTGGAGATTAGGTTTAGATTGTAACTCATGATTATAAAATCAAGGCTTGGGTGAAGGAGGAAGACACTTGTATGAGACTTTGGTGAGAGATCAAGGTAGAGAATTTTGGTGAGATGCCAAGGTCAAGGATAGAAAAGAAGATTTTTTTCTAGTGTTAGGAGTGTAGAAGCAAAGAAGGAATTTTTCTTACATGAGAGTGAGGAGATCTCACTGGTTGGGTGAAGATATTTTGTCCAAGTGTTCATGTAGAGAGGCTTGGATGACAAAGGATCATGATTCAAGATATTGGATAGTTGGAGAAGGACATTCATCTAGAGATCATATATTTCAAGGAGAAGAGAGAGTAGAGGAATCCACAGGTGGGTTTCAATTGATAGAAGAATACACCTTGAGAAACGTGTCGATATATTCTCTCAGTGGGCCATTTTTCCTGTTACGGGAGCCCTTATTTGAACTTAGTAAAAGAATCTTGAAACTACTTTTCCCTCCGAGGTAGTTTATCTGAAAATATTGGTGTTCTTCTGCATGAGATTTTGGTTTCCTAGTTTATGCTTTCGCTGCATGTTTAGTTGATTACTCGGTTGTTCTTTAAGTAGATAAAGTGGTTTTTTTAACTAACTTTCGGGTGCTAGGTTGAAGTGGTAAGATATCAACATGGTATTAGAATATATTGTAGACCCTTGAACAAGTTTTGAGAGAACATTAGTCGTGTTTGACCATTTTTGGGACTTCGA
This sequence comes from Picea glauca, assembly GCA_000966675.3. Lineage (NCBI taxonomy): Eukaryota > Viridiplantae > Streptophyta > Pinopsida > Pinales > Pinaceae > Picea > Picea glauca. Next base: position 130,408 of record JZKD02S1731979.1, on the reverse strand, counting down.
TAGGCTGATCGAAGATGGAGTGTCCAGGCAGAGTTGAGATTGCGGGCTCTCACTCGTTTTGCGGGCTTTTGGTCTTTTAGGGTTTATGTAACCGGTATGGGATGTCGGACCATGGGTTTACCCATGTTTAGGCCCTTTTTGTTATGTATAAATAAGTAGATAGGACTTAGAGTGAAGTCAGTTTGTTGGCTTCATGCAAGAATATATAGAGATTGCTAAGTGCAAAGAACAATTGTTGGATTTTGTGCATATTGTGTGTTGATACTTGCAGAGCTAAGTGCAAGTAATTGTAAGAGGCTTTGTGCAGATAGATTGTGTAAGGATTTGTTCCTTGACCTAATTCGGGGAAGGAGGATCTAACGAGGTGCGTGCAGATCTCCTGCCCTTTGCGGAGTTGGCTCTGTGGCTTTGTGCACAGGAGCAGAAGAATGTAGAAAGATTCAAGACTAATAAATAATAATAAGAGTTGGTGGACGTAGCCCCACCCTGGGGTGAACCATGTATATCCTGTGTTGATGTTCTTTGTGCAATGTTATTCATATTTTTTTATGTATTTATATTGTTAGTGCTTATGTATGATGAATGCTAGATTTGAGTTGATGTTATGTGCTAAATGATTAGATGTGCTCAATCTTTATTATTATTGTGTTGATCTGCAATAAGGATTTAACCTGCGATGTGAATAAGTTTTAAGAACTAATGCATGTTATTGGCTAAGCGCATTGTTAAGTGTTGTAATCATAGATATGTGTCCCAGCTCGGTTGTATACATCTGAGTCCTGCAACCCCCCCTTGAATCTACCTCGGGTGATACTTCATCTTCTTCGCAAGTGTTGCTGAAAGGGTCGGTAGTTAGGGTTTTGTTGGTGCGTTGTTGAAGCATTGAACCCTGGGTCTGCCCCTCTGCCAATAAATGGTTCTGTTGTTGGGACCTGAAACTATGATTTTTGGGAACTAAAGAAAAGAGAAATCTTTGTGCGTAGATCTGTTTCTGTAGTGCATAGTATTCTAATTGACTTGTGAAGCTCTGTGCTAAGAAAGAACCATGATCTGAAGAAAAGAGGTAAGATATTAAAGCTATGTGCTCTGGTAAAGGTAATATAAGTGGAAATTTTTTCTTTGAAAGTATGAATCTAGGTATGTTTGATAGATTTTGTCCTAGTCTGAAAACTAGGGCACAGTTAGAAGAAAGAATGGATCTAAATAAATTTGATAAAGATATTGAAATATATGTTATTCCTATGCATAGAAAGAATTTTTGGACTAAAAAGTGGATGCAGGAACTTAGAAAGAATTTTTGCAGATTGCAGGTCCATCACTGTGATCCCAGTGCGCAGTATAGGAAAGGTTGGGGATCACTTAAAAGAAAGAGAGGATTGACACTGTGTTATAATTGCAGAAGACCGAGACATCTTGCTAAGAAATGCCCTGGTATAGATCCTATTAGTATTTGTTGTAAAGATATTGGTCATGAGGTTTAGGATTTCCCTAGGATGATTGCTAAAGTTGAAAAGATGAACATGAGACAAGAAAACCATAAAGAAGGTCAAAAGGATAAGGATATGTTAGAAAACCAGAAAGAATTAGAGACTATGTTATTACAATTAAAAGAAGAAATGGATGATCATAGAGACTTTAGTTTACCATAGATATTGAAAGAAAAACAGTGCATAGAAACAAGAATAGGAGACTTTGACATAGACTGTGTCTTGGATGAGGAAACAAAGGTGAATATCATGCCAGAAAGCACTTGGGAAATTTTGGGAAAGCCTGTTATGGTTCCTTCATTGGGAAGGATATGATTGTTTAAAGGAAAGATGATAACCCTATGTGGAAGAATTATTAATGTACCTATGATGGCCCATGAAACATCAACCGAAGAAGAATTTTAAATCATTAAGTTTGTTGAGAACATCGCCCCTTCTACACTATTGTTAGGAAAGACCGGGATTGAAAAGGATCAGATCAGAAGGAAAGCAGAGGAAGAGGTTACAGAACAGAAAAAGAAAGAATTAAGGGACTTCATAGCTAGAAAAATAGAGTGACTAATACAAGAGGATAATTCGAAGAAACAAAGGGCAACGGAAGTAGTTGTCAAAGTTGAAATAACACAAGAAGGCTTAAAGAACCTGTCCATCCAGGAAAGAAGTGGATCCACCCTGGGAATAGTAAGAGAAGAGGTATTACATTTGAACCCTATGAAAGAACATCCGCAGTGTGAAGTTACTATGCTAGAAGAACATAAGAATAAGAATTGAAAGAGGAATCCAGAGACTCGGATCAAAGGAAATAAGGCAAGAAAGATTAGTAAGAAGAAAGCAAAACTATAAAAACTACGGGAAGTTCCGAAGAAGACTTTGTAGAAGGCAGGCTTGCAGAACTTGAACCTCTCCAGAATATCAGAACTATGCAAAATGGGACTTTGCCATGGTGAATCTATATGACCGTTGGAGGCGTACCAACCATTAGAATGATGCTCCAGAATGGCTAGAAATGCAGTTATGGACAGAAAGAAGTGCGCAATCGGAGGGACAAAGCTTCCAGGACTACAGTAGGAAGAATCAGGGCATTGGCCTCAGAGTGTAAGCAATTAAGTAATTGAAGTGCACAGGCCTATGAGCGCCTTATAGAAGATCTCGAGCTAAGTAAATTGGAGGCATAGCTCTAGGAGGCGAAGCAACAGGATTCCACCGTACAAGCATAGTTGAAGCTGCTTACTGTCGTTGAGAAGATGAAGAGGTCATTGGAGAAAGGCTCAGTCCAGCAGTAGGTTACTGCCATCCAGAGCAAGGTTATGGAAGTGACACAAAGACTCCAATCGGTGCAGGATGAAGCTTGCATGATCTTTGAAGAAGTTGAAGGGAAAGGCTCGCAGCTATACCAATTGGTTGTGACAGTGGAACAATACCTAGAAGGGCCTGTTACTGAGCAAGTCATTCAGGAGTTCACCAAGGAGGAGGCTGTAGCGAAGAAACAAGTAGAGGCAGCTCGAGCTAAGCTCTAGGCCTTTGAAGCAGCCCTGCCCAGATATGAGTGACTCAAGACAAGTCACAGGTGAGTGTTGGGGGCCTGTTGGCCCTCGACCAAGTTTTGAGAGAACATTGGTCGTGTTTGACCATTTCTGGGGCTTCGACAAGATGGTCAAAGATGGAGCGTCCAGGCGGAGCTGAGATCGTGGGATGTCACTTGTTTTGTGAGATTTTTGGGATTTTAGGGTTTATCTAACAGGTATGGGATGTCGGACCATGGGTTTACCTATATTTAGGCCCTTTTGTAATGTATAAATAAGTAGATAGGACTTAGATCGAAGTCAGTTTGTTGGCTTTGTGCAAGAATATGTAGAGATTGATAAGTGCAAAGAACAGTTGTTGGCTTTTGTGCATACTATGTGTTGAGACTTACAGAGCTAAGTGCAAGTAATTTTAAGAGGCTTTGTGTAGACATATTATGTAAGAATTTGTTCCTTGACCTAACTCAGGAAAGGAGGATCTAGCGAGGTGCACGCAGATCTCCTGCCCTTTGCGGAGTTGGCTATGTGGCTTTGTGCATAGGAGCATAAGAATGTAGAAAGATTGAAGACTAATAAAGAAGAAGAAGAGTTGGTGGACGTAGCCCCACACAGGGGTGAACCACGTATGTGTTTTGTGCAATGTTGTTCATATTTTTTATGTATTTATATGCTTAGTGCTTATGTATGATGAATGTTAGATCTGAGTTCATGTTATGTGCTAAATGATTAGATGTGCTCAATCTTGATTATTACTGCATTGATCTGTAATAAGGCTTTAACCTGCGATGTGAATAAGGTTTAAGAACTAATGCATGTTATTGGCTAATCACTTTGTTAAGTGTTGTAATCACATATCTATGTCCTAGCTCGGTTGTAGACATATGAGTCCTACAAACCCCCCTGCCTCTACCTCGGGTGAGACTTCATCTTCTTCGCAGGTGTTGTCTAAAGGGTTGGTAGTTAGGGTTTTGTTGTTGCGATGTTGAAGTGTTGAACCCTAGGTATGCCCCTGTGCCAACATATACCAAGGGTTGAATATAGGAAAATCAAGACTAGGTGTGTCGATGGGGTTGTCCAACCTCTCTGGTGCATCCGTGCTTCCGAGGGCATATGGGTCCAGTCCTTGGGAATTCTCCCAAGTTTACCCAACCTTGCCCAAATGAATCCCAATTCTCTGTGAATCGATTTAAGGCAAGTAAGGTGTGTTCCCCCTTGGTGCCACACGTCACCTTCATGTGTCCAAGGTGCTCCTACTCACACCCAATCATCTTCTTCACCCAACTGGTCACTTATTCCTTGTGCTCTGCATCCATTCGATCATTGAATATGCCCAAGGAGCACATGTTTGATGGGTTTCATGGGAGACCTTACATAATCCCCCACTCCAAGCCTTTGATGTCCCCGAAAACATCTATATCTCCATGGAGTCTCTACCCCATCTCTGGATCTCATCAACACCCAATGACTATTGTCTCCTCAACCATTGTCGTCAAGAAAAATCTCCATAGGAATTTCTGCAAAGTTGTTGATGTGTTTCCGTAACACCCATAAATTAAGTGATTGGGGTAAATATGTGAACCTATTTTTATTTCAAATAGAGACCAATTTTTTTCAAACTTGAAAAATTCTAAATAATCTTCATTCGTTGATCATGAAAACCAAACAATTTTCCAATCAACTTCAATTATCCAGTTATTCATAATAAAAGGATAACTATGCAACTCATGATTTGGAGTTGGTAGCCATAGTGCATGCTCTGAAGAAATGGAGATATTATCTCATGGGAAAGAGGTTTGAGTTGAGGACAGACCATAACAGTCTGAAGTATTTGTTTGATCAGCCAACCTTGAATGTTAGGGAGAGTAGATGGTTGGAATTCCTGTGTGAGTACGACTTTGATATCAAGCATATCGAAGGAAAGGAGAACAAAGTGGTTGATGCACTCAGCAGAAGAGAGCATGAACTACAGGCTACTACCATTAGCATGTATCAAACTGATATTAAAGGCATAATTTTGGAAGCTGCAAATACAGATTTGTAGTACTTGGAATTGGTGGAAAATATACAACAAGGTAAGATGCTACAGAAAGTAGAAGATTATAAATTCGAAGCTGATGGAACACTCCTGTACAAAAATATAATTTATGTACCTAATTTCCAGAAATTGAGAATTATGATCTTGAAAGAAATGCATAATGTGCCTTATGTTGGGCACCCTGGATATTAGAAAATAGTGGCAACAGTCAAGAGCCATTACTTTTGGCTAGGTATGAAGAAGGAAATTGTAGAATACATCGCCAGATGTATGGAGTGCCAGAAGGTCAAAACTGAACATAGGCACCCAACTGGGTTGCTACAGCCTTTACCCATTCCTTAGTGGAAGTGGGAAGTGGTGAAAATGGATTTCATCATAGGATTACCCAGAATAAATAAGAAACATGATTTCATCATGGTGGTCGTGGATAAGCTTACGAAAGCTTCCCATTTTATTCCATTGAAGACTACTCACAAGGCAACTAATGTTGTCAATATCTATATGAAGGAAGTAGCACAATTTCACGGTATCCCCAAAACAATTATGTCTGACAGAGACCCGAAATTTACCTCAAAGTTCTGGAAGGGGTTATTCAAAGGGTTCGGAACAAATCTGAACTTTAGCACTTATTATCATCCTGAGTCTGATGGGTAGACAGAGAGGTTGAACCAAGTGATAGAATATATGTTAAGAATGTATGTGATGGATAAACCATCTAAATGGGAAGACTACCTACACTTGGTAGAATTTTCCTACAACAATGGGTATCAAGCATCATTGAAGATGAGATTGTTTGAAGCACTTTATGGAAGAAAGTTCAACACCCAAGTAAGTTGGGATAACCCAACTGATAGGGCAGTGGTTGGGCTAGAGTTGCTCAAGGAAATGGAAGAGAAAATGCTAAAGATTAAGAAGAATTTGAATGCTTCCCAAGACAGGCAGAAAAGTTATGTTGATAAGAACAGGACCCATAGGGATTTTAAATTAGGTGATCATGTTTTCTTGAAAGTGAAATCCAACAAAAGTTCCCTGAAGCTGGGAAACTGTTCCAAGTTGGCAGCTAGATATTGTGGGCCATTTGAAACCCTAGAAAGGATTGGACCAGTTGCATATATGCTTGCATTGTCTGCATCCATGACTGTACATAATGTGTTTCATGTTTCATTGCTTAAGAAATATATACCTGATCCTAATCATGTGATTGATTGGAATGTGATTCAGATGGAGAAAGAAGGCATCTTGCAGGTGCATCTGGTGCACATATTGGACAGGAAGAGAAAGTAGCTCTGAAATCGTGCCATATGGATTGTAAAGGTCTAGTGGACCTGGTACGACACTAAGGACGTGACATGGGAGCATGAGGATGCTATGCGGGTAGAGTACCTGCATATTTTTGAAGATTTTGAAAATCTTGTTGTTATTATGTAAAAGAGTTGCACTAAGGACAGTGCAAAAATAAGGGGAGGGGATTATAATACCCCGGGTCGAGCCCCTATGAAATGTACCGAAGTTTGTAGGCTGGTGAGCCGAGTGTTGATAAGCTGGTAGGATTATGTGTTATAGGCCGAATAACCTGGATGCTAAGGCTAGTAAGCTTGATTTTTGTATATGTAATTATGCAAATTATTAATAAAAATTATACATTGTTGCGTGTAGACTGGCCACGAGGAAAGAGTGATGGGAGATGAAGCTCCACTAGGTAGGGGAAGGGATATGATTGAGAGGATAGGAAAGAGGGGATAATCTAGAGGCCTTAACTCAAGGGAATATTATAATATATTCCTGAAAATGAAAATATTAAAGTGGGGAAAAATAAACCCAGTTATCCTAAGTTTATGGGAAAGGGGAATGAATGATAAATGGAGTGCATGCAGCTCCAGGAAGATATGTGTTGACCTAGGATCATGTATTTAAAGTTGGAGAGTCATCTCGTTGGGAGGGTTCACTCCCATTCTCCCATCCCTTGCCTAACTCGCTTGGCCTCCATCATGGACCTCTGCATCTTTCATGCATCTCTGAAACCAGTAACTCGTGAAGCTGATATGTGTTTTCCTATGACGCTAACATATCTATACTTGCCAAAACCATGTTGTGCCTTACCAAATTGTGGTTTTTTCCATTCCCTGAGTTATATTGAGTTTTTTTGTTGTCCTCACCTGGCCAGAAACTGAGTTGAAGTTGTTTGAAGAAGCGGGTTGTCAGGCTCGTGGTTGAAGCGGCAGGTTGCTAGGCCTGTGAGCAGCTCTCTCTAGGTGAGAGAGTTTGTTGGGAAGTTATTTTCTCCTAGAGAGAGTCTAGTACCAGTTACTGAGCTATGAGAATTCTTGATCCGACTTATTTACAAGACCCTAAAAGGGGAAGTAGAGCAGTCGATGGACTGTGGAAAATTGAAGGTGCATATTCCTAGGGTGGAACATGCATGTGGGGAATGCAATTCCATGAGTATTTGGCATAAGAAGGATCCTGGAGAGAATCCTTCCAGTTGCACTGTCACACGCCCACGATGGCATAATAAATTTTTTGCCTTTTTCTCAAAGGACAGAATTCCCAAATTCCTACAGGAGTAGAGCACAGGCTAGTCCATTCCTCATCCTCCACCTCGTGATCAAGACCCAGGACCATAGGATTAGTTTAAAAGGCTCATCGCATTTCGCAACATCGAGGCTCCTGATGCAAGGCGTCCCAACCTCTTCATCTCCTTTATCCCCAAAAGCGATTAAGGGGCCTAGCGAATGCTATCCCTCTCACCTATGATCACAAAGTGACCCTCCTCCACATCACCACGACGTTGTGATCATGGCCTACAACCATAGGTTATTTTGTGTTTCATGATTTCGGGACTTCACGTCCCTCAACTTCTCATTTCTTTGAATTCTTGGGTCCCAAAATACCGATCACCGAGTTATACCCTTAGCCAACTACTAGCACCTACCTCCTCCTTCTACCACACGACCCTATCCTGTGACCGAGCGCCAACCCATTGAGCGTGTCGGGGTTTCGTATGTCGGGATTTCACGACTTGCGAAACCGAGAGATTATGCCCTTTGGTCTTCCAGACACCAAAATGCCAAAACTCATTCACGCTAAATCGACGGTCCAGATCACTCCTGGATCAACGACCATAACTACGTCGTGAATTAATGAATCGTGAGTTTATTTGGTCCTACCCTTTGACCACTCCAAGTCGTGAGCTAGAAAAATGCCACTCGACTGCCACATGTCCCTGCTGAATGGATGGTCCTGATTAAATCAGGACTTTCAGGACTATGACGGGTCCATCCTCCCATCTACACAGGGGATAAGATCGATGACCTAGATAGCTCCTGATGTATCCTTGGATATATGGTCCCAGTTCCATCGCTACTTACTAAGGTTGAAGGGGTTGAGGCATTAACACCCGCGCTCCTCCCCTAGATCCATTGATCCCGACAGACCTGGGGTATTTATGAAAGGATCTCATTTGTTTGTCTACCAAATGAATGGATAATCTCTTTCGATAATTGGATTCGTTATCCTTTTTGAACTTGGGTCACGAAATTCAATCTTTCAGAGCTTCAGACTCCCACGAATCTAAAATCTTAGAGAACTACTCTTTATTGCAAAAGTTTTCTAGACCCGGATCGCATGAAACTTCAGATGGTTCTTGGGCACTTATCCCTGATTTCAGTCGGGTTTCTAGGTAAAGGCTTAGTATGTTTCCAAATTTATGAAGCGATTACCGAGGAAAGGTGCTCTCGAGGATCCATCCTAGAATATTGTGAAGGTCAACCAGATGGGTCTATTCTCAATGGGATGGACGCATACCTTGAAATTAACTAATTTACATAGACATCAACTATGACATATAAGTATAAACATTCATCCATGATATTCAATTCAAAATAAAAGGCATAAAAAACTTATCATAACCATAAGGCATGATCCAATTGTTGAGAGGGGTGCTCGTTTCCACCCAATCGTAGGCTCAGTGACTCCAAACGGATTTACCACTAGCCACCCCTAAGCTAGACCACGATGCTCTAAGATTCAATCTCTTACTTCCAGCTCAACATAAGTCAAGGACGAAGGTTACTCTCCTTCTCCTGATAGAGACAAAAATTGAGGACGAAAGCTACTCTCCTTCTCCTGTGTTCAGAACTCCCTGTGGTTCCAGGGTTTTGCGGTTTTCTTCTACGATCCTTGTCGTGCACACTCCCTTTCTCTACCCTTCCCACACTTCCTTTATTTCTCTTCTCTACAAGATTGTGTGTGGCATGAATTCCCCTATATGTGGTCAGGTCTGAGAGATTTACAGATGGGTAGTTCACCCCATCCCCTCATTAACTCTTGAGGAGCCTCCCCACCTACCATCCCGATAGGAAATTAATTCCAGGGTCAGAGAGTTTCCTTGGTCTTTGAGCAAGTAAAAAACAGTATGGTACTGGTTCAGTGGATGTTAACACAACCATTCCAGGTCCCTTCCACCACCCTTCATTAGCCATCATGGTCTCTTTTAGCACATCCCCCTCCCAGTAGTCATGCAACACATATTCATAACAAATTTTACATTCATCGACCTTTTATACAAAGGTCCATCAAATCAAACATTCACACCTTTGAGTTTTCCATAGTTCTTCGTCAATATAGTTATTTTTATAGACTGGGGGAAACAGGGTGTTACAATTCCCTCCCTCTTAAAGGAACATCGTGCTCGATGTTCTATCTATCAATTATGACATGTATGTTGATATTATGGTAGCTGCGGGAGGTATATACCTCCATGTGTAAACCTGACGAGGATAGAATACTCCGGGAAGCAAGAAAAAACCCTAATGAGTTGGCTAATAACCATAGAAGACTTGTCGGCTCAAGAAGATAATTTATATTAGGTTATTAGCCTCCAAGAGAAGAAGTCGGCCATAAATAATAATATATACTGAACATACAGATACCCAGAATGAGAAGTCGGCCCAGACAGTTATCCAAAATTAGTATAAATACAGGAGGCAAGTTCTCATTATGGCAAGAAGTCTCAGAATTACAGAGCAGTACTTGTGCACACTACAGTGCCCATTTTTGTGCGCATGTTTGGAGGAGAGTTGTCGGTGCAGCTTCTGCAGCTAGCAATTACCTTTTGGCTTGGAATATCTCTTGGCTAGTTTTTGGACTATCTGATAAGCTCTTGTTGGTGCGCTTTCCTTGGGAAAAGGTGTGCTACCCTTTGTTTGGTTATCTAGCCTAGGGTTTTCTTCCAGAGTGATTCTCTGTCAAGGTTAAGGTGCTCAGAGGGTGGCTTCGGCCTATGGTTGGGTGACAATAGTGATATTGTCAATGGTAAAACGAGCACATCCATTATATTCTAACAGGTTATGGGCCCACACCTCCTTCATTCAGTCTAACCATTGGAAGGAAACATATCTAGAAGGATATTAAGCTCGTTGAAGAACTGCTACTAGGGTTTCTAGCAGGAGCAGTCACCAAAGAACTACCACTAGGGTTTCTAGCAGGAGCAGTCACCAAAGCACTACCACTAGGGTTACTAGCAGGTGCAGTTGTAGAAACCCTAATCCTCTTGTTGAGGCACATTAAGTGAAGGGATTGACCTAATCTCCAGATAGATCAGTGCGCTCTATCCTAGCACATCTCCTATTACTCTCAGCAAGCCAAGATGTCAAGTTTGAGTTTCTGGTCAAATCTAGGGTTGACTAAGTCAAAGTAGCCATGACTTACTCTATGAAGTTAGATAACAAGTTAGATGGAGCTTCTAACTTCAGAGCCTGGAAGACAAGGATTGATCTCATCCTTGCCAAGAACAAAGTGTTGGATATCATGAAAGGAAAGATCGTGAAACTAGAGTTTGAAGAAGGGAAAGAGAAGGAACCACAGAACGTTGCATCTATGAAGAAGTTCAAAGATAGTGACATCAATTCCATGAGTATCATAGTGGATTCTTTAAAATACCACTTGATACCCTACATCTCCCATCTTGACTCATCAAAGAAGATGTGCAATTCCCTAACAAACCTCTTCTCAGTCAAAAACATTGGACAAATAATGAGTCTGGAGAATGAGCTCCGTGACATGAAGATGAATGATGATGATAGCATAACATCATACTTTGTGAGGATCTCCCAGTTAAGAGATCAACTAAAATCTATTGAAGAAATCATTTCAGAGAAGGAACTGGTAAACATAGTACTCAATGGTCTTCCCAAGATGTGGGATGCATTTTCCGCAAGCATGAACATAAGGAAGGAGTATCCTACATTTGAATAACTTTGGACTTGTTATGCTCAATAAGAATCCAGGATCAGTGCAAAAGAGAAACCCCAAAAGAAGTACGATGATCAAGCCTTCACAGCAAGATTCAAGAATTTCAGGAACAAAAGGAAGTTTGGTTCAAAGAGGAAGACAAAGCAATAAAAAGATATTTTAGAAATACAATGCTTCAACTTTCGAAAGTATGGTCACTACAAAAATCATTGTCCTGAGCTAAAGAAAAGGAAGGAGAAACACAAAGCATCAGTTGCCGAAGAAAAGGAACCTACAAACAAGACTAAGCAGGATGAAAGAGACTTCTTCTTCTGAAGGTAACAATACTCTTCTTATTTCTTGTACATATCTTGTTTGCATCGTCTCTGTACATATCTTGTATATCTATCTCTTGGAAGATAATGTATTACAAGAAGAACTATACCTATGGAAGAACAACAATATAAGGATTGATATCATTAGATAATACACATGAAAGGATGAAATACGTTGAATCAATCATGAAGAGACTTAGAAGAAGCAAA
>JZKD02S1731979.1:22987-35543 GCA_000966675.3 Picea glauca | reverse complement strand
GTACAGAGACTGTAAAATACAGAGTGAAAGACTCAATAGAATGGTGGCAGCTTATCTCTGAGAAGAGATGTGATGGCTACTCGCATTCGCAAGAAGATGATTACAATGAGGCTCTAAAGGCATTTTTACAATAAGCAGGAATGCCAAAAACCCTAGACATCAAAAAACCTAACCTTGGGAGATGAAGCGCCAAAAGTCATGTGGGCCCCGTTTGGGTAAGTGAGTACATCAACTTCTCGGGGTCGTAACTTTTGCATACGATCTCCATTTTAGGTGTGTGATAGCTCGTTGGAAAGGTATCATCGAGGAGATTCATTTTGGGGGCTCAATTATGACTTCAGCTATCATTGAGAACCTCGATCTCGAAAAACCTTCATTTGGGCCCTCAAAATGGCCCCGAAAGTTAAAACCTGCTAAAAATAGTAAACTGCCAAAATTGCCAGAAAGCCATTTTGAGCCATTTGGAAAAGGTGGGTGGCCATTGATATCCACCTGGATCAAATGGACTCCATTGCGTTGAGTTCCCCCATCAGGTGAGGAAATTTCTGTTGAATTTGGCTCCAGGTGAGCCACTTGCCTTGGTGCAGGAGCTGCCCTGCCTTGACAGCCCGATAAAGATGGATCCTCTGCTGGTGAGTTCCCTTGAACTGTGTGTGCACTATCTGATCAGTGGATGCATGTTCCATGCAGTTATTGTTGATCTCGTTGGTGTCAACTAGTTTTCGATCTTCGAGGTATCCAATAATGGTGGAAAATATGGTCGGAGGAGGTCCACATTGAACACTAGGTGCAAACCAAAGAAGGGGGGAGTGTTGAGTTTAAGAGAATTTTCACCCATAGCCTTGGTGATAGTGTAAGGCCCATAGCGAAGTGGATGGAGATTCTGATGGGGCCCTGTAATCCGTTCATTCTGCAAATGTAACTAGACCTTGTCTCCCATATGAAACTTGTGCAGTACCTTATGTTGATCATGGTGTTGCTTGTACTTAGCACTGGATTTCTGCAAAATATCATGGACATGTTAGCAGATGTGTTGAATCCATTCAATGAATTTGGTGGATTTTTCGGCCTCAGACTGAACATGGGAAAAATTTTTATGTGTTGTTGTAAGAGGTAGTGCAAAATCAAGGGGACCCAAGGGTTGGAATCCCTGCCCCACCTGAAAGGGGCTATGGTCGGTGGAGCTCTGGAAAGCCTAGTTGTAGATGTGTTGAACATAGGGAAGACTCGCATCCCATGTACGTGGATGCTTAGAGTTATGCATGTGCAGGATGTGCACAATCATCTGATTGACTACCTCTATTTGGCCATTGGTTTGAGGGTGGAAGGCAGTGGATTTAGTGAGCTTGGTGTTCAACAGTGACCAGAGACTTATCCAAAATGTGTTGAGGAAATTTCTATCTCGATTAGAGATGATGATCTATGGTATCCCAAAATGGACCCACACTCATTCGAGGAAGATCTTGGTAGTATCCTCCATTGTGATTCTCTTCTTGCAGGCTATAAGAATGGCCATCTTCGAAAACCGATCAACCACCACAAATATGTAATCATTTCCTTGCTTAGTGGATGGAAGGCCAAACATTTAATCCATAGAGATGGATTCCCAAGAACTCTCGGGAGTAGGAAGAGGGGTGTATAAGCCTTGCTTCTTGATGGTTGGCTTGGTAATGGCATAAGCAGTGAAATATCTGATATACTTGTTGACATCTTGTCGAAGTTTTGGCCAATAAAAATGTTTCTGTAGAACGACCACAATTTTGTGCTTGCCAAAATGTCCTTCCATCCGACTATAGTGAGCCTCGCAAATCAAATTTGCACGCTCTTTTGTAGGAACACAGAGATGGCCCATATGGCATAATAATCTGTCCTGAATGTGAAAATTGATGACATTCGCACATGTACCCAAGAGATGATAGGTGGTGGAAAATTTTAGATATTTTTGATAAAGTTGGGGCCACTCAGATGCCTCATGCCCACAGGAATGGAGCACGGTGGTGAGTGCAACCACGAGAGGTCGACTGAGGCAGTCAATGACACAATTTGTGCTCCATGTCTTATACTTGATGTTGAGATGGAACTGTTGCAAGCAGGTGGAGTACTTATGATGGAGGTCATTCTGCAACTTCCCCTATGTATGTATGAACTACATAGGCTTGTGATTAGTGTGGATGATTGTCTCCTTTCCCATAATGTAATGTTTCCTTTAACGACATGCTTGTCAAATGGAATACATTTCCTTGTCATAGGTGGGGTATTTCCAGACAGTATCTAAGAGTGTGTCACTATGGTATGCTATCAGATGACCTTGTTGAGTGAGAATTCTCCCTACAACATATTTAGATGCATTAGTCTCAATCTCGAATGGTTTTTGTAGATCGGGTAAGGAGAGTATTGGAGCTAAGCACATGATATGCTTCAGATCATCGAATCCTCGTTGTTGTGCCTTCCCCCACGCAAAATTTTATTTGCCACTGCCCTTGGTCACTTGGCTGAGGGCCCATGCAATATGGGAGAATCCCAACGTGATCCGTCGGTAAAAGTTGGCAAGTCCCAAGAAGCTCTGAAGTTCAATTAGTGTGGTCAGGGCTGGCCAGTCACAGATGAATTGGATCTTAGCTGGATCCACATGTACCCCATGCTCATCAACAATGTAGCCCAAGTATTGGACCTTGTTCATGCCAAAGGAGCATTTTTCCAAGTTGGCATATAGCTTGTGTTGTTGCAGAGTGCTCAAAACCTGTTGAATATGTTGCATGTGCTCCTCCCAAGTTATGTTGAAGATGAGGATGTCATCCAAATATACCACCACAAAAGAGTTGGTGAAGGGTATCAATACATCATTCATCAACCTCATGAAAGTGGTTGGTGCATTTGTTAAGCCAAAGGGAATGACCAACCATTCGAAGAGACCTTCTTTATATTTGAAAGTTGTCTTCCATACATCAGTTAGTTCGATGGGAACCTGGTGGTAGTTGGACTTTAGTTCAATCTTGCTGAAGAAATTCCCCCCCTTGAGTTGGTCAAGAAGGTCATCAATTTGGGGAATTAGGTACTGATTCCTGACAATGATTTTGTTTAATGTTCCGTAATCAATGCAAAGCCTCCAGGTCCCATTTTTCTTCTGGACTAGTACAATCGAGCTTCCGCAAAGGGAGGATATGGGTCTGATGTGCCCCTTTTGAAGCAACTCTTGTATATGACGCTTGATTTTGTCATTTTCCATCAATGAGTGATGATAGATTGGTCGATTAGGCAGAGGTGCACCGAGGGTTAGATCAATTGGATGCTTGACTTGGCAGTGTGTCGGTACCCTAGTGGATGAGGAGAAAATGTCTTTGTACTCTTCCACGATCCCATCCACTTGCTTCTACTACAAATAGAGGCTCTATGTAGAGGCCATGGATGTGGCGACGACCTTCTTCTTACTGTGAGCACGCATCACAAAGAAGATGAAATTCCCAGCTTTTTAAATGACCTTACTGCATTGCTTATTAGATATTAAAGAAACAATGATAGGCAGTTCTACCCCTGGTATCCTGTACAATTGTCTACCCAAAGTAATAATAACACTGCGGGGTATAGACTCATACACAACATGTTGCTTCCACAAATATGGTTGTCCTAAAAGAACATCACAAAATTCAAGGGGATCAATATCACAAAATACCTCATCTTTGAAGGGATCGATGTTGTAGGGAAGACAACAATGTTGGTTGACACGTAGATCACTTCATTGGCGAAGCCAACCGATGGTGTAGGGTTGTGGGTGCAGTTTCCTCGGCAGGTCCAACTGCTTTATGACCTCTATTGAGATCAGGTTCTTCTGATCGCCGCTATCGATAATGAAATGAAGTGGAGCCCCATTTACCCACATCTGTGAGTGAAAGAGGCATTCTCCGTCCTCTGGTTCTTCTGGTTCGCTTGGCTGGACTTTGGTGGTAGTGACAGTGGCACTGGGTTTGACATCAATAATATTCTTCCCTCCTTCTGGATTTGATTCGGAGTCAAAATCTACCTCTGACTCAAAATATTTCAACTCGGCCACCAGTGACTTCTTGGAGTGACATTCTTCGGTGTTGTGCCAAGGGATTTTATGGTATTCACACCATTTTCACATGTCCTTCTTTGAATTCTCATTATCCTTCTTGTGTTTTGGCTTCAACTAGTTGTCCTGAGAATGGCCATATTTTATTTGTCCCTTGTTTTGTGGGTTGGGGCCTCCTTTTCCATGCTTTGACTGTGAGGAGTTTACAGATCCAAAATCTCACCTCTTCTGCTTAAATTTATGCTTGATCTTGACAACATATCTATAAGTTGTATCCAATGATGCGATGTCCAGAAAATCCATTTATGTTTGAATGTATCTATGTCGACAATAGTGGTATTTGAGCACCAGATGTCGTTTAGATTCTTTGATACCTAATTTGGTGCACAAGGTATGGAAAATATTGGTGAGATATGGTACTGTATGGTCCCTTTCCTGACGCAGGGTGGTCCATCTTGTGTACTGGTCCTCGTAGCTTCCAATAGGGTAGTATTGTTCTTTAATGGAATCCCTGAAGGAATCCCATGTGGGGGAGACCACAAATATTTCATATTCCTCTATGGTGATTTTCTCAGAGGAAGTATCCCACTAGTCCTTAACATGGGGGATGGCCTTGAGGAGTGAAAAATAAATATTTTCCCTATCAGAAAAATTGTGGACCGAAAAATACCCTTCAAGCAGATTCAACCATTTGTCTACACCATCTGCATTTATAAGTCCTTCAAATAATGGAATATCAAAATTTACCTATACCTTGAAGGGGGTTGCATGGCCACTTGATGAAGATGCATCTCCTGTGGGCAGTCGTCGAAGGATGTGTGCAAATTTATCCATCATTTTGTTCCTTTTCATGCAAGGGCTTCCTCAAGAAACATTTTAAAAGGATCTCTTACTCCATCATATTTCTTTTCACCCCCCATGGGTTATTGTCAAGCTCGGTGCAACCGATCTTTCAAAGGCTCGACTGGTTTGAGTCCCAACATCTTGTACCCAGATCTTGTCGGGGACATGCATGAAGAAAAATAAATGAAGAGCAGACTGCTCTGATACCACTAATCTAGATTTATGAGTGGAATGAAATGAATAACAGACTGAATACAATAACACAGATATACAGAGAACAACAATAAATATCAAGGGAACAATAACTTCTATTGAATAAATAAAATAGGCTGAAACTTTAAAACTGCAGAACTGAAAACAACTTGCTTGAATGGTGGTAGCTATCTCTGAGAAGAGATGTGGTTGCTACATGCATCTGTCTTAGAAGAATGATTACAATGAGGCTCCAAAGGATTTTTAACCTTACTCATGAATGCCAAAACTCTAGACATCCAAAAACCTAACCCTAGGAGATGAAATGCCAAAAGTTATGTGGACCCTAATGGGTAAGTTGGTACCTCAACTTCCTGGGGTTGTAACTTTTGCATACGACCTCCGTTTTAGGTGCGTGATAGCCTGTTGGAAATATCTTTTCGAGAAATACACATTATGTCGTCAAACTCAAACTCTATCTACATTTTGACTATGGCAAGCCAAAAAAACATTGTTTAGGGCCCCAAAACGACCCTAGAAGTACATAAAAATGTACTAACATGAAAACTTCCAAAATAATCCAGTTGGATTAGGTGGGCGGCCACCAATATCCACTTGGAATTTGTTTAGGGCTTCAGACAACCCCAAAAGTGTAGAACCCAAATTACAAAGAATTACAGAAGAACATGATGAAATAAAAACTATCAAGAGGAGCCAGTTGGAATAGGCGGGTGGCCACCAATATCCACATGGATCAATCATAAGCCCTAAAATATGCATGGGGCCTTCAATATGGTTGGGAATTAATGATTGTAGAGGTAAGTGTGAAGAAAGGTAGGGCCCACAAGTGTAATATGCATGTCATTATGATTTTTTTCACACCAAGTATATGCCTTAGGGATGTGGCCATGCTACGAGGAGTAACACCACAAGGATGTGGCAATGGTTATAAAAGATATTTTTTTGGTTCGATGAACCATGCACAAAGTCCATATCGAAAAGCATGCCCTATAAATGGAATATTTGTCCTACAAGTGTAATATATGTGTAATTATGAGATTTTTCCCAGACATGTAATATGGATGTTGTTACCATGGTGTTGCAAAACATGAATGGTTATCAAGGCCTTCTTGTGGTTTTGAGATTGAGACCTGCATCAAAATACTTAAAATATGCATGGGGCCTTAAATATGGTAGGGAACTCATGATTGTAGAGGTATGCATGTAGTATGCTAGGGCCCGTGAATTTGATATGCATATCATTATGAGTTTTTTCATAGCATGTATGTTCCTTAGTTATGTGGCCATGCTATGAGGAGGAGCACCACAAGTATGTGGCCATAGTAATAAAATAATTGTTATTGGTTCAATGAACCATGCATTGTGTGCATAATCGATAAGCAAGCCCTATAAATGGAATATGTGTTCCACAAGTGTAATATATGTGCCATTATGAGATTTCACCCAAAAGTGTAATATGGATGTTGTTACAAGGTGCTGCATAATATGAATGAGTATCAAGGCCTTCTTGTGGTTTTGATATTGACACCTATGTCATCAACCCTAAAATATGCATGGGGCCTTAAATATGGTAGGGAAATGATGATGTTAAAGGTAAGTGTGTAGTATTTTATGGCTCATAAGTGTAATATGCATGTCATTATGAGTTTTTCACACCATGTATGTGATTTAGGGATGTGGCCATGCTATGAGCAGTAACACCACAAGGATGTGGGCATGTTTATAAAAGATTATTTTTTGGTTTAATGGACCATGACCAAGCTCCATAGTCACCAAGCATGCTCTATACTATGGAATACTTGTCCACAAGGGTAATAAATGTGTCATTATGAGATTTTTCCCAAAATTGTAATATGGAAATTGTTACAAGTTGTTCGAAAACACGAACAGGTATCAATGCCTTCTTTTGGCTTTGAGAAAGAAACCTACATCATAAGACCATGCAGAATGTACATTATCGACAAGCATGCCCTATAAATGGAATATTTATTCCACAAGTGTGATATATGTGTCGTTATGATGTTTTACCCAAAATTATAATATGGACATTGTTTCAAGGTGTTCCATAACGTGATCAAGTATCAATTCCTTGTGATTTTGAGATTTAAAGCTATGCCATAAGCCCTAAAATATGCATGGTTCCTTAAATATGGCAACGAACTCATGATTTTATAGGTAAGTATGTAGTATGTTGGGGCCCATGAGTGTAATATGTATGTCAGTATGAGTTTGTTCACACCATGTATGTACCTTAGGGATGTGGCCATGCAATGAGGAGGAACACAACAAGGATGTGGCCATGATTATTAAATATTCATTTTTTGTTTCATGAACCATGCACATGATCCATAATCAACAATAATCCCCCCTAGACCACCTCACATGACATATGTGTGGGGCCCTAGATCACCTCACATTTCCTATGCATGGGGTCCAATATCACCATGATTTGTATGAGTTGAAGGATGCTTCTGGGGCTCATGGGATAGGAATGAGGCTTTGAACCACCATAAAATACATAGAAATGTAATTTTCATCCTACATGTGTCATATGTGCACCATTACAAGGTATGTGTGAGGGCCCTGGTTTTGGTTGTGAGAAAAAAATAGAAGTTGATAAAGTAGCATTGCACACAATGTAGACCAAAAATGAGCCTAGGGCATCTTCTAAAGTGATAATAATAACGTGAAATGCATGGGGAATCATAAGGAAGAGTTAGGACAATTAGAAAATGCGAAATAGGTAATAAAATCGTGTTTGAAATAGGTTGTTTCATATTTCAAAGGTTTTGTTTGGTGGTGTTGAAAATATTTCTATTCTTATTAATGGATCTTCATGTGCCTATGATTCTTTGGATAACTTGGGCACATATAAGGACAAGAGTGTTATCCTCATTCATTAAAATAATCAAGAGTCATATGTAAATGAATTTAAAATATAAAATTAATAACCAACAAACCACATACCTCGAAATAGAACACAAGATTTAGCATGTCTTTTTACCTCACTTGTATACTTACATATGGCCATTCAAGTAGACCATCCAAATCATCTTAAATAATAATGGTATGAATTAACTTCTTGTGCTCAAAATGAGGAAGGAAGTAGCATACCTTTGACTGAGTGCTTCATTGTAAGTGTTTGTAGTTGGACGTTTATACCAATGGCTATGTTTGTAAAGTGATATATCTATGCACCTAGTCTATAATATTGAAATACATAACCACCCTTATTTCCTATCCTATCATCCTATGTTAGATATTTTCCTTTAACAACCATGGACCCAAACAAAAATCAATTTCCTTCATCATCCATTAATGAGACAATGAGGGTATGCTTTCCTTTTGAGAAATGTGCTAACCAATAGTTAGTTCCCCATTCGTTACCTTTCAGGGAAACCAATGTATATGTGCCTTGAAAAAAATGGAGTAGCAACAAAATATTCAACTAAGTAGACAAAGTGTACTACATTCATACTATTTAATCAAAATTAATCTAATATTCCCTATTTACACTAAACCTAGTTGTATGAGATATGAGACATGATCATAATGTGGTGAATTAGTTGCTCAATCCTCCTCCAACTGGGATGATTCAATAGTTATACATTTATCAATGACATACACGATCCCATCTATTAAACCAATCCATGGATTCACAATCATCTCATTCACTGCTACTACTTGGGATAGAGAAGCAACCAAGTTTTCTTGTCTGTATTTAAACTATAGAATTATTTGATGTTTGAACTGAATTCATATGTATATGATCAATTTATGTTGACCATCTCCTAAATATCTTTTCACATGTCCTTTCCTTGATAATTCTTCTCTCCTTCATGTTCCCTCTACGATTACTAAAGAACATCATTCAACTATAGATTTTTCATCGCAAATATGGGAACTTGTCATAAACTTCAATTCTTCCCTACATAACATAGTTTTGATGCACTTGCCAACTCTATTATGCCCCCCTTTCTTATGTCCAATCTCAAAATAGTTCCAAATATGTGTCACCTTGTATTTTTTGTGCAACATGATAACGATTGAAATTCACGAGCATTTGAATTAGCCCATGCACCCATCTAACCAAATCCAATGTTGATCCATATGCCTATAATTCTCCTTCAAGTGATTGTAGAACAAATGAAATCAATTTTGTACAAAAGCTAATTCATAGCCTCTGTTTTGAATGGATTGTAGGCACTTGAAAACATTGTAAGATTCCTAGTCATTTATGTCCATATTATTTGATTCTTTTAACTTTCCTATGGATGATATTAACCTAAAATGTTCTAGATTCTCTTACATATGTATACATGGAATCTCTTGATTTTATGTTAAATATTAATGTTTTTCTTTTCTATTAAGAATTTCCTAAATTTAAATTTATTAACTTTATTAAACTTTTTAGAGACCAATTTAATATCTCTTCTTGAAATTTTGTATTCTAAGTTACACCAAGATTTTGACAAATGACATTTGTTATTTTTATTATGTTACATTTATTATAGTCCAATTACAAGTTGAATACTCTTTTACTAAAATTATCTTATATATGGTCTCTATATGCATTATTATATCACATTCGTACACATCTAATCCATATATTTTTGAAAGGAAATCTCATTATAAAATCATAGGAATGCTTCCCCACACTCATGTATAGCACCCTTAGTATCCCTATAGGCATAGACTAGTGCACATGCTTAGACTAATGTATGACATCCTTAGTAAACTATTTGGCATATATTAGTGGTTTTAGCTCACGATGCAAATCAAGCCCATGCTTGCATAGAACTAGCTAAGTGCACTTCCTTAAAAAGGTTTATGTTTTTTGTCATATGATAATCACTTAAAAAAAAACTTCCATAGATTTACCCCTAAATTACAACTAAGTTGATTTAAAATTGAAGGATACCAGGTACACTTTGATCCACTTATATGTGGATATATTACAAGATCATTTAATATAGATTTATTCATTGAAACTCAAAGAAATAAGAGGCAATAATAAATACTAGTTAATTCAAAAGAAATAAATTTAATAATAAAATATATTTTCAATAATAAAAAATTATTAATGAAATTTAATAATAAAAACTCATTAATTTACCACTACATGTTAACTTTAAAATGAAGACTAAACTATTAAATTAAATATTTTATGGTTTTATTATATCAAATTTAACATTTGTCTTTTCTTGATCATTTTTACAACATAAATATTGTCCTCTTTATTAATTTAAAGAAGAGATATTTAATAATAATAACTTATTAATTTAAATAATAAAAACTCATTAATCTTTCTTTTTATATATATCTTTACGACCCCATGGGATGCTTAATCAGATCTTACGATTGTTCACCTCTTAAGGGCATGCAACTCTATGACAGTTCTTACTTGGTTGCTTAACACGCCAAGAATACTTCGTCCAGACTACACCTCTTCACCTAAAGCATACTCATACTTTGTTCTAGGATATTGGTGAGTCGCACTCCTACTCTAGTGCAACTCTTGTATACTTGGACAATTATTAACAAAATTTAACACAGTCTTATACAAGCATGCATTCATGAACATGAGAATCCAAGAAAATAAATACAAAATAAATGAAGACAAACACATAAATAGTGTGGGCGATACAAACTGTGTCTAACATCCGGCTAAGTCTTTGTTATTGCAAAAAAATTATAATATGAGCACTACCAGCTCGATTTACAAATTCGACAAAGTCACACAACTCGCCACACCTCGCCAAGACACTCAAGAATAGATTCCTCACACAAGACTCACTGTCAAAGTCATCTCTGCAACCACCTACGGTGCACCTCAGACATGCCCGCAACCACAAAATTATTGTCCCTTTGTTACCAGAGACTTTCACCAAGCTAACATAGATTTCGTTTTTTCCTCACACATGCCTCCATAGACCTGTATTTTCCAGACTTCCCCAAAACCTCCAAAGCATCCAACTCTTGGCTACTTGTATTCCATCTTGGAAACTCTTCCTCAATTCATTTCCTCAAACTTGCCTCAGACTTGTTCTCCAAATCTCTTTCTCAAAATTCCCTATCCTTCCTTTGGTGGTGTGCCCTTGTTTTTATATGGACTCCAAGAGTTAGTGGTAAAAAACATCATGTTTCTTGGGTATGTTACGCCCCTACCCACATTCAACTGACTCATCATTCCCCCTTCATGGACTCGGTGCACCAATCCAAGCCTGCACGTCCATCAACTATTTGTCTCTTAGACCAGCGTTCCCTATCCTCAGGCGTGCACCCCTTGCCTTTTGCACTCTCTCATGCTGATCATTGTGACTCCTTGTGGGTGTTGATATTAGTGGTAGCATTGGATAGGTGCTTCTGCATTGGCATGTGTCTAGCATGTGGGATTCATCAAAATGGTAGTGTGCTTCAGAGAAACGTGTCATTCAAAACTGACAAGATTTGTCTCATCTGTTGTGGGTACAGAGACGGGTGCTAGCTAAACTTATTTTTCTTGTACGTTGGCGAGAGCTACACAGGCTTCCTTCTCGGTCGTTTCACATTCTTTGGAATCTTTCGCATGCCTTTCTTTTGTCAGTCTTTATGTTTCTCACAGTTGTACAATGGTGTCTTGCACCTCTCTGAGCTGCCTTTTCAACCATGCCACATTCCCTTCGTGACCCTGCATTGTGGACGCTTCTGTAGCCTTTGTCGCTAGATGTCGACTTAATTCCATGTTTTCCTGATAGAGTTTGGCAATGGCCAGCTTTGCTTGCTTCAGTTACTGATATGGAACTTTCTCTTTTTCTCCTACGATATCTTCTCTCCTTGTTCTACTCCTGTCTTCGCGGATCGATCCCCCAACAGGTTCTATCTGAATGTCACATCTAAGTAGTTCTTCAGCTATCAATCTGATGCGTGGTTCTTTTAAAATTCGAGCTTCCATGATCTCCTGGTTCTTTCTCGGCCTACCCCTCCTCCGAGGCATTTGTTGCTGGGGAGAGAGGGCTCTTACTTTCTTCCCTTCCTATGCAAATCCCTCTATTTCAGATTTTTCTCAATTTGATTTGGTCTTCTCTGTAGGTAAAAGAATAGTTCCTTTCACGTCTTTGGGAATGCCTGCCACAGGTGAGAATGAATCCCAGTCCCTTTGGGGCTCGGACCTTGCAGTCCTACTGCTCCGTGCGCCTTTCCTTGCACTCTGAGAGGTCGCCATGGTGCGACCAAGGTGAACTATGCACACAGTTGTTACACACTATTTTCATCATCCCTATGACCGTTAATTATGTAAACCTATATGTTGCCTTCAGAGGGGTCAGTGGCCTAAGTTCCTGAAGAAAGAAGAGAGAAGAACTTTTCTTGAGAAAATAAGTTGCATTCTCCTTTGTAAAAACCCTATTAAAGAGGATGTTCCTAGGTTGCTATATAGGTAGGGTGCAAAAATGCCTGATTTTCGCAAGCTGC
>JZKD02S1731957.1:43326-56729 GCA_000966675.3 Picea glauca | reverse complement strand
TGGCCCCGGAAGTTAAAACTGCTAAAAATAGTAAATTGCCAAAATTGTCAGAAAATTGTTTTGAGCTAGTTGGAAAAGGTGGGTGGCCACCGATATCCATATGGATCAATCCTCCATCCTTAGGAAGAAATGGTCTCCATTGCGTTGAGGTTCCCCATTAGATGAGGAAATTTCTGTTGATTTTGGCCCCAGGTGAGCCACTTGGCATGGTGCAGGAGCTGCCCTACTTTGATGACTCGATAAAGTTGGATCCTTTTTTGTCGAGTGCCCTTGATCTGTGTTTCCACAATCTGATCATTGGATGCATGTTGTATGCAGTCAGGGTTGAGCTCTGTTGGTGTGAGTTGTTCTGCTACTTCTAAGGTGTCCAATAATGGTGGGAAATAAGGGTGAAGGAGATCCACGTTGAACACTGGGTGTAGGCCAAGGAAGGGAGGAATGTTGAGCTCAAAATAATTATCCCCCACGGCCTTGGTGATAGTGTACGGCCCATAACAGAGTGGGAGAAGCTTCCGATGGGGTCCTATAAGGCGTTCTTTCTGCAATTGCAACCAAACTTTGTCACCCACCTGAAACTTATGTGGCACCCAATGTTGATCATGGTGTTGTTCGTACCTTTCATTGGACTTCTTTATGATATCTCGAACCTATTGGCGTATGTGTTGGATCTGCTCAATGAACAGGGTGGCTTTGTCAACTTCAGTTGGAGTAGGAGATGAGTCAGTTGAGGTGACTGCAAGGGGAAGTGCAACATCTATGGGACCCAATGGCTGGAATCCCAACCCCACCTGAAAGGGGCTGTGGTCGGTTGAGTTATGCAGGGCTCAGTTGTAGATAAGTTGGACATAGGGAAGGCTCTCATCCCATGTACGAGGGTGCTTTGAATTATACATGTGAAGGATATGCACAATCATTCGATTTACAACCTCGGTTTGGCCATCTGTCTGGGGGTGGAAGGCCATGGATTTAGTGAGCTTGGTGTCCAGTAGTGACCAGAGGCTTGACCAGAATGTGCTGAGAATTCAACTATCCCAGTCTGATACAATGGTTTGTGAGATTCCAAAATGTACCCAGCTGCGTTCAAAGAAGAGCTTGGTAGTGGCCTCTATTGTGATTCTCTTCTTGCAAGCAACCAGAATCATCATCTTAGAAAAGTGATCAACAAACACAAAAACACAATCATTTCCCCGCTTGGTGGATGGGAGGCTCGACATGTAGTCCATTGAAATGGATTCCCATGGCCTATCAGGAGTAGAAAGAGGGGTGTACAGGCCCTATTTCTTAGTGGTCAGTTTGGCAATAGCGCAGGTAGTGCAGGACCTAATATACTTGTTGATCCCCTGTCAAAGTTTTGGCCAGTAGAAATGTTTCTGTAGCATCGCCACTGTCTTTTTGATGTCGAAGTGTCCTGCCACCCGACTGTAGTGGGCTTCCCAAATCAGCTTCACTCTCTCACTTGATGGAACACAGATATGGCCCAGATGACACAACAACCCATCCTGAAGATGGAAATTATCGACAATTGTGTTTGCACCCAAAATTTGGTAGGTGGTGGCGAAGTCAGGGTCTATCTCATAGAGTTGGGGTCATCCAGATGTCTCATGGCCGCAAGAGTCTAGCAATGTGGTGAGTGTCATGACTAGCATTCCGCTGAGGCAATCAGTGACGCGATTGGTGCTTCTTGTTTTATACTTGATGTTGAGGTGGAATTGCTGCAAGTATGTGGACCACTTTTGATGGAGCTCATTCTGCAATTTCCCCTGTGTCTGCATGAACTGCAATGGCTTATGATCAGTGTGGATGGTTGTCTCCTTCCCAAGAATGTAATGTCTCCACTGGCGGCAGTCTTGTACAATGGAGTACATTTATTTGTCATAAGTATGGTACTTACGGACAGTATCTAACAGTGTCTCACTATGATAGGCCACAAGGTGGTCGTGCTGAGTGAGAACGGCGCCCACAACATAGTCTGAAGCATCTGTCTCGATTTCAAAGGGATGTTGCAGGTCTGGTAGTGAAAGTACTAGGGTTGATCACAAGTGCTTCTTCAAATCATCGAACACGTGTTTTTGGGACCGACCCCACACAAATTTCTCCTTACCACAACCCATGTTTATTTGGTTGAGGGCCCATGCAATATGGGATAATCCCAACATGAACCAGCGGTAGAAATTGGCAAGGCCCAAGAAGCTCCGAAGCTCAGTGAGTGATGTTGGGGCTGGCCAGTCACGGATGACTTGGATTTTAGCTGGATACACATGTATGTCATGCTAATCAATGATATAGCCTACGTAATGGACCATGTCGATGTCGAAGGGGCATTTTTCCAAGTTGGTGTATAGCTTGTGTTGCCGCAAGGTGTGTAGAACCTGTTGAATATGATGCAAGTGTTCGGCGCAAGTCTTGATATAAATTAGAATGTCATCCAGATACACCACTACAAACATATTGGTGAATGGTCATATGATATCGTCCATCATCCTCATGAAAGTGGTTGGAGCATTTGTCAAACCAAAAGGCATGACCAACCATTCAAAAAGGACTTCCTTTGACTTGAAGGCAGTCTTCCATACATATGTCTGTTCTATCGAGACCTGGTGGTAGCCAAACTTCAGAACAATCTTACTGAAGTATTTGGCCCGTATGAGTTGATTAAGGAGGTCGTCGATTTGGGGAATAGGGTACTGGTTTCTGACTGTGATTTTATTCAGAGCCCGATAATCAATACAGAGTCGCCATGTTCCATCTTTCTTCTATAACATCACGATTGGGCTCCCGCAAGGTGATGAGATGGGACGGATTTTCCCCTTGTGGAGCAGTTCTTAGATCTGTTGTTTGATCTCCTCATTCTCTAACAAATAGCGACAATAGACTGGCCTATTGGGAAGCGGTGTTTCGGGGGTCTGATCGATGGGGTTCTTGACCTGGAAGTGCAGAGGTACCGTTGTAGGTGAGGAGAAGATATCTGAGTATTCTTCCACAACCTTATCTACTTGCTTCTGTTGTGTGGAGAGGTCAACCGCAAAGACCCTGGATGTGGTTGTGATCTTTCTCTTATTCTGAGAGCGAATCATGAAGAAGATAAACTTCCCCATCTGAGAGATGACCTTCCTGCATTGCTTAGCAGAGATCAAGGAAATAGCACTAGGTGGGATTGCCTCGGGTATCCTGTACAATTTCCTGTTCAAAGTAATAATAACACTATGAGGCCTAGACTCATATACAACATGACATTTCCATAAATAAGGTTGGCCCAAAAGAACATCACAAAATTCGAGAGGAGAAACATCACATAATACCTCATCTTTGAAGGGATTGATGTTGTACAATAGTTGACATTGTTGGCTAATGCGGAGATCGCTTTCTTGGCGAAGCCATCCCATGGTGTAGGGTTGTGGGTGTGGCGTTGTTGGTAGGGAAAGCCACTTGACAACCTCTGTTGAGATGAGGTTCTTCTGGATACCTCTATCAATGATGAAGTGCAGTGGGGTGCCTTTTACCCACATCTGTGAATGGAAGAGGTGCTCTCCTTCTTCTGGCTCATCTGGTTCACCAGGTTGGAGCTTGGTGGTAGCAATGGTGGCACTGGGTTCCACATCAATGATTCGTCTTCCCCTTTCTAGTTCTGGCTCAAAGTCAGAATCTTCATCTGATTCAGAGGCTTTCACTTCGGCCACCAACGACTGCTTTGAACAGCAGTTAGCAATGTTATGCCAAGGGCTCTTGTGGAAGTCACACCACTTCCCAGTATCTTTCTTTGTCTTTCTAGTGTCCTTCTTTGCTTGTGGCTTGGACTGGTTGTCCTGATACTTCCCATATTTTCTTTGTCCTTTTTTCTGTGGGTTGGGGCCACCCTTTCCCGACTTTTGTTGTGAGGGGTTCCCAATCCCAAATTGTTGCATCTTTTGTTTGAGCTTCTGCTTGATTTTGACGAAATATCGGTAGGTCAAACCCAAGGATGAGATGTCCTAAAATTCCATTTTAGTCTGGATGCATCTATGAAGAGCACCACGATACTTGAGCACCATATGTCGCTCTGAATCTTTGATACCCAGCTTGGTGCGTAAGGTATGGAAGATATTTGTGAAATATGGCATTGCTTGGTCTCTTTCTTGCCGCAGTCTGGTCCATTTGGTATACAGGTTGTCATAACTTTCGACAGTGTAGTATTGTTGCTTAATAGCGTCCCTGAAGGATTCCCAGGTGGTCGTGACTGAAAATAATGAGGTTTCCTCTATTTCTTTTTGCTCAAAGAAAGTTTCCCACTAATATTTGACATAGGGAACGTCTTTGAGGAGCACAAAAGTAATATTTTCTCTATTCGAAAAGTTATGGACAGAAAAATACCCTTCTAGTAGATTCAACCACTTGTCTATAGCATCTGTGTCTATCTGACCTTCAAATATAGGAATATCGAAGTTTATTTGTACCTTGAAGGGGGGCAGTGCCTCTGTTCGAAGAACATGCGTTGCATGTTGGTAGTCGTCGAAGGATTTGCATGAAACTATCCATCATGTCGTTCCTCTGTTGCGTGAGGGCTTCCTCAATCAACAATTTGAAAGGATCTCATGTCCCATCATATTTATTTTCTCCTACCATGAGATGCCTCTTGGGCGTGCGAGAGATTCTATCCTCAAGAGAAACAAGCTCAAGACCCAACTCTTTGTACTCCGACCTCGTTGGGGACATGCATTAAGACGACAAGGAGAAGACCGCTCTGATACCATTGATTCAGATTTTATGAGAAGAACAAAATGAATACAGATTATTAACAGGTGCTTAAAACAAAATAACAGAGATACAGTAAAATTGGTTTTCTATTCAATAACGAAATAAGCTAAAACTGTAAAATGCAGCGGAAATAAGCTTGTTGGAATGGTGGCGACTTATCTCTGAGAAGAGATGTGACGGTTGCGCGCATTTGCAAGAAGAAGATTAAAATGAGGCTCTGAAGGAATTTTTACAATAAACAAGAATGCCAAAAACCGTAGACATCCAAAAACCTAACCCTAGGAGATGAAGCGCCAAAAGTCACGTGGGCCCCGTTTGGGTAAGTTAGTACATCAACTTCCTGGGGTCGTAACTTTTGCATATGATCTTTGTTTTAGGCGTGTGATAGCCCGCTGGAAAGGTATCATTGAGGAGATTCATTTTGGTGGCTCAATCATGCCTTTGGCTATCATTGAGGAGCTTGATCCCAAAAAACCTTCATTTAGGCCCTCAAAATGGCCCCGAAAGTTAAAACTGCTAAAAATAGTAAATTGCCAAAATTGTCATAAAAATGTTTTGAGCCAGCTGGAAAAGGTGGGTGGCCACCGATATCCATATGGATCATATTATTAGCAAATAAAATCATAAATATGACATAAACTTGTCAATACACAAACTACTTGATATTAATAACTTCGGCGCAGTGCGCGAATACAAAATACAATGACTGAGATGAGCCACGGCTCAAATGAATTATGTTTAATTTACAGACACAAATATTTTGCTCAGAATTCTTCAACAACTCAGTTTTTTTTGTTTCTCCTTCCTCTCTACCTCTCTTCTTCTTCTCTGCATCAACTGCATCATCATTCGACTAACTAAGGAGTCGGACCTATATGGACTCCGACTGAAACTTCCTGTAGAAGTAAGACTAACTCGACATTAAAAACTAAAATTAATACGATTGCCTCTCCAACTACTTAACTGAACTTGAGAAGATAAAGATCGGCTACATTTATAACTTTATTGCTTGCCGACTGACTTATACTGAGATTGAGTAAACGTGCAAGTTTACATTTGCAAACTACCAAACAGACTGACTGACTGACAATTCGGTTTACTGACACACTATTGATAAAAATGAAAAATTGATGGAGTCATGAATATCTCACCGACGTGTAATTACTATTTTCAACACTCCCCCTTAATTATAAGTAGGTGGGATTACAAAAAAAAATCATCAAAAATTGAGTTTACATTTACTATCACTCATTTGATACTGTGCAGACTCCCAGAATACTACACAGATACTGAAATGCATCTCTTGCTAAAGCCTTTGTAAATATATATGTGACTTGTTCTTTTGACCTACAAAACTCTAAACAGATCTCTTTGTTATTCACCAATTCTTTGATAAAATGATACCTTGTGTCAATGTTCTTAGTTTTCTTATGAAACACATGATTCTTTGATAACATGATGGTTGAATTGTTGTCACGGAATATTGTTTTTGGTTCCTTTTATTCCTGCAAAAAATATTTTAACAATATTCTCATCCAAACTGCTTGACAAGTTGCACTTGTAGTTGCGACATACTCTACTTCTGCTGAAGAAAGAGTCACAATGAACTGCTTCCTTGATGCCCATTTTACCATGCATTTTCCAAAATGAAATGTGTACCCAGAGGTACTTTTCCTATCATCTATGATCTCTCCACAATCACTGTCAGTGTATCCAATGAGTCCAAAATCTTCTAAAGTGGAGTGCTTATTGCCAACATCTATTGTTCCATTCACATATCTCAGGATTCTCTTTCTTGCCTTCCAATGTGATTGTTTTGGAGTTTCCATGAATCTTGATATTATGCTCACTCCATACACAATATTATGTCTTGTCATTGTGAGATATGTAAGACTACCTACCATTATTTTAAATAGTGTGGGATCCACCTTGGACCCTTTATCTTCCTTGCTTAACTTCAATCTTATTATGACAGGCATTGGGGCTTCTTTTGAATTTATCATATTGAATGTTTTCAATACTTCATGTGCATACTTGGACTATGAGATAAATATACCAGTTTTCGACTGGTGAAATTCTATTTCCAGAAAATATCTCATAAGCCCTAAATCAGTCATTTCAAAATTAACCTTCATGATTAACTTGAATTCTTCTATGCCAAAATCACCTATAAAAATCAAATCTACATATAAGAAAATAAGTAACATATTACCTTGTTGATTTGATTTTATGTACAATGTTGGCTCATTTTCACTTCTCTGAAATCCATTCTATATCAGATAAGAATCAATGAGACTCTACCAAGCTCTAGGATCTTGCTTTAATCCATACAGTGCTTTATTCAATATGTACATTTTGTCTTCTTGTACTGGAACCTCATAACCTTGTGGTTGCTCCACATACACTTCTTCTTCTATGTGTCCATTAAAAAATGATGACTTTAAATCCATATGATAAACTTTCCACTTGTACTGCACGGCAATTGCTAACATTATTTCGATTGTGTCTATGCGGGCAACTAGTGAAAATGTTTCATTGAAATCAATTCCAGGTTGTTGTGTAAAACCTCTTGCAACTAATCTTGCCTTGTGCTTCTGCATTTTTCCTTTTGCATCTTGCTTGGATTTATAAATCCACTTGACACTTATCACATCCTTGTCATCAGGTACATCAACCAATTTCCATGTATGACTATTTTCTGTGCATCTGGTTTCTTCATCCATGGCTTGTGCCCATACATCATCTTTGAAGGCTTATTCAAAAGTTAAAGGATCATCTATTTGTGAAAACAAATCAAAAACTCAAAATGAATTTGTTGTGTCTTCATTAGAGATGTCACATAGACTTCTTGTCTTTCATGGTAGAAGACCTTCTAAAGTTGGATCTGGATATGTAGAACTACTCGAACTATTTGTTGGTGTTGGTTGTGTTCTAGGTGTAGACTGCGCACCTGTTGTTCTTACTGGAGTATTATGCATTGTGGTTTGGGTCACACTACCAGATATAAAAGGAACTATGCATTGAATTGTACTTGGTGTTTGAAACACTTCTTCTTCTATATCATCATGTGAAATAGAATTAATGATCTTAATTGTCTTCTCTACACTCCCATCCCATGCTTCATTCTCCACGAACTGAACATTGTGGTTGATTATGAATTTTCTTACGACAGGGTCATACATCTTGTATGCTTTTGTGTCTTCAGAATACCCAAAAAATATACATTTGTGTCCTTTGTTGTCTAGCTTATTTCTTAGCTCTCCTAGAACATGTGTGTATGTGATGCAACCAAAAAATTTTAATTGTGCCACATTATGCTTTGATCCTATCCAGGCTTCTTGAGGAACTTTGTTCTTCACACTCTTTGTCGGACATTTGTTCAAGATGTATATTGCAATTTCTACTGCCTCAGCCCAATACTCATTTGAAAAATGTTTGGTTGCCAACATATTGTGCGCCATTTCCATGATGGTTATGTTCTTTCTCTCTGTGACACCATTCTACTACGGTGTATATCGCACGGTAAATTACTTATAGATTCCATAAAATTTACAAAATTTCTGAAATTCTCTTGAGATATACTCTCCTCCTCTGTGAGTTCTTAGACACTTGATGTAATAGCCACTCTGCTTTTCCACAAGTGATTTAAACTGCTGAAAGCAACCCAATGCACCAGATTTATGCATTAGAAAATAAATCAATGTCTTTCTTGAGAAATAATCAATAAATGTTAGAAAGTAAGTACTACCTCCTATAGATGGAATTTGCATTGGTCCACAAATGTCTGAATGTACAATTTCCAGTGGAGATTTTTCTCTGTAATACTTGCCAACTGAAATGATTCTCTGTGTTGCTTGCCAAATATGAAACCTTCACATATCCTCTCTAGTTTTCCATTCAATGGAAAACATTTTACCATATCCTTTGTATGAAGCAGATTTAGACCTCCAAAGTTCAAATGTCCAAATCTGAAATGACATAGTCAGGAATCATCCTGTACTTCCGATTGGAATGTTGTCTGCATCTATGTGCCACTTTCTCCTTTCTTAGTATTGCACGCACTATTTTCTTGGAACTATGTGCACTTTCTGTTGTAAATGAAGTGTCTAACTGTGCACCTTTTCCTTTACCAACAGCTAGCGCTGCATTCTTCTTCTTGGCTAGATTCAATGTCCATTGGAACATTTTGTTACTTGTCATCTGGATTCTTGCAATAAGTTGATTGTTTGGGCATTTATCCATAATCACACAGTGATTATCCTCCATGTAGATTATGTATCCTTTTTTTAACAATTGTCTTGTGCTCGTCATATTATGCTTCAGACCAAAAACATAATATAGATCAGGCATAACTTTTTGTTCTCCTTGCTTTGTTAAAATGTTTATACTTCCTTTGCCTAATACAGTGACTTGGATATATGTCCCATGTGTAACCTTGGTTTGGACTGACTCATCCAAACTAGAAAACAATTCTATGTTTCCTGTCATGTGGTTATTGCAACCAAAATATAAATACCATATGTCACATGGGATTTCTTGAGAAATATCGCATTCAACTGGGGATATTATAGGAATTACTACAGCGTATTCCATAAACATAGGGTGAATTTGGTTGTTTGTGTTACTTAACTGATTCTGACCTAGCTTGTTCTTATTATAATGTCTCTTTCATCACTCATATGCATAATGTCCATACTTTTTATAGTAATGGCACTGAATTCTTGATTTGTCAGTTCTTTGACCACTTGGTTGACTGATACTTGGGTTTTGACCTCTTCCACCAATATTTACAGGACTATTACTACATCCACCTCTGACATAACTTCTTCCTTCACTTCTATATTTAGCTCTCCCCCTTCCTCTTCCACGGCTTATATATTGTTGCGTGGGAAATGCATTCTATAATGACATACTTGACCTATTCAATTTTTGTTCATGATTAATGAGGGAAGCTTGCAGTTCATCTAGGCTAAACTGACTCAATTCTTTGCCCTCTTCCAAATTCACAACAAGGGTATCAAACTTAGGAGGAAGACTCCTAAGTATATTCTCAAAAACTTTTATGTATTCTATGGTTTCACCATGAGACTTAATCTAATTTATCAGGCCAATGACATGGGTATAAAAGGATATATTGTATCTAAATCTTTCATTAACACAATTTCAAAATATCTTATAAAAAATTGTAGTTTTGAAGTCTTTACTTTATCCATACCTTAATAAGAGCTTTGTAATATGTCCCATGCTTCCTTGTTTTTCTTTGTTGATGCAACTCTTGGGAGTATTCTCTCATGCATGGCTTGATCTATGTAAAACATTGCCTTTCCATCCTTCTTTCTTTGATCTTTCAAGGCATCCTTCTTAGCTTGTGTGAATGTGTTATATGTTTCCTGATCTATTGGTTCAATATAACCATTCTCAACTATCTCCCATACATATTGACCTTAGAACAATGCCTTCATGGTCAATGACCACATCTCATATTTTTTTCCTATAAAAGTGGGAGGTTGTAGATTTGAGGTAGAATCCATATTTCACTTTCCAACAGAGTTACTTATCTGATAAAAAAATTATGATAGAACCTTCTCTAATATTATATCTTGGATCTATGGTGCGCAGACCACTATGCACAACACAGTTTCAAATACTTTGCACCACACAGGATTCACGACAGAGTTCTCAAAACTAACCGCACAATGCACAAACTGCACAACTTGTTGCGCATTGTAAATAAACACACTTAATAAAATGATTTATGAATGAGAAATAACACAGTGCTATGTTTAGCACATAAGCTCATAAATATGACATAAACTTGTCAATACACAAACTACTTGATATTAATAACTTCGGAGCAGTGTGTGAATACAAAATACAATGAATGAGATTAGCTTCGTCTCAAATGACTTATGTTGACTTTACATACACAAAGCTTGTGTTCAAACTTCTTCAACTCCTCAGTTGTTGTTGTTTCTCCTTCCTCTCTACCTCTTTGCTTTTTCTCTACATCAACTGCATAATTATTCGACTAACTAAGGAGTCAGACTTATATGGACTCCGACTAAGACTTATTGTAGAAGTAAGACTGACTCAACATTAGACACTACCATTAATACGACTGACTCTTCAAATACTTAACTGAACTCGAGAAGATAAATATCGGCTACATTTATAACTTCACTTATTGCCAACTGACTTAGACTGAGATTGAGTAAACGTGCAAGTTTACATTTGTATACTGTCAGACAGATTGACTGACTAAAATTGAAAAATTGATTGCCTGACAAATCGACGGAGACTTGATGTAACACCATGTTTCCCCCAGTTTGTAAAAATAATTGGACTGGCCAGAACTGTGGCAAACTCATGAATGTGAATATGTGATGTGAATGGACCTAGTGGAAAAGGTCAATGAATGTGAATAACATTATGAATTTATATTGCAGGACTGCTGAGAGGGGATGTGCTGGAAAAGAGACCACGATGGCAGTGGAAGGCACTTGGAAAGGTGGCGTTAACTTCCACCAAGAATTAATACCGTATTTGGACTCCACTGGCCTGGAGAACCAAAAGCGGCTCATTGGCCCTGAATTAAATATCTCGTAGGTTGGCAGGTAGATGGCTCCTCAGGAATTAATGAGGGATGGGGAGGTGAACCACCCATCCGTAGAGACATCATGATTAACCAGTGCGAGGGAAATCATGCCACACGCAACCTCGCAAGAGGATAAGTCGTGGGGTAGAAGCGATTGGGGGTAGACGCGAGGGGAGGAAGAGAACTCTGGAAATATGCAGAGTGAGTGATAGAAAAGAGGAAGGAGAGTAACCTTCGCTCCCGGTCACTGGTAAACAGAGACACAGTCTCACAACATCGTGGTCTCAGCTCAGGGGTGGCTAGTGGTAAATCCGCTATGAGTCATTGAGCCTACAGTTGGGTGGAAACAAGCACCCCTCTCAGCAGTTTCTTAACCCCTAGTGTTATTTATGATAAGTGGTTTTCCTCTGGCCTCTTGAAATATATATATTTATTCTGATAATTATGCTCATAAGTTGTGAAACTGTGAATGATTTCATTGTAAGAGTGTCTGTATGGTGTTTTGATCAGTACTGGTAGTTGCATGTTTATATGGAAAGACTATGTGTGGCTTATGATCTCTTAAATTGTTGTTTATATGCATGATGATCTAATTTAGACTTCATGCCTGGTTCTTGGGAGAGAGATACCCTAAACTTCCTTAGATAGTACCCTGGGTAAACCTCCCCATAGAGAATACCCTCCTTGAAAAGACCATCAAGAACTGGGAAAGAGAATGTGAAGGCGTAAGGCCTTAGTAACCCTGCACGAGGAGGAACGATCCTCTTGAAGACCCGAGATGGAAACATAAGGATGAAGCATCGAATCGACAGACGAGATCCTGTCGGGAGATCTATGGTCACTCACGACCGTCAGATCGGAAGAAGAAGTTGGAAGGTTAATTACCTTGACCCTAGATAGGTGTTGATCGATGGACGAGATTCCGTCGGGAGATCTGTGGTTAGACACGACCGTCAGATTGGTAGGAGAAAGTAGGGTGTTAAACGTCCTACCCCTTTGTTTTCTGTATCTTCGTGGGTAGCAAAGAAATATAGGGACCGTAGATCCCCAAGGTCCATGGGAGTATCTGGACTGTCAATTTTTCTACGTCCAATAAGTCGTGGAAGAATGCACAGGTAGGAACCAATATGAGTCGTCAGATCTCGGCTGGAAAACATGACAGCCATTGGATCTATCAGGAGTTACCCAAGGGTTAAAACCCCAGTGTATAGGGGAGAAAGCAATAGGATAGATATGAACCGTTCGAATGACGGAGGCCACATGTCGTGAGATTACCCATTTCGGGGAATCGGGAATTGCGAACTCGGAAATCCTGGTGACGAGAGTTCGGGATTTTCCATGGTGGAAACCCTGGAATAGATCTGAATCGTCTGAATGACGGAGGCAACATGTCGTGAGATTACCCATTTCAAGGAATCAAGAATCACAAACTCGGAAGTTCTGGTGACGAGAGTTCAGGATTTTCCATGGTGGAAACCCCGGAATAGATCCAAACCATCCGAATGACGGAGGCCAAATGTCGTGAGATTACCCATTTCGGGGAATCGGGAATCGCGAACTCGGAAGTCCCGGTGACGAGAGTTCAGGATTTTCCATGGTGGAAACCCCGAAATAGATCTGAACTGTCTGAATGACGGAGGCCACGTGTCATGAGATTACCCATTTCGGGGAATCGGGAATCGCGATATCGGGAGTCCTGGTGACGAGAGATCGGGACCTTCCATGGTGGAAATCCTGGGGCAAATCTAGACCGTCTGATTTATGGATGCTACGTGTCGAAAGATTAACCACATCGAGAAACTGGGGATCGAGAACTCGGGAGTCCCGTGATCGATAGTTCAGAATCTCGTGATAATAAATCCCAATGAAAGGACGAGATTCTTTCGGAGGAACTCAAGGTTGATAACAATTGTCCGATGTGAGGAAGAGATGTTGGCTTTAATCTAGGGCATGAATGTGCATCAAGGTAAGTAACGAGAAGATCTAGACGATCAGAGTCCACCCACCCAGATCTACAGCTGGGGTTTCATTCTGGAGCCCCCTCGCTATTTTTCCTTTATCGGTGGGGGGGGGGGTC
>JZKD02S1731946.1:97974-118875 GCA_000966675.3 Picea glauca | reverse complement strand
GAGGTCTCAAATTCTATTTTCTCCATTCCAAAGAATCAACAAAGCAATGCAGTAACTATATTGATCCATTTTGGATCATCCCTCCCCATTTTTGGAGGCTTCTTGTCTCCAAAAGATTTAATTACGAAGGAGATGAGGAAATTATGCTTCAACTTTCTCCTTTGAGTACCATTTTGTGGTTGTTGGTCATGGTCCTATCAATCCTACTTGTGAGAGCTCTTGTTGATCCCATCTTGACATTGTGATATTATTTTGTAGAACCATATTCTTTGACAATTCTCTCTTTGCATTAGAGGTCAAGTCTTCTATGGGAGATAAAATGTGGCTCTCTTCTTCATCATCGAGCATAGATGGCTCATAGAGTTTTAGATTCTCCACATTTACCACTAAATAAATGTGCATATATGGAGGCACGTTGAGTCTAATAAGCATTGTTGCCCACCTTTTCCAATACTTTGAAAGGTCTATATCTTAGGGGTTTGAATTTCTTCCTTGGTCCATGTACCCTTTCCTTATTTAGGGGCAACCAGCCTTGGTCTCCTACATTGAAACTCTTTTCAATTGTATGTTGATCATCACTAGTCTCAAATTTTTCTGGGGCTCATACCTCTTCTGTTTTAATATACCCACATGGTATATCTAAAGGTGAAGTGGCAAATATCCAAAATAGATTTCAAAGGGGGGACTCATTGGGGGAAGTGTGTACAACACGGTTATAAGTGCACATATAAACTAGATTTCCATCCCACGGCCTTGGATGCTTTGTAATGAACCTAATTATTATTAGTAGTCATTATCAGTTAGGTTCCATGGAGTCACGACCTTTAATTGCGACTCAATTCTTCAACACTATATAAGAGATCACATTTTCAATAGTACTCATATCTCTCTCTCTACACACACACACACACACACACACATCCTCGTGGAGGTTTCAAACTGTCTTTTTATTTGTGATGGTTTTGTGTAGTGACATTATCTATTACTAGTGGTGTTAGAGTGAGTGCCAAGGATTTTATAAGGTGGAACAAAACTTTAGGTTGGGAAGTCCACTTCTACATCATAATTCTTTGTCCATTTTGTGGCCATGTTTAAAACCCAAAAAAACAAGTAAAAAAAAGAAACTTAAAAAACCAAGAGATCCTTCTAAACTTACGCAGGACATAATTCTCAATAGAAAATGGAAACGTCATCTTGTTAGAAACAAAAATCTTTTACCAGGTGCATTGAACATTTATAATAATGGTTAATTTTTAATTCTTTTGTAAGTGTATCACTATTTCGCTGCTGTTGTTTTGAAATATCTTTAGAGACACCAAATTTTTTAGGAGGTCCACTTCTATAGAAAGGAGAAACATCTACAAAAAAACAAAAGTATTTGCAAACAAGGCTGCTGCATTTACGAGACAATCCCATCGGTAGAGAAGGGTGGATATAATGGATACATAAAACTTAAAGTAAATGCGAATAATTTTAAACCTAAGATCAAGAGAATCAAGTTACTAGGAGACCTATTGACATACTAACCACAAGAGACATGATTTCTATCAATCAACTTATTGACTTCTATTTGAATAAAGACAATACTTTATTCAAAATAAACTCGTTTTCAATGCAACTTGGTCTCAAAATATAAGTCATCATTGGAAGCAAAATCAAAGAAATTTCATTCAAGAACATTATCAACAAATAGTCCTCAAGAAAGATCAATCTAAGATGGTTTGATTTGTTTTTAATGCAACAATATTGTTTAAAGCTTCGAAGGTCTTCTTGTCGGGTTTTTTCCATTGTTTTGAGGATGAAGTATCTTGAGGAGGTGTGACATGTAATTAACCTAATTAGCCTCCAGGGATAGCTTGCTTGTTTTGGACCTTTCTTCTAAGGTGTAATGTCGAGGAAGGTCACAAGATCCATTCCCACAAAATCAAACGAGGTTACCAATGGCTATTGCCATTAACACTGAATATCACCCTATATGTAGGAACTGTGACACCCCCTTTTCTAAACCCCCGATTACATGTAATTAATCATAATTATTGATTGCCATGCAATGACATACAAACAATGTAAATGTATTATTGTTTAATTGAAAATGCCAACAAGTGATTGTTGGGGTGAAGCCTTGAAAGTACTGGCCATGATACCACTGGGGGAATGAGAGGAGGCCCTATTAAACTAAAGGACCTCAAGCCTTATTCAAGTTATTTCCCTTAGCCCCAATTTCAAGGCAAAACAGTTAATGAGGGAGGTTGGTAGTTGAACAACCAACCACCCCAATGAATGGAAGTATGGAGGGCTGCCAAAGGGGATAGGAAGTTGTTAGCTAGAGGAAACCAAGAAAGATCACCATGGGTCCCCATGATTGACCCACGAGTTTCCTTCTGACAGAATAAATAGAAGGATAGGTCGAGAACCTTCTCAAGCCATGCGTGCAAGAGAAGCACACAAGGTGCAAGCGAGGAGAAGAGAGCAAAAGAGCTCTGAATCTTGGGTTTGAGAGCCCAAAAACCTGACCGTAGTTGAGAAGGTTGCGAGCTTGACACTGGGAAGGTATCTGACAAAACTCGTGGAGGCCTGAGCTAGGTGGGTGTGGGGAAATCTCTACCAAGAGTGATGAAGGAGAGTGTCCTTCAAAAATTGTCGAGAACCAAAAAGAGAGAGGTTCCTTGGTGTTATCATGGCTTAGCACAAGGGTGGCCAGAGTGCTAAGAGAATGCATTTGAGCCTATGGTTGGGTGGAAAGGCAAACACCCACAGTTAGTTGGCTGGTTAACTTCTCCACATAACAGATAAGTATTTGTGTGTTCTATGTGTCGAGTAAAATGAATGGTCGTCGTCTGTAAATTCTCTTAAATGTGCAAGTCTGTTTGATGGACAAAGTTCTTTTTCTATTGGCATTCCTTTGTGTTTGAGTGATTGTGTAACTGTATGGGATTGCATATGTTTTCCATATTTGTATATAAGAACCCTATAACTTGCTTTGTAGATTAGCCACCTTCCACATTGATAGAATGGAAGTAATTGCATGACTAAGGAAATGAATCTATAAGAAAACTAAAATGATGCATATCTATGCTTTTCCTATGCGTGAAGTGATCAAAACAGTTGTAATGGGTTCTTAAGAGAAGGAACCAGATTTATAGACCAAGAAATCGAATGATACATCTCTAAGAGCAATGAAGCGCTTTAATCCTCTTTCAAAGAATGGGTGGGTTACCCATCGATATCCCTGTAATAACTGGCGAAACTTAGTAGCCGTTGATCCATGAGTTGGAATCGATCTTAGTCGTCCATCGACATGCTATCACCCTTTGAAGTTACATCGTAAAACAATAAGGAACAATAGCCGTTGATCTGGGGAAAGGGTTGATTCCTGACCGTCCAAGATGAACTAGTCCAGTCGAAAAAAATCCCTACACAATCAATGTTTGAATCTTAGTCGTCAAATCTGAGTGCCGAGCGATCTTGATCGTCGAGTTTCCTAACCAAGCTTGGGGGGGAGTTCCGTGACCTGGGGCACCAGACCCCGAAAAATTTCTTTGGAAGTCCCGAATGTCGATGTCCGAGGACCAGGGTTCCAACCCCTGGTTCCATGCCTTGTTACCTAAACCTGAGGGAGAGAGAGAGAGAGTGACGTCATAGTGATGTAGTGTGCCAACTTGGCTGCTATGATGTCATGGGATTGACACATGTTCACATATGATTGTGGATGAGAAGAGTGTGAGCCCTGACATGATTAAGTCCTCTGCATAGATGTCTTTAAATTGTTGGTCGTCAGATCTATCGACTGAGAGATATTAGCCATTGAAATTCCTTCGCAAAGCCCAAGAGTCATAATCTCGTGGATTAATGTAATTAAATGTCTCATAATCCTGGGGATTAACGTAATTAATTACCTTGTAATCACTGGGCGAAGAAACTCGAGAGTTTTAGGTTACAGGAGATAGTGAAAATGTCGACGTCCGAGATTCGCTTTGATGAGAATCGTCGATCTGTTGAGTGACGCTCTGAATCTCCACTATCCGATCCTTATAACCGCTACCACGTCGGACTTGTGGAAGGAACCGTAATAACCATTGGATCGAAGCGTGAGAGGTCTCAGCTGTAGATCTTGTAGAATCGTATCCCCGAGAATTAACGTAGTTAACCATCCCTTAATCGTGGGATTACCTTAGTTATTCACGAGATTAACTTGTTTAATTATCTCGTAATCCTCGGAGGACTGACCTCGGGGAGTTTTAGCCTACAGGAGGTCTGTAAGGGGCCGAGTTCTCGACATCCGCGATTACCTGGTGGCACCATGTGTCATGACGTGAGTGGTGCCATGTGTCACACAGATTTGGCATATCTGGACGAAGGTCTAGGTGGAAAATGAGTGCCACGTGTCGAGTGGTACGAGTGACGCATGTCATGCCAGGTGGCATGACCAGATAGGGACACGTGTCTCAGGATGCTAACTGTATCTCAGGTCTTGAACCATTAGGAGATTTTGGGAAATAGGCCTTACAAAAATCATTGATTGCCGATGCCAGAAATATCCGAGATGACGTCATTCGACGAGTAGGAAGCAAACAAGTGTCAATGCCTTGTTGGGTGAATCTTGGGTGCTACGATGACGTGTATACTGTGTAAGTGCACGTGTCATATGGTGATCGTGCCAACTGTCAAGTGGTTTTAGTATTTTCAGGTAGAGCTTCATGGGGAAAACTTGTGACAGGTGTCACGAGGTGATGGTGGCCATGTGTTGTGCGATGGTTAAGACAAGTGGCATGCTGGGATAGGGTCGTGTGTGTGAGACACTAGCCCATCCTGGATCAAGAGTTTTGGGGCTTCACAAAAAAGTAAAAGGGCCCACATCTTAGTGGTCGATGTCCCTAGATCCTGAGCGCTGATGTCCCAAAATTAAATCTAATGATGCCACTAGCCCTATGTGTGATGGATAGGTGTCAGGGCTTGGTCAAGGCGGATCTCGTGGAAATTTTGTAGCAAGTGATAGGGGCTTGGAGGGCCAAGGGACTGATGGAATAGGTGGCAAGTGCCACGCATGTAGCCACATCTAAGCTAAAGGGTGACTTGGTTTGACACGTTAGTGCCACATCAGATGGGCTCGATGACGTGGAGCCACGTGGAAGTATAGAGGCATTTGGCCAATAAAAGCCTAAAAACTTCAAAGGGCCATAACTTTTGATCTAGAGCTCCGTTTTGAGAAAACTTACAGTCATTGGAAAGCTCTCGACGGGTAAAAGACGATGATGTCCTTTTTTAATGGATTCAAAGAGGTTCATGAAAAATGAAAATTTAATACCTCATCCCTTAAAAGGGTACTTAGGGGGTTGGGTGTCTGACAGGAAATCGAGGAAGAGGGGGGAATTTGCGAGGCACTTGCAAGGTATGAAATTCCTTAGTTTGAATTCTCAAGTACAAGAGGGTGAGGGGAATTATTAAAGAAAATTTCATGGAGTTGTGGTCTAGTGACAACTTAGAGCGATCGTTGTGACAATGATCCAGGTTCAAATCCTACTGCAAGCTCCTCCATTGCATGGAGTTTTACAAATGTGACTATTGATCACATTGAATATTATTGATGTAGGTTGGGATAGATTATTGTATGGTGTTGGAAAGATACCAACAAACCCTATTCTTTTCTTAAGTTTGTGAGGTTGGGTCCAACATATGTGAGAGTTTACCCTTCATAATCATTGGATTCTTTAAAAAAAAGGTAACAAGCCTAATTACTATCATTAGTTACCACTGGTTAGGTTTCTTAGAGTCACGACATTTCATTGTGACTCAATTCTTTTACACTATACAAGAGATCATATTTCTTGTTTGTAATCATCATCATCATCATCACACACATACATATATACCCAAGAAAAAATATAATGTTCTTATTCTAGAGAGTAAAAAGTTATTATTACATTCTAAGTGCCCCAAGGACACAAGATACCTTCGATATAAACTTCATCTAGAAGAATTTACTATTTTTTCTTTCTACATAGAGAGAGAGTCATAACAATGCCCATAGTAGGGCTTGCAAAATAGAAACCTTAAATGATCTAGTGTAAAAGAATTTAACACATAAAAAATGAAGAGAGCCTCTTGAAAAAATAATCATACATCACAATTTTCTCCAAAAAGGAAAGCATATCAAAGATGTTATCTAATATATGTTGTGTAGAGGTAAAGAGGTGGACACCCCATCCTTTACCTCCAAGCAAAACAAAAAACCATCTTGTCTATCCACAACCTTCTTTGCTAGATATTTTGACACAACATCATGTTCTTTGTGTTGATGATTGCAACTATGTGAGACATTCTCCCGCGTACAAACCTGTGAGATGTGGATCATTGCAGCCATGTGAGATATTCTCCAACTTACAAACCTGAGAGAAATCCCATGAAGAGGGTGTGTGGTTCCTATCTGAGATAGAGCTGGAATGTAGAGATGACCTCCTCCATTCAGAGAGTTGAGAAGAACTCCAGATGATTATCCTATGGGAAAGGCGATCCGCTGAGTTAGACGTGTCTGTGGCTTAGCACAAGGTGAACGTGTGAAATCCCAAAGTGCTGGTTGCATCATCATGAGAACATAAATGAAGATGATGTATTAGCCTCCTCTGAGCAACATATTTGACGAGAAACTCCAGATGACTCTCCTGTGTGATGTAGTGGGAAAGAAGATATGTTGAGTGGACATGGTTGTGGACGAGCACATGTGAATGTGTGAAGAACTGGTTCTTCTGTGTAATGCAGTAGG
The DNA here is from genome assembly GCA_000966675.3 of Picea glauca. NCBI lineage: Eukaryota > Viridiplantae > Streptophyta > Pinopsida > Pinales > Pinaceae > Picea > Picea glauca. The sequence continues at coordinate 112,115 of JZKD02S1731946.1, read as the reverse complement.
CCAGAGATATGGACATCCCTATGGATGTGCCCTTAGTAGATGAGTACTAGTGGGTGTATCATATCCCTTGCTATATTGTTCAAGAGTCAGACTTGCCTATAACCCTAATTGTAATGAAAAGGGTACATGTCAGCCCCACCTTAATGTGTCTGGTAATTAATGTAAAAGATAATTAATATGGTTAATATTAATTATATTACAAGCTAGTGAGGTCGGCCCTGTTGTGCCAATAGACACTTCTGTTGACATGTTCAAGTTAGTATAAGTAAAGGTAAATTCCCCATTGAGGAAACATATCTTTTAGTTGAGTTTGAAAATTTCAGCAAGTACACCTTCTTGGGAAAAGTGCGCACCTCTCTTGGGCGCTAGTATTCTAGGGTTTGATCACCCTCTTGTGTGCTAGGTTTTATCTTGGTGGTGAAGGTCTTTTTCTTGAGGAATATAGCAAAGGATTTGGATGGGTTTTCTTCCCTTGTTGAGAAGGGTTTCCCAAGATACTTCTTGTGTTCTTATGCATGGTGCTTCTTCTTGTGATCTTGGTTGCTGCAAAATTTATGGTTATGGTTAAATGCTAAAAATGGAATGAAATTCATGCTTAAACTTGACTATTGGAAAATCAACATGGTATCAGAGCATAGGTCTTGAAAGAACCCATTGCACAAGCATCCACCAAGTCTAAACTCACCTTTTGTAGAACCGTACGACCCTTCTAGGGTTTCCATAAAACTTCGTACGACCCTCCTTTCGATGCTGATACAAACCTTAATACTTGGATGTTGGGGAAACTTTTGGCATAGAAGAGTACGAACTCCTCCAGCGCATCTCCAGAAGCTCTCAAAGTGAAATTATGAGAAATTTTGATTTTTGGCCCTAGGGTTTCTAGGGTGCTGAAATTTCCTGCAGAATATTAATTCTAGATTTCTGAAGAAACGTTTCTCCTAAATCATCAAGAATCTATGTGACACTATCAAGTTGATTGTTGGCAGTCGTAAGTCCAACATAATCCAAGGTTACTAATTCAACCTAATCATTAGGTTTTCAAAATCCAGTTGGCGTGAGTTTGAGGAAACCAATCAAATGAAGAACATAGCCTTAGTAGAAGATAGGCTTGATGGAGCAAGCAAATTTAGCTCCTGGAAATCAAGGCTTCAAGTCACCCTTGAAGAATATGACCTCTTGGATGTGGTAACTAAAACCCTACCAACCAAAACTACAGATATAGAGAAGAATATAAGAAAGGAAGAATATATCAAAGCAAGAAAATTAATCATCTACTCAGTAAGAGATCACCTCTTACCTCGTATTTCTAACCTGAAGACAACCTATGATATGTATGAAGATTTAAAAGGAATGTTTGAAAATGACAACACCCTTAGAGCTCTTACCTTGAAGAGCCAACTTCAAAGTACTAAGATGATGAAAGGTGACACAGTTGCCATCTTCTTTATGAAGTTATCAGAGATTAAAGAACAACTAGAGACCATCGGAGAAATCATGTCTGATAGAGAACTTGTCTTAACCACTCTCAACAACATCCCAAAATCATGGGAGCACTTCCTTTAGAGTATCAGTGGAAGAGAAGCTCTACCAACCTTTGATAGTCTATGGACAGATTGTACTCAAGAAGAACTTAGACTTAGAAATAGAGGAGTGGAAGATTCCTTAGAAGAAAATCATGCTCTTGCACTTCAAACAAAGAAAGAAGGAAAATTCAAAAGAAATTTCAAGCAAACACTTAAAGGTGAAAAGTCTTCATCAAATCCAGATTATCAAAGAAGAGATGTTTCAAAAATTCAATGCTTCATATGTGACAATTATGGACACAATGCAAGAAACTGTCCAACCAGGAAGAAGGGAAGACACTATGCTTCCACCACTGACATTGATCCAGACCCACCTCAAAAGAATGAAGAGAAGAGAGAGGAGAAGTACTTCCTCTAAAATTAAAACATGACTACAGATCCAACTAAATTGGTTGATCATTAATTCTATAGTTGATTGCATTTTTTTTTTTAAAGTGAAGAGTATTATCTCCAGTGTGGGAGCTCTCATGAGTTGGACCATTATCCATGGTATGGGAGTCATAACCTTATTGATTGATTATTATTCTGGTCAAGAAGACATAAAAGATCTAGGAAGCAAATAAAAGAAGACTTCCATCCTTCAGACTTCAAAGAGAGTTACTTGATTCAAGAGGAAGTCAAAACAAAATAAAAGGAAGGAAGAGAAAATATCTTCTCCCCCTTCAGAAGTTCAGAGGGAGACAAAGAATATTCCAGCCGATTCAGCTGCTCCAGTTGATATGCCCATATATATTACAGTAAGGCATAAAAGGCCTGTCTAGGCTTGACAAAACTCTGCAAGAGTCAGAGGAACATACAAGCCCCTCAAGGCACATCCCGAGAAAGAAAAAGAGATTTTTGAGCCATCCTTCAGTCATGAACCACTTCATTGATTCCGAGCCTCCTTGTTTTGAAGAAGCAACAAGAGAACATGTATGACAAGATGCCATAATAGAAGAATACCAATATATCTTAAAAAATGATGTATACGATATTGTTCAGAGACCAGAAGGGAAGTTTGTGATGACTTTCAAATTGGATATATAAGATCAAGCATGCAACTGATGGAAGTGTCGATAAATACAAAGTGAGATCTATAGCTAGAGGATTTTCATAAACATAGGGAGTTGTCTATGATGAGATACTTGATCTAGTAAGATGGATACACTTCCATCCATACTACCATCCATGAGCTGGAAACTATATCAGATAGATAAATTATTGATGAGTTTGGAGTTCAACAAGAGTGTTGCTGATCCAAACCTTTATCATTACAGTGTTGATGACGAAGGCCCGATTTTGGTGACTTATTCAAGAAGTCTTGTTGCTGGATACAAGTAATCCTTGACTTCTGAATTCGAGATGAAGAATCTGAGTATGATGCACTACTTCTTGGGACAAGTATGACATAGGACCGATGAGATTTTCCTGAGTGAAGGAAAATATATAGTAAAGATACTAAAGAAGTTCAAGTATGATAGAATGCAAAATCCACGGTGATAAATTTAAAAAGGAGAAGATTGATGATGATTCAGACGAGATTGATCCACATTGGATCACTGATATATCTGGTTAATACCAAACTTGATTCATGCCATGCAGTGAATGTGCTTAGTCATTTCATCAGTCAACCGAGACAGACTCACTAGACAACAACAAAACATGAGGCACAATTGGATATGGCTTGAGATATGCCTCCAGAGTGAACTTGAGTTTGCAGGATATGCCGATTCAGATTGAGCAGAAAGTATAGTGGACCAGAAGAGCACATCTGATTGATGTTCTACCATGAAGTTTGCCATGGTTTCCTAATGCAACAATAAGCGAAAATCTCCGTGGCCTTGAATACCACATAAGCAGAGTATGTACCATTCAGTGTGTGAAGAAGTATGGATTCACAAGCTTCTGACAAACTTACTCGATCACGAGATGGATCCTACGATGATAACCAAGCACCGTTTACAAATCTCCTTGAGAACCCATTGTTTCCTGATGGATCGAAACATAATGAGATGAAATATTCTTATATCAGAAATATGATGCAGAGAAAAATCGTACACATGTAGTACCTTCCTACACATGAGTAGATTGTAGGCATCTTCACCAAACTAATTTGGTGAAGAGTGCCTTCCTAGTTGAGAGGGAGTATTGATGACTCCAACCAAGACAAAATTCAGAGTACATCCGTGTGAGACTTGGCATGATGAAGAATGCCTCCCTAGCCGAGAGGGAGTGTTGATGATTGCAGCTATGTGAGACATTCTCCAGCTTACAAACCTGTGAGATGTGGATCATTGCAACCATGTGAGATATTCTCTAGCTTGCAAACCCGAGAGAAAGCCCCTGAAGAGGGTGTGTGGTTCCTATCTGAGACAGAGCTAGAATGTAGAGATGACCTCCTCCATTCATAGAATTGAGAAGAAATCCAGAGGATTATCCTATGTGAAAGACGATCTGTTGAGTTAGATGTGCCTGTGGTTGAGCACAAGGTGAACGTGTGAAATCCCAAAGTGATGGGTGCATCATCATGAGAACATAAATGAAGATGATGTATTAGCCTCCTCTGAGCAACAGAGTTGACGAGAAACTCCAGATGAATATCCTGTGTGATGTAGTAGGAAAGAAGATTTGTTGAGTGGACGTGCCTCTAGACGAGCACAGGTGAATGTGTGAAGAATTGGTTCTTTTGTGTAATGCAGTAGGCTATAGATATTGACATCCCTATGGATGTGCCCCTAGTGGATGAGCACTAGTGGGTGTATCAGATCCCTTGCTATATTGTTCAAGAGTCAGACATGCCTGTAACCCTAATTGTAATGAAAAGGGTACAAGTCGGCCCCACCTTAATGTGACTGGTAATTAATGTAAAAGATAATTAATCTGGTTAATATTAATTATATTACAAGCTAGTGAGGTCGGCCCTATTGTGCCAATAGACACTTCTGTTGACAGGTTTAGGTTAGTATAAGTAAAGGAAAATTCCCCATTGAGGAAACATATCTTTCAAGTGAGTTTGGAAATTTCAGCAAGTACACCTTCTTGGGAAAAGTGCGCACCTCTCTTGGGCGCTAGTATTCTAGGGTTTGAGCACCCTCTTGTGTGCTAGGTTTTATATTGGTGGTGAAGGTATTTCTCTTGAGGAATATAGCAAAGGATTTGGCTGGGTTTTCTTCCCTTGTTGAGAAGGGTTTCCCAAGATACTTCTTGTGTTCTTGTGCATGGTGCTTCTTCTTGTGATCTTGGTTGCTGCAACATTTATGGTTATGGTTAAATGATAAAAATGGAATGAAATTCATGCTTAACCTTGAATATTGAAAAATCAACACTTTGAATATGTGAATGCAAAAGAAAGGTTGAACTTACATCTCTATTATCTACTGAACCAAATCCCAAAGACCCAAATGCTGAGATCCACAATTTCCCATTATCCAACCAATGGCCAACATTGAATTCCCATGTATCCTCACAACCTCCAACCCCTTTTCCAAAGCAATATTTAGCAAGGAAAACATATCCCATAACTCTGCCTTGTTGGAACCAATCCCTATATCATCTGAGGATTCAATCTAGTGGGAGTCATAAAAAATTATAATACCCCCTGTTACCCCCCGGGGGTGACAACTTCATAGGTACCCCCACATGGTGTCGTGTTGCTATTTCGCACGAGCTATCTTGTTCATGTTCTCTAGAGTTAGATAGTTCTTCTCATTATCTTAATCAGATGCATGATTGTGCTAGCTCATCTATGATATATTTCATTCTCCTTCCCTCACTCCTTAAATGGTAGATGTAGTATGGATGGTGCATTATTGGCTTCACTGTGGTATATCTTGATATTCCATGTATTGGTGTTTCATTTGGATGTGATGCTATAAATTCCTGGTTAGTCATGAAAGTGGTAAATACTAAAATGGATTCTGATAGCACTTCATAACATGTATAAGTTTTATTATTTGCCTCATTGTACCTTGGGGGGACATATTTTTCTTTTAGAAGTGTTGTCATTTCTTTGGTCAGTTTGTACTATCGAGTAACTAGACAAGATAACATTTTCCACATCCTAACCATGTCTAACACTTTCCACTTTCCTTGTTTCATTTCATTCCATCCATAAAAAACATTATCTGAATCATGTATGACTTATCAAAGGTCAATAGAAAGATTTCATGATGAAAACCTTAATTAATAAAGCCAAAAAATGATAGAGATGGAGAACAATAAAGTCAAAAGCCAAAAATGTAAAGCTTGAGCAATGCCACCTTGCTATGAGGCCAATGCCTCTAGTCCCTAGCATGTCTATGAATATCTAGAGAAAAAAGGACTTGTTCGATAAATTGAACACATAAAGAAAAATGCATAAAGGGGTAGTAAGAAACAATGCCGAAGATATGCAACTCAATGCTAAATCTCCCTCTTGAAGGCTATTGTATACAAAATCATATCTCATGAAAGCTAGATCAACAAATAAAAATACCTATGCATACAGATGACTTTGAGGGTCATCTCATGAAATATTTCCCTTCTCCTTTCCATCATTATTCATCATTACCTATCTTTTACTTGGGGACTTGGGAAACACTTGTTGTCCTAGGAATTGTCACATGTATAAGGGTTAATGTTGTCCCCCCTTGGTAAAACTTAGGAAAATATTAAAACTAACTCTTATTTGTTATGTTGTGCTAAGAGATATCACTAGGTGTGTATCAACTAATGGCTTGCCAGAAGCTAGACCCATCACTTCAAGTAGGTATCTTGCATTGGGATATGTGTACCATGCCTCGAGATCTGTGATACTACAATGGGATTTTGTACTCATATTTGATCATATTCATAGACATTGGGATCCATTCCATTTTCCTTGGGATCCATGTATCAAATTGGGATACATGTCATTGCTTTGGGATCTATGACAATGAATCAGGCCATGACACAAATGCCAAATCATCACACTTTCCACATGAACCACTTATAGTTGGCCTCCTTGCAAAGTTGGACGTTGTACTCACACACATGCATTATTATTCCCTCCTTGGACCACATGTAAGAGTTTATTGATGCATTGGAGGATTCCCAGGGGGTAGTTGTAGGTTGTTGTGGTGGTTACAAGGAATTACGTTGACTATTGGATGATGTGGCATTGTTCACATGCACTTTACTTGATGAGTACCCTTATTGAGGAGGTCACATGTGCCATCACAAACGGATTCTATCTTGGAAGTCCCACACATGTGGGGGTGACATCACACACTTAGAGTTGTTTATTTCTTGTTTGATCCATCTCCTTGCTCTTGGGAGTTAGTTAGAGGGACGTTTGAGTCCATGGACCATGTTTGACTTCTTTTTCACTCTTTGTTGGGACATTGTCACAAGATTCTTTCTGGGATTTTCTAGTCCACACGTGTGGCCTTTGGTGATGTATTTTGGACCATTATGAGAGGGGCACTCATGTATTGGAGGGTTTTGAAGGAATTTTTTATCCCATTCATTGTATTTTTCCCATGGTTTTGACTAGGCCAATGGTTTTGGGCTCTTGGTTTTGAGTTAACACATTGTATTCTTCATTGTATTGAGGAGGCTCCTTAGCTATAAAAGGAAGAGTCCTCTCTCATTTTCATTGTTGGAGATTAATGAGAAAAATTTCTTAAAGAAGTTCTTGGTTTGATATATATTTTTATGTGATGTTTTAAGCTATTGTTCAAGGATTTTATAGAAATTTTTATGGTTTGTTGGAGGACAAAGCTACTACAAGGCCAAAGAAGTGCAACTTGCTCCACTTGGAGGGGAAAATAAGGTATATATTTCTTTCCCTATTTCCCTTTGACCATTGAAGAATTTGGTTTTTGAATTGAGGTAGGACATGTATAGGCTCTTCCCTCTTTTACAAGGCCATTCTTTGAGATCATCTTAGTAGTACTTGGAGATACTTTCTAGTGGATCGATCCCCCCATCTAACCTTGAAAAGCCCTATTTTCCCTGGGTGATGCTTGATAGGTAATCCTCTTTAGGTACCTTCAACATCATCTCATTTTAAAACCCTAATCCTCATATAGACTTGTGTAGTGACCCCTTTTCCCTTCCTAAGGCATTGGTCTTTCGCTATCTTCAACCACCAAAAACCCAAAATCGTCTTTTCCTTTCTTTTTCCTTTTGTTTTTGTTTTGCAATCTAGTATTTATCTTGTCTTATTTTTGGTCTAGATTGCTTAGGATTCAATGATATATCTAATGATTTGATTTTATCTATGTTAGCTTGGTCTTCAAAGTGTGTCATTTGGTACTAGCATATAGAGGGTTTGAATCTAAATTTCATTGCCACATCTTTGGATCTAACTTTTGTATAGTGAGGCATCCTTGAAAAGAAACGAAATCAATTGCTTGTGTGGATGCCCTAAATATAGTTCTTGGAACACATGGAAACAAACCCTATCTAAATCGCACATCATTTAATATTTGTAACATTGATGCAATTTCTTGGTATATGTGCTCTCATGATCTAAAATGATAAGATAAAGGGTAAAACAAATTGTTGTTTGTGCATTTCTATTTCAGCCCTGCTTCTGGTCATATTTCTGAATGCATGCTTACATAGAAGCCTCATTTGTCATTGCTTGCATCCTTGCAAGTGCAACATTTTCACACCATATTGCTCCAAACACTGCACAAGAGAAAATCCATATTTGGAGTTCATGTCTTCGAGTAGTAGCCATATGTTACTCCCTAGGGGTGACAACTTCAGAGGTTACCCCATATGGAGTCATGTTATTGTTTTGCATGAGCTATCTTTCTCATGTTCTCCAGAGGAGTAGGAGTATCACTTGTGGCCAATTATTACTATAGTGACACAATATTCAAATTCATTCTAGATGCAAAGATGTAGGAATTTCACTGGATCACTGTCGAAGCTAGGGTTTGAAGGGTCTTAGAGACAAAGGAGTGCTAGGTGCTATAACACTCTGATATACTTGTGGGGTCCAATAGTAGTACTCAACCCAATATCTCAGGGAACTAACTAAGGAGGCTCGACCATTCCCTTAGCCGTACAACTTGACTACCTAGTTACTAGAGAGTGATTTCTTTGAGTGTTGTCCTGGATTTACTATAGCAACAATATGGCTAATCAATGAGATATAGTTCGTTTTAGGTATGCCTAGGGGATTTCCGATATACTTGAAGGTACATGGAAGTTAGATTTTTTATGCAAGTGTTGTCTGATGTGATACTACTCGAAGGGGTACCAACATGGGTTACAAAGGTTTCCAACAAAGTGATTCCACTTGTATTTATTGCGAGTATTCTTCCCCAACCATATTTTTACCCATTGGATGATAAATCATTGTGTTATTTAAAGATGTCTAAATAGGTCTCTATCCTAAAAAAAAATCCACTAAAGTTTAGAGGCATGTTGGCTTAGGAAAGAGATTTGATACCATTTATAGTATTCCTTAACCCTTAAAATTGAAACACAGCTAAGTATGCAGAAAGCATAATTGTAATAACTAGATACGAGAGATAATAATCTGAAAGGTGTAAAAGATACCCTTGTATTAAGATAATCTAAAGAAGGAAACAATGTTCACTTTCCTCTTAAGGTGGGGCAAACTTTCATTGAGCAGAGCTCCAAATACAACAACACAAGATAAATTTTCCATAGTCTCCTATCTATTTAAATAGTTTTTTAATAGAAAAAACCCTAACTACTTGTGGTACCATCACCAATGGGTACGAAATACCTAGTGGGCCTTATAAAGTGTATCCTTTTACATTAAATAACTATCTATTACTATCTAATGGGCCTTATTCAAAGAGGATGATCACATACAATAATTAGCTAAATCCCAGGTAGCCTAAAGTAGGGAGGTTAGGGTAGGATCCTAACACATCAAGATAAAGGGTAAACTATAACATGGCATAAGGGGAACTAAAAAAATTCCATGGGACACAAGGGTGACCCATTGAAAATTCTCTAAGAAAGTACAACAAAGAGATGCCACCACAAATGAAGCCTATTCCAAGGGAGCTCCTCATGGTATTTCCAAAGGGGTTCTAGGAAGTTATGAAAGATCACCGCCAAGGGACAAGGGTCCCACCAAATAATCTAACCAATGTGTCGAGAGTCACAATATAAAAAAAGAATTGCTAGGGGGGGAATCAAGTGGATAGATAAAGGGGAGACAAGGAGATAAATTCCCTAGTAAGAAACCAAATGAATGTAATGTTGAAGGTGAAAACTACAAATGGAAACATTCAAGGGTAGGGGCATACATGGTAATCTGCTTGAGGATTGATGAATGGCGGTATACAAACGAAAAATTGTCATAGTATGGATGAAGCATATGGATTGTGATATGTGATAGTCCAACAAATGAGATAACAACCATTAATATGGGAGGTTGGGGGGAAGGTTGTAACCATGATGAGTAAAGAAGCACGGGGCTTAAATCTAGGATGTAGACTATACAAACTCCCAATCCTAAGGAGAATGCGGTAGTAGGGGTGCCAAAATGCAATGATGGTTACTATACGAGGGAACCCATGTAAGGTAAGATTGATTAACAAGTAAATGGAAAATGAAAAAAATAGATGGGATAACCCATCTACCAAAGTGAGGGTAGTCCTACATGCAATTCCAAGGGGAATAAATGGAAAATGCATCATACCCAAGGGAGATATACTCAGTTAAATGCAAATCAAGAAAGATTACATGAAGAGGACCACATACCATATATGAAGGTTTTCATGGTGAATTCCTACATAGAAGTCAAGTAATACCAAAGCGTAAAGGTGCTTATTAAAAGTAAACCAATGCATAAAGATTAAATTAAAAAATTACATACTTTAATGCTTCAAGGGAAAAAAAGGTGTCCAAGTGAAGTATCAACGTAGCAAAATCTAAAAATACCCTTTTGGAGGTCTCAAAATTATGAATCCAACAATGTAGATGGAAAATCAATCAAAGTTTGTATGAGTCCACACGAGGTAAAAGGAAAAATAGTGATTTTCTATAATTAGAGAAAAATCCCCAAATTCAAATTCATTTGCACATGATAAAGTTAGAGAGTGGAGGGAGGCCCTAAATATTTGTAGATAAATCAACCAATGAAATTTAATTTTGCGAGTTCCAAGTTAGTGGTTTGAACCTCCTCTTCATTTTTAATAGTTTACATTTTTAGATTAGTTCCATTTTGACCTCGGGGGAACCCCAAGATTTTTTTTTAAGGATAGAATAGGAAATGGGGGTGGTTTCTACATTGGTCCAGAGCAAGAAACAGGGGGTGTTTCTGCATTGGTCTAGTGCATGTTTTAGGCCAAAAATTACATGGGGATCACACTTTTTGGGGGGTAAAATATGCACTGGTATTTGGTAAAAGATCAGTATGTCAATTATGACTAAAAATGTGTTTTGTGTAGGTGTGGATAGATTTAGAGTGATCTGGTGTGAGAGGTAGTTCAAAGATGTCTGAAATGCATTCAACTAAAAGCAAATTGAACGAGGAGCACTAGCTCGATACAAATTACTCAGATATACTAAGAATCCATTAATGAGAGTAGGGGATGGGCTCCTCTTGTGGGTTGTTGAGTATTAGGATGCATACATGGGCGTATTCATGGTGTAGGGAGAGTCGATATAGATGATTCTCCAATATATATATTTTCTTGCTGGGCTATCGATGATGGGAGTAGTTGGAGACACTCAACCAATTCTTTCTCGTGGGAGGAGGTTAGAAGAATTGGTGGAGGCCAATAAATCAACACACATAGGTAGAACATAAATATTATGATTGATTTGGTTTTTAATCCTTGGATTTTCATTTCATTGAAGAATTCCAAGGCTTCATGGGGGTGGAAATTCATATTGCATAACTGTGGATATGCTTGCCTTGTTATACAACTAGTAAATTGACACATGTTCTACAACTAGAAAATCGACACACACAAGAAAAAAAATAAACATGGAAATTGATTTAGGTTTTATGCCTTGGACTTGCATGTTGATGAAGAACACCAAGGCTTCATGGGGTTGGCCATTTTTTTTTTCCATAATCATGGATCTTCTTGCCTTGTTAGAGAGACAATAAATAAACACACACATCTCGAGCATAAACATTGTGATTGAGTTGTTTTTTACACCATCACAGACTTGCATTTCACTATAGAATGTCAAGGCTTCATGGGGGTGGCCATTCTTTTTTTCATAACTATGGATCTACTTACCTTGTTCTAGATCCAATAAGTCAACACACATAGGTAGAACATAAGCATTTTGATTGAGTTTGGTTTTACCCTATACTTGTGTTTCTTAGAAGAATTCCATGACTTCATGGGGGTGGCTATTGTTTTTGCATAACCATGGATTTGCTTACCTTGTTGTCAAGCCACTAAATCAACAAACACATGTAGATAGAAAATATGGAAATTGAGTTGGGTTTTACACCTTGGAACACCCAACTTGTGGTTGGGATAATGTTTCTTATTGTTTTTTCTCAATCCAAATAATTCCTATATCACATTTATTCAATTATATTAAATGCATATTAAAATGACAATGTATTAAGATGTAAAAATGATTCAAAACACGACATTGCTTAAGATTGTTGGCGAGTGATTAGAGGAAAGATAAAGGTGCAAAAAACTGTGGTTTGAGATGCAAGACATAATAATAATGCTAGAAATATGATGCAAGAATATTATACGAGAGAGATTATTTATCTCAACAAATCTATCTATAACAAAATACACTCTAAGTAAGAATGAACTAAACAATCCTGACAAGTAATGTAAATTCATCATTAAAAAAAAACTTTTGATTCCATTTCTAATGATAGGTATGGCTATTGTTGACAACTACTACACAATCAACATAGGAAAACCAATAAGGCCATATGAGTAGTTGACCTACATACACCATTAAGATAATAACAACTATTTTTATCTTGCAAATAAACTTGAGGAGTATAAATAATTCCATGACTTCATGGGGGTGGGTATTTTTTTTCATAACCATGGATTTGCTTACCTTGTTCTCAAGCCACTAAATCAACAGACACATGTAGATAGAAAATATGGAAAATGAGTTGGGTTTTACACCTTGGAACACCCAACTTGTGGTTGGGATAATGTTTCTTATTGTTTTTTCTCAATCCAAAGAATTCCTATATCAAATTTACTCAATTATATGAAATATAGATTAAAATGCCAATGTATTAAGATGTAGAAATGATTCAAAACATGACATTGCTTAAGATTGTTGGCAAGTGATTAGAGGAAAGATAAAGGTGCAAAAAATTATGGTTTGAGATGCAAGACATAATAATAATGCTAGAAACATCATGCAAGAATATTATATGGGAGAGATTATTTATCTCAACAAATCTATCTATAACAAAATACACTCTAAGTAAGCATGAACTAAACAATCCTAGCAAGTCATGTAAATTCATCATTAAAAAAGAACTTTTGATTCCATTACTAATGACAGGTATGGCTATTGTTGACAACTACTACACAAGGAAAACCAATAAGGCCATATGAGTAGTTGACCTACATACAACATTAAGATACTAACAACTATTTTTATCTTGCAAATAAACTTGAGGAGTACAACAATAACATCCATCAATAGTAGCATTGAAGCTCTCAAATATAATTGAATCTTTACGATTAACATTTCACAATAAAATGTTATGTACAAGAGAATACTTGCACATGTTAAAGATGAGAAATAATACTCTTGGGAAGCAAAATTCATATTCAACACAAGATAAAAGAATCGATGTAAAGGTTTGGATAAAGAAGTGGTGGATTGAATAATAGAGATTCTAGAGTTTTGGGAGACAAAGATGTAGGTTTAGATTCAAAATTGTCTGCATACTCTAGGCTCTAAGCATTGATTGGTACTAACTATGGGATAATATGGCATAGTCATCTATCTTACAAGATGTAATTTTATTAAGTTATCTAACTTGCACGATGAAATTTCATGAACAAATTTCTTCTCATTCTATAGAAAACTATGGTAAAAACTTGTAGGCATAATACTTTGTATGATGAATATCTCATTAAAAAAATCAAAAGGAGATACATGGAAAACTAAAAAAAAAATGTTATCTCAGCTATAAATGAGGAAATTGAAATTTTGTGGTTATTTCGCTAAGTTATTTAAGGGCCAATATGAAAAAATTGGAGAAATAGAACCTTATAAGGGAAATTAGACCTGTCCAAACTATTTTTCATTCATAACATTGCAAAATCCTTGAGGTTTAGTGCTTACTCAAGATGACAAGGCATTATCATATGAAAACAAAAAATAACCCTTAGTATAGAACAAAAAAACTCCTTATGAATATAAAAGAAAATATAGGGTTTTATGCCCCAACAAAGAACGATTCACCCAAAGGGTTTTGATACTAAAACAATTAACTTAAATGAAGACCCACAATTTTGTTTTTCCAGAGGAAAAAAACGTAAATTTTATTAATATATATATATATATATATATATATATATATATATATATATATATATATATATATATATATATATATATATATATATATATATATATATATATATATATATATAT
>JZKD02S1731946.1:75559-91781 GCA_000966675.3 Picea glauca | reverse complement strand
GCTTGCCCCCACTGTAGAGTCCAGGGGCAAGTAGGCCCCGAAGGAAAAAATTCCTTGTAAATGTATATTGTAATTTCATAGTCAATCTTGACCATTCATCATTAAGTCATAGATATGACGATAGAGATTATGTTAGGTTTTTTTTCCCTAGAAGACAACCCTCTTTTCTTGAGGGAATTGTATTACGACTGTGTATTATTGCGAATATTGTATTTTGAGAGAGGAGATTGTGAGAGAAAGAGAAGAAAGTTACAATGAGTGTGCTGTAGGTTGTATCCCTTCATTTTGATGGATAATAAAAAGGAAGGACCTTACAATTTATCTGGTGGACATAGCCCACACTGGGTGAAACACATATATGTGTCTCTATTGTATTGTGTATCTTCTGTATTTTATTTCCGCATTTGTCTTATTTTAATGCTTTGCGATCTTGTTTTTCTAACAACTTGTATCAAAGCGAAAGGTAACTCGCAGGAAAAGACGGTTGCTGGTTCAAGTGGGAGCAATGGCGTAAGACGAAAAGTTTAGGGTCAAGAAATATAACGACCAAAACTACTAATTATGAAAGATGCATACGAAAGATTATTTATATCATAAGGATCTATTCCTACCATTGGGAGGAATAGAAAATAAGCCGACGACCATGGAGGACGAAGAATGGGAGGTTCTTGATAGAAAGGAACTATGAATGATACAATTGAGCCTGACAATGTCGATGGCTTTCAATATTTCAAAATAAAAGACAACAAAGGAGCTGATGGATGCATTGGATAAACTGTATGAAAAACCCTTGGTGTCCAATAAGGTATTTCTAATGAAGCGATTATTTAATATGAATATGTCAGAATGTGGGTATGTTGAAAATCATTTAAATGAATTTAATACAATTACTAATTATCTAAGTTATGTAAAAGTGGACTTTGATGATGAGGTCATGGCTCTTCTAATCCTGTGCTCATTGCTAGAAAACTGGAATGGCTTGGTCATTGCTGTAAGTAAATCTGTCTCTGGTTCAAACACTCTAAAATTTGATGATGTTGTTGGTGTTATCCTTAGCGAGGAAATGTGATGGAAAAACACATGTGAGACATCAAGTAATGCATTAAACATGGAGAACATGGGAAGACAAAAGGATAGAGGAAAGGGCTCAGGGAACCGTGGGAATTCTAGGAAGGGCAGATCCAAATCCAGACTGGGAAAGATATACTGCTGGAATCGTGGGAAGAAAGGACATCTGAAGAAATACTACAGAGTTCCAAAGAAACAAAGAGATGGACAAGAAGAGAAAAATCAGGAAGCAAATGTAACATGGGATGTGTTACAAGATGCTTTGATTCTTTCCGTAGATAATATTTCCGAGTCTTGGGTAGTAGATTCAGGGGCTTCATTTCATGCCACACCCCATAGGAAACATTTTTTAGATAATGTTCAAGGTGATTTTGGATAGGTTCATTTGAGTGATGATGCACCATGCAAAATTGTTGGAATGGGAAAGGTACAAATAAAACAAAAGAATAGAAACACATGGTTATTGAAAGAGGTTGGACATGTACCAAATCTAAGGAAAAGTCTAATTTCAATAGGGTAGTTGGAAAGTGAAGGTTGTATATCTATATTTACAGATAAGGCATGGAAGGTCACCAAAGGATCACTATTGATAACAAAAGGAGGGAAGGTAGGTACATTGTATTTATGTACTGGTAATATTGACTCTTCTATCTCTTTAGATTCTACAGAAGTGGATACAATACTGTGGCATCATAGGCTTGGACACATGAGTGAGAAGGGGATGAAGATACTTCACAAAATAAATTTGTTGCCAGATCTTAAACAAATTGATTTGGATTTCCGTGAGCATTGTGTTTATGGAAAACATAAGAGAGTCAGATTTGTTAGAGTTGGAAAATAAAAGAAGAGCGAAAGGTTAGAGATTGTGCATACAGATGTATGGGGACCAACTCATGTATCATCTCTTGATGTCTCTCATTATTATGTTACTTTTATTGATGATGCAACTAGAAAAACTTGGGTTTATTGCATTCAACAAAAATATGATGTTTTTGATACTTTTAAGAAATGGAAAGCTTTGGTTGAGAATGAGATAGGAAAAATGTTGAAATGTCTCAGATCAGACAATGTAGGTGGATATTGCAGCAAGGATTTTGATGATTACTGTTCATACCATGGCATTCATAGAGAGAAAATAGTTCTAGGAATACCATAAGAAAATGGCGTGTTAGAAAGGATGAACATGACAATCATGGAGCGTGCAAGGAGTATGAGATTGCATGCTAGGTTGCCCTTACAATTCTGGACAGATGTTGTAGATACTACTGTTTACTTAATAAACAAAGGGCCTTCAAGCTCTTTGGATGGTGGAATTCCATAGGAGGAATGTACATGTGAAAAGGTAAACTATTCGTTTTTGAAGACTTTAGGTTGTGAAGCATTTGTCCATATTGATAAAGAAAATAGAACAAATCTTGAGACAAAATCCAGGAAGTGTACCTTTATTGGATACAATGTTAATGATTTTGGTTATCACTTAAGGGATTATGAAAATCACAAAATCATTAGGAGTAGAGATTTCATATTCAATGAGAAGGTCTTGTACAAAGATTAGTTGCAGGGAAAGAAACATGAAAAAGAAAAACCAAAATACACAGTTCTTGATGAGATCACTGAAAAAGAAATTCCAAAGGTACTACTAAATCAAAATGTACAACAACATGAGCAACATGTACCTAAAAATCCTACAAATGTTGTTAGAATATCTACCAGGTTAAGTAGACCCCCTGAACAATACTCTCCTTCATTGTATTATTTAGTGTTGATCGATTCTGGTGAACCATAATGTTATGAAGAGGCAATGCAGGTAGACACTAAAAAGAAGTGGGAGAAAGACATAAAAGAGGAAATGGATTCCTTGGTAAATAACCAAACTTGGGACTTGGTTTAGTTTCCTGCAGGAAAAAGAGCACTGCAGAATAAATGGGTTTACAAGTTGAAGGAAGATAGAGGAAAAAAACGGTATAAGACTAGACTTGTTGTAAAGGGGTTTGCACAAAAGAAAGGTATATATTTTGATGAAATATTTTCTCTTGTTGTTAATATAACTTCAATTAAGACTATTTTAAGTCTTGTGGCAGTAGAATATTTGCATCTTGAACAGTTAGATGTAAAAACAACTTTTCTCCATGGGGATTTGGAGGAAGATATTTATATGCATCAACCAAAGGGGTATGAGGTCAAAGGGAAGGAAAATTTGGTATGTAGGTTGAAGAAGAGATTGTATGGCCTAAAGAAATATCCAAGGCAATGGTATTTGAAGTTTGACAGGTTTATAGAAGAACAAGGTTATAGTAGATGTCATTCTGATCACTGTGTTTATTTTAAAAGGCTAGAAAATGGAAGCTATATTATCTTGCTATTGTATGTAGATGACATGCTTGTTGCAAGGTCTAATATGCATGATATAAATGTTCTTAAGAAGAAATTAGCTAATTCATTTGTGATGAAGGATTTAGGTGCTGCAAAGAAAATCCTTGGTATGAGAATAACAAGAGACAGGAAAAATTACAAATTGACATTGTCTCAGGGTGAGTACATAGAGAAGGTGTTGGAGAGGTTTAGAATGTAGAATGCAAAACCAATTAGTACTCCTTTGGCTAGACATTTTAAATTAACTAAGAAAATGTGTCCCAAGACACATGAAGAGATATAATACATTTCCAGGGTCCCTTATTCATTAGAAGTTGACAACTTGATGTATGTGATGGTTTGCACAAGACCAGATATTGCACATGCAGTGGGAGTTGTGAGCAGGTATATGAACAATCTAGGTAAGAACATTGAGAGACAGTAAAGTGGATTCTCAGGTATTTGAGAGGTACTTCTACTCATGAATTATGTTTTGGAGGTTCAGACACTGTTCTATAGGGATATATTGATTAAGATATGGAAGGTGATAAAGATAGCAGGAGGAGAACACGAGGTATGTTTTTAATGTAGGTGGAACAATAATAAGTTGGATTTCAAAATTGCAAAAGACTAATTCACTTTCAACAACAGAGGCATACTATGTTGCTGCTATAGAGGCTAGTAAAGACATGATTTGGTTACACAGTTTTATGGAGGAATTGGAAGAGAAGTAGGAGAATAGCAGGTTGTACTGTGACAATGAGAGTGCCATTCATCTTGCAAAGAAATCAACATTCCATTCGAATACTAAGTATATACAACTTAGGTACCAATTCATATGATTCGTCTTGGAAGATGGACATTTGAAGTTGGAACAAATATATACTAGCCAGAATCCTGCATACATGTTAATAAAGGGAGTAACCAAAGAGAAATTGAGTTCCTACTCAGTTTCAGTTGGTCTTCAATCATGAAGGTGAAGATGAGAAAATTTTCTAGGTCCAAGGTGGATTATAGTCCAACATGTATAACAAAAGTGGAGTTGTTGTGATCAGTCTCCAAGTGGGAGATTGTTAGTTGTGGAGCATGATCATCTTGCTGATTCATAGGTCTTTGTTTTCAACCATGTGTTGATGCTTGAAAGCACAATGTTGGATACTATTCTCGCAAATGATTTCCAAGCTTTATTATTTAATTATATTAATAATATACTAGTAGGTGGGACCCCCTTGTTTAACTTATGGCATTATGATGGAGGAGCGACACTTATATTTTGTTTGCCTATGTATTGGTTGCGACATAGTTTTCTACAACTCATTTGCTTCAAATCATGGTTAAAATTCTTATGGTAATATGTTGTGAGCAAGGTGATTAAAACAAGGAACAACATGGTCTTGATTATCTCTCATGAAATATGATTATGCTGCCTTTTGGATGAAAGAATTACACTCCAATTTTAATCTTGATATTGTATATTGTCCATAGAAAAGATTGGGTGATCACCTCGACCCTTGCCACTATTGTTATGTGCATTGGTTGAGTTGCAATTTGTTTGTGTTCCTAACAAGTTGTCATATAAGAAAAATTGATAGTGGAAAGGGGTGGCGCACTTTGGACTATCACACACTTTGCAAATTGTAATATGGAAAGTTTGGATATTTGGTTGTATTAATGGTTTTGAATGTTAATGGTATGGTGAGCTGGCTAGTGGGCTTGGATCATACTAAGATATGAATGAAGATTTGAAGGAATAAGCGACGTGTAGTAAATGCACGTCACTCAAACTAGCCTCAAGCCCACCACCCTAGTCATTCTTGCGTTTTTTCTCTATTAGTTGTTGCTGCTTCTCCTTGGCCGGTCGTGGAGGAAGTATACAACCTTGGTTTTTCTCCTTACACAATCTTTTACAAGTATGGGTTTTTCTTACTTTTCCATCCATGAAATTTTCTCTGCCCTTAAATCAAAATGTTGGCTCTGGTTTCTCATGGTCTATGTATTTCTCAAGCTATCATGATGTTTTTTGGAATTGTGTCTTTATGGTTGCATCCTTAGTTTCCTGTGATGGTTGTTCTGAGACTGTTGGAATTAAAAAAATGGTCATCGTGTCTTTGCTGTGTGTAATGGTTTGCAAAGATTTGCTGATAAAAGTTTTGTTTGAACTTGCCTTGCTTATGGTTCTTTATTGTGGGTTTGGCCTCCCTGTTGAAATGGTTATCTCAACCTTACCTCTGGGTTTTGTGAATACCCCACCTATAGATTGACAACACAGGTCCATGTGAATGTTTAAGTGAAATATGATGATGGACTAAAACCTTTTGTGCCTTATCCTGGCAAAAGCCTCAGTTGTTAGATTGATTTCTTATAACCTCATTTCCACTTTTGTGTGGTGAACATTATACAAATATATTGACATTTCTTACCCAGATTTTGATGGGAGCACTATTCGTGCTATTTTGGTTGGGAACATGTTTTTATTTGGTCACTTGTTATGCTATGTTGAAGGAAGTTTGGGGTTCACTTGTTCTTTGGAAGTGACAGTCTGTTATACGAAGCTCATGAAGTCAATAGCAATGTTTCCATTATTGTTATATTATCAGTGATTGGTTATAATAATGAGAAGCATCTGTGGAGTAAGTTGTCCATGCTATGCAACTGCCAAACCCTCTGTTTAAATTGGCCTGCTGTCTCTACCCTTACCTTCATTGACATATCTCGAACCCTATGCATTATAGTGAAAGCATTGCTTACTCCAGTTTGAGTTGATGAGAGCATCGTTCCTGCTTGGTTACTTAGGCACGAGTTTAGTTGGTCCTTTACTTGGAAATTGTGGAAAGAAGTTTGTACTCACCTATTCATTGGAAAGTACAGTCTATTGAAGCTTGTGTTTCCGATAACAAATGTTATTTATCTTGGTTAAATCATCATGTTTTATTGTAAGAAAGCACATGTGTTTGAAATGTCTAATGTTCGAATTGAGTAATACTGCCCTAAATGGATTTACAAGGAAGTTGCATTGAACGATGATTTGATTTAATGATGGATATGAGTCTTGTTTTGGGATCACTGTGCGTGACCCTGTGGGATTTAAAGGACCATTGCTGGGGTTAATGTTATGAATCGTGGCTCAAAGATTATTCTTGTAGAGATTATGATGTTGTTCATCATTTCTGTTATATAATGATCATATTGTTACAATGGTTACTTTGGTTAAATATTTCTGGGCATATCAAATAGTTTACTGTGTAAAATAATTCGGAGGCCAACGAACAATTTTGTTAAAGAAGGCATTAGTTTGGATTATTTTTTTGGAAACAAAAATACTGTTTAAACTTCAAAATTCTAGACAAAGATATATTTTGATTGCATTAGATGTAGCATGTTTTATTTTTTTCTCACTTGAACAGTATCCGTAAAGTTTCCCTATCATTCTACCACTTTTTGCTAATTACACTCCCTCCACGATCCCGATTTCGCTTATTGCATCCATGTTTTGTGATATAAATTTTAAAAGAAAATTTTGTGTGGAAGCAAAAGAAAGAGAACATAGCAAGGGTTGACGACTGCTATTCTTGATATTTTTAACACAGTTAATTGTTTGGTTAATTGTTGAACAATATTCGTTTATTGATTCCCTATCATTCTACCATTTTTTTGCTAATTACACTCCCTCCATATTTCCCATGAACCCTATCATTCCCTGTTCACATGACAATTAATGAATGATGTGTTATAGATGGATTTGCATGTATCTCGTGTCAATTTTGGAGTCAAATTTTGATTCATGTAAGTAGAGTGTCATGTATGGTTTATTAAGAGCTTCATTACTGACAAAATATTGCTATAGGATGAGATTTTTCAGTAGAGGCAACAATGGGCGAAATAACAGAGGCAGGGGAAATTGGAATCGAGGCCGTATGAGGCCTAGATTTTCTATCCATTTTGACGCCGACCCGCAAGAATTGAACCAACTGTTCCAAGATGGATTCTTTAATTGGGTTGGCCATTGGATAATACACCCTTGACCAGAAATACCCCCTTTCCAGCCTCCTCAGAATATTCCCGACATTCACGTTCCTCCACATGTGTCCTTGCAGCCCGAAGTCCCCGCAAATGACAGTTGGAAAGAGATTGTCAACCACACCGTCTCTCACCATCGTGGTTGGCCCACTATGCCATTGACTTTACCACCACCTATTAATTCCAATGTCCAAATTTCCCGTGCTATTTCACCAGTTTAGTCTTCACACACCAGTAAGATATTGAAAACTGATATTCCCCAACCTGTTCAAGACAAAGGAAAAACAACTGCCTCTCCTTATTCTCCCTCCATTGATTCCTCTAAATCCGTGTCTTCCCGCCTTCATTTAAAGGATGACTACTCCCATGTGATCAACGAGATACAACCCCACGGGTCCAGTCAACCACATGCTACTTCATAAAAGTCTAAGGGAAACAACAGTGAAAAAAACACGAAAAATTGCATCACAAAGTGACAAATATGGTTTTTAAATTATGTTTTATGTGATTCAGTCGACGAGGACAGTGTTTAATGGTTTTCAACATTTTTGGACAACAAGCCCTATTTTTGATATTTTGCGGATAATGTGGATATATATTCTTTTTGGATATGATATAAATTATTGATGATATTTAAATATCTGGTCTAAAAGTTATTCAAGGGAGTTACAAGAGTGGCATATGGTCAAAATGATTATCTTTTGTGTTATATTTCATGATTTAAAAAGAAGATATTCACAAGAGTCACAAGGGGTCCCACCTACCTAGTTATTATTAATTAAGACCCTTAACTATATTATTATTATTTATTTCTCCTAAACTAATTAGTTAAGTTAAATCAACTTAACCAAAGAAAGTAGTTGAACTACTTCAAATTATTGGGAAATAATAAAAGCTCAATGAGAAGAAGAGACAAAGAGGAATAGATGGAGAAAACAAAACTAAGGTTTTCTCTTTAGTTACATGAGATAGTTTCAGTTTTCATTCATTTTTGAGTTTATTCAAAGCCTAATTCTCTTCTTGACAACATGGTCTTATTGTAGACAACAAGTTTCAAGATTGAACCACACTTTTCAGACGCTTGTTTTAGAGGTGTTGATTTATCCTTGATAGTCTGTGTATTCTTGTCTGTTTGTGAATGAAGTTTCATGGCTGATAAATGATATCTTGCAGAGTCAAAATGACAACAGTTTGTGGCAAGCTGATCCAGATTATTAATTTTAGTTTTACTTAACAATAGAAGTCTTTTTGTATGGTGTTCATCAGGGATCTCTAAATCAGACTTTGGTCCATGCCTTCATAGGGGTTTTGTAAAGAGAAAAACACTTTTGGCATCTCATAATGAAATAAAGTCAGATTGCTATTCTATCTCATACATGTGTGTTCGTGACTTGGTTACTTTTCACTTTTGATCTCCATGTTTACTTTATCCTAAAATCCGTGTACATTCCCGTAGCTTTTATAAATTTTATTTTATATTGCAACATATTTAAATTATAAATCAGCCTCAGTCCTTGTAATTAATACTAGCGGATTGAGTGAATATTTTGAGGCTATAAACCCCGGGTGACATTCCCAACTATCTTTTCCTAGCCAGGAAATATTTGAAAATGATTGAGTAAAGTAACCCATACCTTTTACTCAACATTTATTTGGCGACCATACTAGGGAATTAAAAAAAAATAAAAAAAAATAAAAATAAAAATAAAATAAAACTCTCATTATCCATGTTTCCCTGGTTTCTTGTATTTTAATATTTTGTATTTTTTGTATTTACTGTTTATATGCTTTTCTTCTTATAAGCTTATTTTTTCCTTTTTTCCATGAATCTATCGAATCCTATCTTGCATGATCATGTATAAATCTAATTTGAGCTCATTGTCAATGGTTAGTTGTCCTCTTTTCGAGGGTAACTTATGGGAATATTCTTAGAACCATATTGATGATTTCCTTAGCTTCTATCAATCTATTGGGGGTTTATGATATACATACTTCTGTAGATTTGTTTCCACTTTCCCTCCGTGGTAAAGCAAGAGACTGGTCTAGAGGTATAGTATCTACTCAAATTTTCACGGGAGAATAAATTTTTGTAAAGTTTCTTATCGACTTTCCTCCTCCGCCTATATTTCATCACTTTGAATTTCTACTTGAAAGCATCCCCGATCCTCCTCGATGTAACATTTTCTATAGTCCTCACGAACAATTAACCCGTGGATTGTTCTTAAAGGCTAAACATGAATATCACAAAAATCCCTCTCTCTTCATGATGAGTATGTAGGAGGACAATCACACATCTAGTAGTGCTATATTCATAGAAGATATTAAGGATTATTTTCCTGATATTCCTACTAATCCTACTTCTGACAATACTTTATTTGATTCCTTCCCCTTTAATGATGACCTTTTAAAAATATATCCTACTCAAGATCAACTTGTGTCTAATGAAGTACTCTTCATGGATGAATCCGGCATGGAGGATTCTCTTGATTTGAATAGCATTATCCCTCATATTTCTCATGACTATTATGAAGAATACAAAAGAGGAGATTCAAGCAGCCATATAGCTTCATATGTTGGATGTTCTTTTGAAAATTCCCATAAGAATAATCAACATTTTACATCATAAAATTCATTCACAAACCCATTGTTTCAGTTCAAGGAGGTTGAGGAATTCAATGATGATATACATATCTCCCTTGAATGCATGATTTCCTTTGATAATGATAAATTTAAGGGGATTCCTATGCATTTGAATCCTTTATTTTCTCCCTTGGTGCATGGTAGTTCTTTTCCTGATCACGAGATCGTAAATGATGAACTTATAATGCTTAAAGATCCCATTAAATCCATCCTCTTCATCAAAACTTCTAACCATCACTCTAATGTTATTTATCATGCACATGTTTCCAATATCAAGTCGAAATCCAGTCTTATTGGTTGGCAGGTCTTGCAAGATGGTACTCACTTTCTCTGGATCTTGATAGGCACACTACCCTCGCTACATGCACTTGTTGGTTGGCAGGTGATAGACACTCTTTATGCATCATATTTCAATTCATTAATCATCCATCCAAAACATATGATGAATTTCTCTATGCAAAATGCCATCCTACCTGACTCCAAGAATGTTTTCCCTTTCCTTTGTACATAAATAATAAATTAGGTTTTTAGTTTATTTAGTTTTATGTTTCATTTTTTCTGTTCTATTTAGATTGTTTTCCTATAGTACAAATGGTTCCCACTTGAAACATTATGTGGAACCAACTTGATTGATAAATTCCATGTGGAAATCACTGATGTATATAGATTTCTGTTTCGCTGTTTTATTTTGCTTGCTTAATTGATTGTTCAATTTCCGATGTTTTCCTTTTTTGTTTTGTTTATCAAAAATAAGCTTTGGATCAATTTCACCACAACGATGCTATTCTGTAAGTATTGTTGATCAATAACAATCAAGTTACATAGCTGTCATGATGTCCCCCTTGTAGACATCACTAAAATTGCTTTCTGCTTCTAGTACTGCTGTTAGATAGACGATTGGATTTTCATCCCTACTTTCTGCTATCCCTTTCTTCCCTCTACCCTACGATTCAAAAGAGCATACAAGAAAATTTTCTCCTTAAAACAAGAAACACTTTTACTGTGACCAATCAAATGTTATGCATACATGAACAAACCCCCTCATACGTAACACTTTTCATGAGCTATTCCCAAAGTCCCAGATCATTTTTCCCTTAAACCGCCTCACTCCCCCTGTTGCATAATCATTCTGGTAAATAATTCTTTGATCTACAATTTACATGGTCTGTAAAACTAGACATTATGAGTTCTTAATGTGTTGGAAACAAATTTCCCTGTGGATTCGCCAGTTTGTTGATGCTTGAAAGCACAACGTTGGATACTATGCTCACAAATGATTTCTGAGATTTATTGTTTAATTATATTAATACTATACTAGTAGGTGGGACCCCCTTTTTAACTTATGGCACTATGATGGAGGAGCGACACTTATATTTTGTTTGCCTATGTATTGGTTGCGACACAGTTTTCTACAACTCATTTGCTTCAAATCATGGTTAAAATGCTTATGGTAATATGTTGTGAGAAAGGTGATTAAAACAAGGAATGACATGGTCTTGATTATCTCTCATGAAATATGATTATGCTGCTTTTTGAATGAAAGAATTACACTCCAATTTTAATGTTGATATTGTATATTGTCCATGACAAAGATTGGGTGATAACTTCTACCCTCTCCACTATTGTTATGCGCATTGGTTGAGTTGCAATTTGGTTGTGTTCCTAGCAAGTTGTCATATGAGAAAAAATGATAGTGGTAAGGGGTGGAACACTTTGCAAATTGTAATATGGAAAGTTTGGATATTTGGTTGTATTAATGGTTTTGAATGTTAATGGTATGGTGATCTGTCTAGTGGGCTTGGCTCGTACTAAGATATGAATGAAGATTTGAAGGAAGAAGTGACGTGCAGTAAATGCACGTCCCTCAAAATGGCCTCGAGCTTGCCACCCTAGTCATTCTTACATTTTTTCTCTGTTAGTTGTTGCTTCTCCCCCTTGCCCTGTCGTGGAAGAAGTATACAACTTTGGATTTTCTCCTTACACAATATGTTATAGGCATGGGGTTTTCTTAATTTTCCATCCATGAAATTTGATTTTCCCTTAAATTAAAATGTTGGCTCTGGTTTCTCGTGGTTCGTGTATTTCTCAAGCTGTCATGATGCTTTTTGGAACTGTGTCTTTATGGTTGCATCCTTGATTTCCTGTGGTGGTTGTTCTGAGACTGTTGGCATTAAAAAAATGGTCGTGATGTTTGAACTTGCCTTGCCTATGGTTATGTATTGTGGGTTTGGCCTCCCTGTTGAAATGGTTATCTCAGCCTTACCTTTGGGTTTTGTGAAAACCCCACCTATAGATTGACAACGCTGGTCTCTGTGGTTAGTATACCCGTGCCATAATTTCGACCCTGCGAATGTTTAAGTGGAATGTGATGAAGGACTAAAACCTTCCATGCCTTGTCTTGACAAAACCATCAGTTGTTAGCCTGCTTTCTTATAACCTCACTATCACTGTTGCATGGTGATTATTATATAGATATATTGACATTACTTACCCATATTTTGATGGGAGAATTATTCATGCTATTTTGGTTGGGCATAGGTTTTTATTTGGTCACTTGTTATGTTGTGTTGAAGGAAGTGTTGGGTTAACTTGTTCTTTGGAAGTTACAATGTGTTATACGAAGCTCATGAAATCGATATAAATGTTTCCATTATTGTTATATTATCAATGATCGATTATAATAATGAGAAGTATTTGTGGAGTAAGTTGTCCATGCTATGCAACTGCCAAACCCTCTGCTTAAATTGCCCCACTGTCTCTACCCTTACTGTCATTGACATATATCGAACCCTACACATTACGGTGAAAGCGTTGCTTACTCCATTTTGAGTTGATGAGAGCACTGTTCTTGCTCGGTTACTCGGGCACGAGTTTAGTTGGTCCCTTGCTTGGCAATTGTGGAAAGAAATCTGTACTCACCCATTCATTGGAAATTACAGTCTGTTGAAGCTTGTGTTTCCGATAACAAATGTTATTTATTTTGGTTAAATCGTCATGTTTTATTGTAATAAATCACCTGTGTTTGAAATGTCTGATGTTCGAATTGAGTAATATTGACCAGAATGAAGTTAAAATGAAGTTGCATTGAACGATGATTTGATTTAATGATGGATATGAGTCTTGTTTTGGGAGAACTGTGCGTGAGTCTGTGAGATTTAAAGGACCATTGCTGGGGTTAATGTTATGAATCATGGCTCAAAGATTATTCCTGTAGTGATTATGATGTTTTTCATGATTTCTGTTATATAATGATAATATTGTTACAATGGTTACTGTGGTTAAATATTTATGGGAATATCAAATAGTTTACTGTGTAAAATAATTCGGAGGCCAACGAGCAATTTTGTTAAAGAAGACATTAATTTGGATTATTGTTTTGGAAACGAAATACTGATTAAACTTCGAAATTCTGGACATAGATATATTTTGATTGCATCAGTGGTAGCATGTTTTATTTTTTAATCACTTGAACAATATCCGTAAAGTTTCCCTATCATTCTACCAATTTTCACTAATTACTCTCCCTCCATGATCTCGATTTAACTTATTGCATCCATGTTCTGTGATATAAATTTTAAAAGAAAAGTCAGTGTGGAAGCAAAAGAAAGATAATATAGCAAGGGTTGATCACTTGTATTCTTGATATATTTATACACAGTTAATTGTTTGGTTAATCGTTGAAAAATATTCATATATTGATTCCCTATCATTCTACCATTTTTCGCTAATTACACTCCCTCCATATTTCCCATGAACCCTATCATTCCCTGTTCACATGGAAATTAATGAATGGTGTGTTATGGATGGATTTGCATGTATCTCGTGTCAATTTTGGAGCCAAATTTTGATTCATGTAAGTAGAGTTTCATGTGTGGTTTATTAAGAGATTCATTACTAACAAACTGTTGCTATAGGATGAAATTTTTTAGTAGAGGCAACAATAGTCGAAATAACAGAGGTAGGGGAAATTGGAATCGAGGCCATAGGAGGCCTAGATTTTCTATCCATTTTGACGTTGACTTGCAAGAATTGAACCAACTGTTCCAAGATGGGTTCTTTAATTGAGTTGGCCATGAGATAATACACCATCGATCATAAAGACCCCCTTTCCATCATCCTCAGAATATTCCCGGCATTCTCGTTCCTCCACATGTGTCCTTGTAGCTTGAAGTCCCTGCAAATGACGGTTGGCAAGAGATTGTCAACCATACTATCTCTCACCATATTGGTTGGCCCACTATGTCATTACCTTTACCACCATCTGTTAATCTCAATGTCCAAATTTCCCATGCTGGTTTTTCAGTTCAGTCTTCACACGCCAATAAGAGATTGAAAACTGATATTCCCCAACCTGTGCAAGAGAAAGGAAAAAACAATTGCCTCCTCTTCTTCTCCCTTCACCAATTCCTCTAAATATTTGTCTTCCCACCTTCATTTAAAGGATGACTACTCTCATGTGATCAACGAGATACATCCCCAAGGGTCCAATCAACCATGGGATACTTAAAAAATGTTTAAGGGAAACAACAGTGAAAAAAAATGAAATTTGTCTCACAAAGTGACAAATATGGGTTTTAAATTATGTTTTATGTGATTCAGTTGATGATGACAATGTTTAATGGTTTTTCAATATTTTTGGACAACAAGCCCTATTTTTGATATTTTGTGGATAACATGGATATATATTCTTTTTGGATATGATATAAATTATTGCTAATATTTAAATATCCAGTCTAAAATTTATTCAAGGGAATTGCAAGGGTGGAATATGGTCAAAATGATTATCTTTTGCGTGTTATATTTCGTGATTTAAAAAGAATATATTCACGAGAGTCACAAGGGGTCCCGCCTACCTAGTTATTATTAATCACGATCCTTAACTATATTATTATTATTTATTTCTCCTAAACTAATTAGTTAAGTTAAATCAATTTAACTAAAGAAATTAGTTGAACTACTTCAACTTATTGGGAAAGAATAAAAGCTTAATGAGAAGAAGAGACAAATGTGAATAGAAGGAGAAAACAAAACTAAGGCTTGCTCTTTAGTTACATGAGATAGTTTCAATTTTCATTAATTTCCGAGTTTATTCAAAGCCTAATTCTCTTCTTGACAATAGGCTCTTATTGTAGACAACAAGTTTCAACACTAAACCACACTTTTTAGACACTTGTTTTAGAGGTGTTGATTCATCTTTGATAGTCTGTGTATTCTTGTCTGTTTGTGAATTAAGTTTCATGGATGATAAATGATATATTGCAGAGTCAAAATGGCAGGAGTTTGTGGTAAGTTGATCTAGATTTTTAATTTCAGTTTTACTTTACTATCAGAGTCTTTATGTATGGTGTTCATCGGGCATCTGTAAATCAGAATTTGGTCCATGCCCTTGCAGGCGTTTTGTAAATAGAAAAACACTTTTGGTATCTCAGAATGAAATAAATCCAAATTGCTATTCTGTCTCATACATGTGTATTCTTGAATTGGTTACTTTTCATTTTTGATCTCCATGTTTACTTTATCGTAAAATCTATGTAAATTCCCATAGCTTTTATAATTTTTATTTTATATTGCAACATATTTAGATTATAAATCATCCCATGTCCTTGTATTTAATACTTTTGGATTGAGTGAATATTTTGGGGCTATAAACCCCGAGTGACATTCCCAACTATCTTGTCCTAGCTAGGCAAGATCTAAAAATGATTGAGTAAGGTAACCCGTACTTTTTCCTCAACACCGTGTTTATACCCCATGAAGACTATACACTTCTCCACGCGTGAGGGGGGGGGGGAGGGCTTGCCCACCCTACAGGGTCCGGGGGCGAAGCCCCAAAGGAAAAATTTCCTTGTAAATGCATGTTGTAATTTCATAGTCAATATTGACCGTTCATCATTAAGTCACAGATCTGATGGTAGAGATTATGTTAGGGTTTTTTCCCTAGAAGGAAACCCTCTTTTCCAGAGGGAATTGTATTGATAAGAACCAAATATCAATATAGCATAAAAAAACCTCAGAAAAAGTACTCAATGAATTGAAAAAGAGATAATTTCAGATAATAAACCTCTTCGAGGGGGCAACCTCCTTTTACCCCACTTAAATGTTCAAGTACAAGATGATTCAAAATGAAAATGTCTCCTTGGTATAT
>JZKD02S1731946.1:0-13704 GCA_000966675.3 Picea glauca | reverse complement strand
CCTAACAAACACATAAGCCTACAACTTATAGGAACTCGGCTCACCAGCCTATAACACATATGTACAATTTGTTTCATACATCAGGTTTATAAAGGGCTCGGCCTTGGGGACATTATACAAATCCTTTATAAGTTTTAGTTTCTTGTCGAGATCAGAGGGAATCCTCACCATAAGAACAATATCATCAACATAAAGAACAAGGATGTTGACTATACTAGCTAGAGTCATGTCGACACAACCTGTTGCTTCCGAGCAATCATCTAACTTCTTGATGTATATGCCAAAAATTGTAGGGGAGAAGGGACACCCTTGCTTAAATCCGATATTACAATTAATTTCTCCCAACCAACGCTTAGAGTTCCTAAACTTAGCAATACAATTCTTGTACAACCTTATTGCAACAAATCTCAACTTGAAATGGACTTTTAGCTCTTCTAATCTATTCCAAAGGTTAGTTCTAGGAACTATGTCAAATGCTTGTCTAAAGTAAAAAAATACAACGCAAGCGATTGGTTTTATTATTGTAACACTCCTTCACAATGATCCTAAGCTTAACAAGGTGGTCCACAATTGATGATAGCTCCTAAATCTAGCTTGTCCTTTAGCTATTTTCCCATGGATTTATAGCTATATGTTGATATTCTTTTCCAGAATAATGCCATATAACTTTGCTAAAATAGGATTAATCATAATGCTCTTATAATTAGAGGGATTGTTATTATCCTTGCTTTTAAAAATAGGAAAAATGAGGCTTTGATTCCAGGGTTTAGGGAAACCTTCCTTGACTGCTAAATTGAAGAGCTTGTGGATGTTAGGGATGATGATATGTTGTCCAATTTTTAAGATTTATGTTTGGTAGCCTTTGATGTCCTTAGCTTCCATTCTTTCTTTGTAGAAAGGGTTTGAATTTTTTCCATGACGTCGGGGGATTCATAAATCCTTTTAAGGTAGGAATTTCATTCCCTAAAGGGAATCATATTGTTTTCTATAGTTTTATGAGTTAGAATTCACCTCCACAATTTCTAAAGATCTAGCTTAAAGAGGTGTAAAAGCTCATCTCACTTTCTATTTATAGTACATTTTCCCCCTTTTAATTAGGGTTTTATAGCTATTTATCTTGTCGAATTTTAAGGACTTGTTAGAAACATCCCTAATGTTTTTTCTATTAATATTACACTCTTTATCATACCAAAAGTTGGTTGTTCTATTATCCTTTTTACATGACATCTCAATAGAGAACTTGTTAATGGAAGTAGAGAGGGTTGTTGTAAAATTATGATAGAGGTGTTCGATATTTTCCTTATTTGATAGAAGATTCAATTCATTGTATAAGTCCTTTAAAAAAATATCAACTTTATTTTCGTCAAATATCAAGTGCTTTAGGTTATCAAAATTCTATTCTATGGGGATTGTGTGCATGAAAACGTTTAGAGTTTTGGTTAAAGGTCTATGATCAGAGTCAGGTTGGTGGTTGTTTTGTTGAAGATTTTGTAGCTTCAAGAGGTATTCCCACTAGGGGCCATGGTTGCAAGCATGTGGGAATTCTTGTTGGTACCATATTACTCTTTCATTTTAGTGAAAACTCCCTTGGGATGAAGCTAGGGATTCATGGGATTGGTGATGGGCTTTGTGGGCCTGTGTTGGGGTGTCACACCCACAAAGAGGAATAAATTATTCTAATTTAATGTCGAGTTTAAAAGGGGTTCCTAAACTCATTCATTAGTCTCCTATATAAGGAGAGGAGGGATTGTGACAAATCTCTTTGTGTCATTATGGAGTTAGCATAAGTGAGTATGCACTTGTGCCAGGAGCTTGGAAATTTCAACAAGCGAAATTATGCAATTTTGGCAATCTGGCTTAGGGTTCTTGGAGATTTATTTTTATATTTTCAGCCAAGGAAGGCTTCTGCTTCAGCCAAGAAAGACCCCACACATGTGAGGACAAAGGAGGAGCAGGGCCACATGTGTGAAGAGATAGAGGAACCACACATGTGAGAGGAGCCGCATGTGTGAAGAGACAACTCACACATGTGGGAAAACAATACAGACAGACCACACGTGTGGTACGAAATAGTTCGTATAGTCACACGTGTGACTGAAGTACAATAGAAAAGGACAAGCCGCACGTGTGAATTTTCTGGGTGGTTGTGTAGGTCTGCACCACTGATGTCAGCAACAAGTTGCAAATTGGAATTTTGTCCTTATTGTTGCAGTCATCTCTTGAGACACTTATTGCTACAGTTGGAGGTACAACATAATTGTTGTAGCATATTTTTCTTTGTCTTGTTATGAGTAGGTCACAATGGTGAACACTTTGAAGATTGAGGACGGGTTGGAAGGGGCAACTAACTTCTGAGCTTGGAAGACTAGGGTTCTTCTTCTGTTGGAGGAGAATGACCTGAAAGAGTATGTTGAGGGTGTGGTTCAAAGTCCTACTGATCCACAGGAATTGGCAGCTCATAAGAAGAAAGAAGTGTAGGCCAAGTGAGCATTGCTAGAATCTGTGAAGGATCACCTAATTCATCACATTTCTTAGAAGAAGTCTACCAAGGAAATGTATGATGCTTTGGTGGGTCTATATCAAAACAAGAATACGGGAAAGAAGTTACATTTGAAGCACCTGATTCAAGTTGTTAAGATGTCCAGTGAGGACACAATCGTGAACTACCTTATGAAGATTACATAGATCCGAGATCATCTTCTAACCATCAGTGAGACAATTGAGGATGTTGAGTTGGTGAATGTAGCATTAAGAGGTCTTCCCAGGTCTTGGGAACAATTTGTGCAGGGGATTTGTGCATGAGAGAAATTTCCAGACTTTGACAAACTATGGATCAATTGTATCTAGGAAGAGACTTGGTTAGATTCCAGGAATGGTATGCAGAAGAGAAACAATGATGAGAATCAAGCCCTCGTTGCCCGTACTAGTAGGAGTAGAGGAGGAGGTTATCCAGAGAGAGAGGCATCTCCAGAGTCTAGGAGGAAGAAGGACCTTAGCAAGGTCAAGTGCTTTGCTAGTCATGATTATGGCCATTATTCTTTAGAGTGTTCACTACGGAGAAAAGAGGGAAGAAGGAAACAAGCATCAACAACAAAGGTTGATGAGGTTGTAGATAGGCTTCAGAGGGAATTCTTACTGGTCTCCACCCTTTCTAGTATAGTCTCGTGTGATGGTGATTGGTTAGTGGATAGTGGAGCCTCTTTCCATATGATAGGTGCACGAGAGTTGTTCGAGAGTACCTCTAAGACTGACTTAGATATGTGTGTAGAGCTTGGTATGGGGACCAGACATACGGTATAGGGAACTGGGACAATATGATTCTAGCTAGAGTCAAGAGAGATGTTGAGGGTGACAAATGTGTTATGAGTGCCATAACTCAAGAGGAGTGTGCTCTCAGTTTCGAAGATTGAGAAGAAGGGGTATCGTATATTGTTCCAGGATGGACAAGTGTTATTTGTGCCCAAAGGATATAGCTTCAGATCAATAGTGGTTCTTGGAGTTAGAGAGATAAACTTGTACAGGTTGAAGGGTTGGCCTATACGAGCTATTTCTGACAATAGTAAATGGACAAAGGACAAGGAGAAGATAACTCCAACGACTATGCAGGTCCAGAGGGAGAAGGTGGCTCTAGTGGTTGTATAGACTCGGGGGGATTCATCCCTCAAGATTCAGTGGGGAGGAGCAACCACCCAATATTGTTGAGAAGTTGTTATATGTTAGAGGGAGTATGTAGACTCAGAGGGAGTCAGTGGCTCAAAGAGAGAGTCAATCATTCAGAGGGAGTTGGTGGGAGAGAGACATCTTCCAAGATTGATAGGAAGGTATCATGGGTCAAGGAGGCTCAGAAGCGAAAGGATTCTAGGAGTTGCATGTCTTCCTAGGAGGATCCATGCCTTTTAGCAGATCTTGTTTCCATGACAGAGGAGACAACCAATCAGAAGGATTGGAGAGTAGGATTTTCTTCAGTGACAGAGAGAGCAACCAATCAAGAGGATTAGAGTGCATTTGTGGTAGCAGATCTGGTATAGGAGACAAAGTCATTTCCAGTATGGGAGACAGAGGTACATCCAAATGTTCGAGGATGGAATACCTCCCTCGCTAAGAGGGAGTGTTGAAGTTTTTGTAGCTTCTTGAGGTATTCCCACTAGGGGCCATGGTGTTAGGCATGTGGAAATTCTCGTTGGCACCAAATTACTCTTTTGTTTCAGTGAAAACACCCTTGGGATGAAACTAGGGATTCATGGGCTTGGTGACGGGCTTTGTGGGCTTGTGTTGGGGTGTCAAACCCACAAAGAGGAATAAAATATTCTAATTTAATGTTGAGTTTAGAAGGGGTTCCTAAACTCACTCATTAGTTTCCTATATAAGGAGAGGAGAGATTGTGACAAATCTCGTTGTGTCATTATGGAGTTAGCATAAGTGAGTGTGCACTTGTGCTATGAGCTTGGAAATTTCAGCAAGGGAAATTATGCAATTCTGGCAATCTGACCTAGGGTTGTTGAAGATTTATGTTTCTTTTTTCAGTCAAGGAAGACCCCACACGTGTGAGGAGAACGAAGGAGCAAGGTTGCACATGTGAATATCTAGAGGAGTTGCACATGTGTAGAGACAGCTTGGACGTGTGGGAAAACAATGCGGACATACCACACGTGTGGTACAAAACAATGCATATAGTCACATGTGTGACTGTTGTACAACAAAAAATGACAGGTCACACGTGTGAGGCCACGCGTGGAATTTTCGGGGTGGTTGTGTAGGTTTGTACCGCTGACGTCAGTAGGCAGTACAAGTGGTCTACAACAGGTTGAAAATTGGAATTTTGTCCCAGGTAAAGATTGTTGATTTTTGGTTTTCAAAGGACAAGTTTGTCCTCATATTTTTGGTGAAATTGTGCAAGTTGGGAAGGATGATTTTTCCTTTAGAAATTTTTTATTTTGACAATTTACATAACAAAAGATTTTGTGTCTCAAGTGTGTGGATTATTTATCTCTGATCTTGTTGTTTTCCGTTGCTGTAATTTTCGTCAATAATTTTAATGTAAAATTGTTCAGTGATAACAACTAGAGTTTATTGTTTGGTCACTTGAAAGTAATTTTCTGATCTGAAATTAGTTGCATAGAGTTGCATGAAAAATTGACACGTTTAAGATGTGAAAATTTACTATTTGCTTGTACATGGAGATATCATATATTAGATAATGTACAACATTGTTGCCAAGCCCGTGAATACAAGTCTTTAAGTTGGATTTCAGCCACTTCATTAGACCATTGCAAATTATTAGATCTTGAGAACTGCAGATCTTGATCAGTTCAACATCGAACAAATTCTCAACCAAGCCTTCAAAGCTTCTTTTGTCACTGCTAGCTGAAACAATGATTAGGGTTGGAATCATTGCTTAAGATAATAGCCTGGTTAGTTGTTGTTCTAACATTAAAGTCTCCTAGCAAGAGGATAATGCCTTCCTTTCTCAGAATATAAATATCATGTTCTAAGTCATTGTAAGGATACTTTTTATCTAGATTGCTTTTATTATAAAAGGTAGAATTAACAGACACAAAATAACATATTGTCGTATAAATCTTCTTGGCATTAATATATGAAATTTCCATCCACTAGTAGTGATTGAAAGGGTCTTTCTTGTGAAGGTTAATACGAGGAAAATGTTATTTTTTATGTAACAAGCTATGCCTCAAATCCCTTTGCGATAGGATTTCTTATTCCATACCAACCACAAGACAAATCCTTCTATGTTGAAACCTTAGATTCTTCATGCTCTCAAGTTTCAACAAACAAAATAATATCAATTTCACTTGGGATCCAACTTAACATGGTACCTTTTGTCCATGGAAAGCCACAACAATGCCAAGAGGGAATCTGAATTGTCCCAAATTTCTATTTCTTATTGTCTTTTCGATCTCTTTCCCTGATAATAGTTTTTCTATTCTTAATTATTGTCCATCTTCCTTCATTCCTAACTTATTTTACCTTTTGAACTTCATTTCTTAATTTACCTTGATCTTGTGGAATGAGGTCTTTATTTATAAATATTCCTGATCCTTTTTTACTTGGAGTTTTATTGAGTATGCCATATTTATGGTTATTAGAGTTTACCTTAACACAAATTAACCTCTTTTTATGCTCAATTATTTTGCTTGGCCTCTTTGCTTCTTTGAGACTAGTTGTTTCAATTTGTAATTTATTTTATAGTTCTTCCTTGACTACTACTAGCATGTCCTCTTCTTTCTCCTATTTCAAACAAAAAAATTATGAGGTGTAAAGCTCTTTTGTTGTGCTCATGGTCTGACTCTATAAGCTTAGTCATTTCTTCTTAGATGAGTTTGATATTCAATTTACCTTCTAAACTATTTTAGGGCCAAATTGTTATTATGTTTTTCTTATAGCTTTTTAATCTTGTTCTTCATATTAAGATTTTCTAAATTATCAACCTCTCCTCCTTGGGTTAATTGTTTATTTTCTTGGCTTAACTTTCTCATTTTTGTAATCTAATATCTAATTTATGCAACTTATTTTCCAAGCCTATTATTTTATTGTCTATCTATTTTCAATCTTCTTTTCAAAGGATGCAAATTTATTATCAAGCATTATTTCTAGATCTTTTTTGAAGTTTGGCTTCTCTTTAGTTCGGGAATACATAAATATGCACTAAAATGACAATTTTTTGTTATTTAAATTGCATTTCTGAATCCAAAAATGGATTCAACCTGCTTATAATCCCTGCGACACTGGAATTATACATAATTAACCAATCAAATCTGCAGATCCAACAATTTCTTGCCCAATTTTAAGAAAAATTGAACAGAAAATATAAAATCTGCAGATCCAACAATTTCTTGCCCAATTTTGAGAAAAATTGAATAAAAAATATAACACGAAAACAATTAGATTCAAGCACAAGGAAATAAAAAGTAAATAAAATTATAACCAATATTGACAGAACAAACTTGTGCATCTAATTAGGTCAAGCTCGTAGATTAGGACTTCATAGGTATGTCGTCGCTTAACAAAAGTAAAATCCAAATCTACTTAAAAAAAAAAAAGCTAAGAATATTTTCTCAGAATCGATCCGGTTCAGTGATGGATGCAGAGTGCCTGCTCAGAATGCTCGTTGATTCGGGTTTCAGAGATCGGCCGTCGCTTGATGTGAATTAAGGTCTCGATGTTTAGGGTTTCCTCAATACGCATAATTCATTCTGAGGGTTCCTTTCTTGCTAAGTTTGAGAATTTTTACCAAATTACAGCTCTAAATATGACTCCCACGTAATCTCAAAGCCTTTTACATAACCCGTCTGCCCAAAATCTCGATCAAAATCGATCCGCCTCGGTGATGGATCTGCTTAGATTACTCCTCTGCAAGAAGATTCACGGTACCATCAACTAGAGATCGAAATAGAGAATACAGTCTCAGTATTTCCTTCATATTTTGTGCAAACCCCTTCGTCATAGAATTCACTACGAGCCTTGGAGCAGCGAACCCTATTTGGCAAATTATAACTATTCACAGGCCTTGGCAGCTATATTTAACTGGACGGAGCCCACAAAATACAATAATAGAGCACGCGGACCTCCTACGAACTGTCTCTGCTCTACGGTGACAGAGTTAAAACACTTAAAAATAGAACTTTGAACCTCAAGATTTGAGAAAAATGCTTGTATCTTTGTCAAAAATGAAAAGTTATTTGCATCTAATGACACATATTTAAGATCTCGATCAACAACATACATGAGTGGATCTTCATGTGAGCTTTGATGTCATGTTTGAAAACAATCCATGGCCTCAACTAACATGAACTTTTAAGGCAATATATCAATACAAACATGGAATAAGTTGTCATCAATTTCTTGTGAAATTTGGTTGAAACCTGCACAAAGAATCTAGTTAAAAACAATGAGCAACAAACTTGCAAACTTGAGAGAATTGGAGAGAAAGAATAAAAAATTGTATTAATCACTAATCCATCCTCAAAGTGAATAATTTACAATAGATATAAGCTACATGCTCAAACTAATGTGTCATAGTAGTCTTCTAGAGAGATGTGGACACCCACTGACATAAGCCGAAGTGAATTGGCACCTAATCCTAGTTAACCGACCATACAATGATCAGTGAACAGACTCACATAAGTGGAGTCGAGAGAATCTCATGCATGCACATGTGGTGCGCCCTCCTAACCTCATGCATGTCAAGTGTGCCCTCCTGGTGATGATCCCAAGGTGAGCATGCAACACTTGGTGATAATACCCAAGTTGTCATGCAAGACTTGACTCAACTAGTCTAACTGACGTACAACTAAGTAATGGTTGAAGAGGAGGTGGCGCCCTCATATAGGGGAGAATATCTTACATCAAGGGACTCCCTCAACATAGTCTAATGAACATAGGAAGAGAAATATTAGGTGGGTGTGTAATATTTCCAATACATCCATCACAATGGACTATCAACAAATGACCCTCGATGTTCTTTAAATAGAGATCATGGACCAATTGGGAGCTAAGCCACAGAGAAAATGTCATTAATACCAAGGAGAAAATGAATTGTTGAATCAATTCATGTTTAGAACGTAATTGTGACCATCAACTTACTTAATTACAAATGCACACTAAAAAAACACACTTTACCTAAGAACACGTTACACCAAGTTGATCTTAACTAACTCCTAAGTGTCTTAAATTGGCCTAATTGACTTGATTGTGTAATGTTCCCAAGCCAGGATGCCAGGAACATTGTGTTTTCTAATTGTGGCATTTTGTCAAACACTTTGTTGATTTTGGTCTTTTAGGTTGCGCTAGGGTTTATACTGATAGTTTTTATGTGTGTTTGCAACAATAATCAAAATAGATATAGCAATGGAACATACCTCAACACGATGCAAGATCAACAACACAAGGAATAACCAAAAATACTTCAGATCTGATTTTATTCATAACAATGGTTGTCCTCATACAAAATTGAGCAGATATGGAATACATATAAGATAGTAGAGTGTCTAGTCTCCAAAATACAAGATAGAAGAAGATCCAGGCTTCCAAAAGCCTCTACAAGTTGAACACCAAATAATATTGAAGACCAATGGATATCCTTTGCTAAAGGTGATGCCCTCTCTCACAATGCACAAGTCCTGGCTGGAGTAGATCAAAGGAAGTACGGCCTCCTCTCTGATGGCCTTCAAGCACTGTAAACCTCCCTGAGAAGGTATATCTGATGATGACAAGAAGGTATGAGAAGTCTTAGAGCAATAGATGAATGGGAAGACCCCCAAACCAAAGTGTCTCCAATGACAGTTACGCCCTCCTAACTGAACCAAGCCAATAATTTGGCCTCCAAGAAATAAGCTGCCAAATCCCTTGAGAAAGGTGTCAAACTGTAGATCGAGCAAAGGGGAACCCCCTAGCAAAGTCTCAAGCTAAACAATGAAGAACTAACCCCCTAAAAGACTGGATCCTCAATCTGTGGTTCGTCCTCCTTCCCAACTTGTGTAAAACACAATAAATAATAAGACAAGGAAACCTCCTCCAGAAAGGGCTAGGAAAGGCGCCCTAGGCCC
Organism: Picea glauca; assembly: GCA_000966675.3. Lineage (NCBI taxonomy): Eukaryota > Viridiplantae > Streptophyta > Pinopsida > Pinales > Pinaceae > Picea > Picea glauca. Next base: position 4,141 of record JZKD02S1731946.1, on the reverse strand, counting down.
TACAATGAAAACCCAGAAGTCATTTTCCTCAGAATCCTTCTCCATGCCTAGTACGAACTCTTCTCCTCAAGATAGTGCGCCCTCCTGCTGGAAACCCCCTGAAGTTGTGTCGTACCTCTCTTTGAACCTGTAACTGTAGTAGAATCCACTTGTAACTAAGAGAGGATTGTTTTAGAATTATGAGAGAGGAATCTTTCACCTCTGTGACCAAGCTTGGACTAGGTTGGGTGGGATATTTCACCATCGAGCTTATCTCTATGGTTTGTTAAGTCAAAACCCTCAAAACCCCCAAGTGCATGGGCTCACTAGCAAGAAGCTAGATCTCAAATGATAAACAACATAATCAAAGAATAGAGGCCCTTATCTCTCTTTTATCCTCCCTACTCACCTTGTCTCTCCAAGTGACTTTTACTTTATTTAATTATTAATTAATTAATTAATCATTTTTCCTCTAAAAAATAGTTTATCCCTCCTTGTGGCTTCACTGGCCACTAAAAGTCACTTCTCATCATCCTATCCTATAGTGTTATTCCTCCCGATTCCAATGAGCTATTACACTAAGAGGTTCCTCCAAGTATTATGTCCAATAGGACCTCCTTAGTGAATTTAATTAACATATAGCCCAAAATAACTCAAAATTGCAGAAATCGTCGAAATGCAATGGAACCAAAGACAAGTTGTGCGTAATGGATCATGATGATGAAATAAGATGAGATATGCAAGTCAAACCCCAAAAAACCCCTCAATAGCTCATGTACTCGCTATAACCTCCATCTGGCTACTCTAGTCATCATAACACTCTCTAATATAATGATGTCCCAAAGTGGGGACATTACAGTCCTCCCTGCTAGAATATTGTTTGTCCTCGAGCAATAACTGAATCAATCCATATATAATATTGGGGTCCCATGTCCACCTGTGGGACACACAGTAGGCTCCATCCAAATCTGAACTATTACACACTCTATCCCTCGGGTCCCAAATCAGGACATGAATTGCAATACCCTATGAAGCATAATCCTGTAACATATCAACACCATGAGGCTCCTGCAAATGACACATGGCCTCAACCCGAAATGAGCCCATCCTCCAAGTCCATACCAAGACCAATATGGTCTCCACCAACTGCACAAGTTGCTTTCATATTGAGGTACTGCGAGACCTCAATGAATCACCCTCAAGTGACGTGCTCTCCTCAATACTGAAGCTCAATGGAAAGTCAAAATAACTTTCCCCTAAAAGGGTCTCGGGTCCCATGCTAGTCTCTACCCAAGATAAACATGTTGGCGCTGCACTACTCTGATCATGATTGTCTGCTCACTGTATACATACCGTATCCCCCACTCCTGGATCCTCATGCTGGAATACATGTAGAAACTGGACCTGTTTTCCAGAAGTTGCATCGGTAAAAGTACCTCTCTGGAAGTAATATCTGCCCAACCATCTCCATACTTGATCATGAGTATCAAACAGGATAAATTGTCTTGCTCCATAGGACAAGCCCCTACAAGCCCTCCCAAAACCATCCCAGAGTGAAGTATGTGTCTCTCTGGCGCAACCTGGGCCATCATGAAGTGAAACAACCTGCTAACCAAATGGACTCCTAGATCTGATGGCAAATTTGGAAGTTTATCACTTCCAATCCCCACTAACTACTTATGTGTCATACTAATAGTTGTCGGAAGCCCTCCATGCTCATCCTCATGAGAATCTAAATCTGTGTCGCCCTCTGAGATATCTGCTATCCAATGGACTACGATGTTCACTATCACACCCAAGGTCTCAAATGTCTGTCTCTGATGATCCACCCTTGTCTTGTTGTATGCAATAAGACCACTCCTGTCAGGTGGTCCCGGCCTATCAACTCTCCATGTCCCATGCCACTGTCTATCTCCCCTAATGATGATGTCAATGATGAAAGTGTCGGGGAAAGCTAACAGAAACATCTGTAACTGACTGAAGGATTGGAAAGTACCATATGCTTTGGTCAATCCCAAGGATTCAACCAAAAGCTCATCCATTGGTACCCATGGTAAATACTCGTCTATAGTCATCATCGAACTCCAATCATTAGGTCCAACCGGGTGTAACTCCCCAAAATGTTTGTCCATCACTCTCCAACCATCATCACCCCTATAGTTGTTGCTACTGTGAAGGTGATCTCTCATAACTATGTTATGCTGCAAAGAAGAGGCATCTCCATGCTCCACTAAGTGTGTATCTTCCCTGCAATCCAATACGTCCCTCTGAATCCCACTGTACACCTCTACATGTCTCTGTGAACTATCACTCACCATTGTATTCTCATGCATACTCATGTAATCTCCTATATACTCCTGCAACATCATGGATCCTAGGTGTACTACTAGGTCAACCTCTACATGAAGGTCAGCCAATCCTGGGACACAAATTGAAGTGTCCTGATAACTGCCCCTTTCTCTGGAGTCCCCATGTGTATGTGAGTGCTCGTCTATCTCATAGATCCTCCTGGGAGGGTAGCTCCTGCGATACATGGACATCCTCCTGTGTCTCTGGATCATATATCTCCATACTCATCAGTGATCCTGGGTACTCCTCATGCTCCTCCATCAACTGCTAAACCACCAACATCCTCTAACAATGTGGTTGAAGGATATATCTAATTCTCTACTAAGATAGATGTAGTGGATCTATGTCTAATCTCCTCAAGGAGCTCCTCTGGTCTGGATTTATGCATGTTAAGAATCCTCGTGTGCTCCCCAGCTCATGAGTGAGTCTATCCACCTCCAACTCCTGCTCCCTCATGGCCCTGTGATACATCTCGCCAACTCCCAATAGATAGTCTCTGTCCATCAACAATTGTTGGTAGTCAGCCCTCATCATAGTCACTCTCTCCCTGAGAGTATGAAAGTTATCCATGGAAAATCTCTCGTTTGAACTGTCATGTGCCATTGATGCCCTCCAACAACAATTTGCCAACAATGCATGTGTGTCATCAATGCACCTAGTGGATGCCATGATCATGTGCTCACTGACTCTCAATTGTCCTGCCAAGTATCAGAACTCCTAATCAAAGTCCTGTTGAGGTGCTACCTCACGCCCCTCACTGCTAGTTTCAACCCTGGACTCCCCAACAACACTCTCCTAAAAAGATAGGCCATTGAACTACCATCTGTCTATTGTGCTATTGGGTCCTCCTATATGCCACTGCACACCATCACCAACTGCTAGCTCCATCTAAATCACATTGTATCCTATATGGGAAGTTGTATCCTCCTATGCACTCACCCTGCTACTATCATCTACGCCTGGATCCCATACAAATGTGTCCAGACACGTGCTATGGTCATCCCAACCAATAAGGAGTGCATCCTCATCATTGTAGACCAGTCCTGGAAGTAAGTGTCCCATCAAACTGTCTATCTCCATAGTCTGATCAAACAATGGAGTCCCCAAAAGAGGTGACTCACTCTCCTCATACTGATAGGTATGTGTAAATTCCATTGTCATCAATTCATGTCTCTCATGCAGGTCTACCTGTCCCTGGTGTGCAATCCTCATGCATGGATCCACCACTATATCAACAATGCCACTAATATCCTCATGTGTCATGGCTATCATAGGTGTCTGTGAAGGTGCCAATTGTGTCACAGTCACCATAGGCAGCTCATCATGTCTATGTGCTAACACGTGTGAATCTTCACTGGTGTCATCACTCTATAGAAGTGTAAGGTCATCAACACTATGTGATATGACTGCTAAAGCACATGTTCTATCATCATGTCCATCCAATTGTCCCTCCAATGCGCAAGGGTCACTATCCTCCCCAAGCGTGCAAGATTCACTAGCCTCTACAAGTGTGCAAGAGTCACTAGCCTCTTCAAACTGCTCTAAATATGAATCTATGGTTGCATCCCCATGTATCTCCTCATCCTCACTATCATAGTGCATCTCAATAATGTGCCTCTTACCTTTACCCCTACATCTATGATATGGTTCCCAAGGCACTTTGCAGTTGTAGCAAAGTTGCCTGCTCCTAATGGGTGTAGGAATAATTTGTTCTTCCTTCCATCTAGCTTCTCTGGCTCTATTTTCTTATGATATTCTGACCCAATGTGTAACCTCATCTTTGTTGGAGTTACTTCACACACACCTAGGATTT
>JZKD02S1731935.1:97391-108490 GCA_000966675.3 Picea glauca | reverse complement strand
GAAACAATGCCCATGGATCCTCTACACCAAGATAAATTCTCAGTGCTCATAGATTTTTTTAATGAATCTGCAACATTCTTCAAAGTGTCAACCTTCATCAGAAACACTTTCTTTTCTTCAACCATGTTTCTCACAAAGTGATATTGAATATCGATATGTTTTGTATTTGAATTATAAGTCAAGTTCTTTGCCAGAAAAAATAATCTATCCTTATAGCTTGCTATACCAAACCAATACCTGAACATAATATTTGTAACCATATTGCTTCCTTAATTGCATGAGTGGATTCCATGTATTCAACTTTTGCAGTTGAAAGTTTCGCTACAACCTGTCTTTTGCTCATCCAACTGATTGATCCTCAAAATATGTTAAACACATACCCACTTGTAGATATCCTATGATCCATATCTCCAGCCCATTATGCATCCACAAAGCCATGTATGTCCAACACTATGTCCAATATCGGTCTTCCTTGGTAGCACAATCCATAGCTAGCAATGCCACACAAATACTTGAAAACCCTTTTTATTGTTGTCCAATGCTCCTTCGCTAGTTTTGATGTATACCTGCTCAAAACTCCCACTACATGTGCAATGTATGGTCTAGTAAATACTATTGCATACATCAAGCTGCCAACTACACTCATATATGCAACACAAGACATGTCCTCCTCTTCTTGTGTCTTGGGACACTGATCCACATATAACTTTACACCAACAAGAATAGGGACCTTGATCGGTTTACATTCCTGCATATTAAGCATCTGCGATATTGTGTCAACATATTTTCTTTGATTTAACCAGAGTTTCATCTTTTTTCGATCTCTTTTAATTTCGATTCCCAGAATGAAATGTGTAGCACCGAGATCCTTCATGTCAAATTTAGAGGACAATTGAGTTTGCACGTCTTGGATAATCTCCTTGTTGTTTCCTATTTTACAACATGTCATCCACATTTAAGACCAAATAAATCAAATGATCACCAATTAATTTAAAACACACAATGATTCTCTTTTCTTCTTGTGAAGACAAGTCCCATAATCTAAGTATCAATTTTTTTATACCATATCCTTGGTGATTTTTTTAAACCATACGGGGACTTTTTCAGCTTACATATCAGCTCCTTCTTTCCCTTCACAACAAAGCATTCTCGCTGCTTCATATAGATTTCTTCTTCCATATCCCCATGTAGGAATGTTATTTTCACATCCATATGTTCTAATTCAAAATCAAATGAAACAACAACAAATAACATAAATATTATAAAAGTTAACTTGGAAACAAGAGAAACAATCTCACCAAAATTAATTCCCTCAACCTAGGAATAACCCTCTGCTACTAACCGAGCTTTGTATTTATCCACTTTCACTTCTACATTCAAATTCTTTTTAAATACCCATTTTCTACCAATGGTACTTCTTCTAGTAAAAAAATCCACTAGATCCCAAGCCTCATTCTTATCCAATGATGTCATTTATTCATCCATGGCATTTTCCCATATTTTTCCATCCTCTAAATCCATTTTCTCCCTGACAGTTCTAGGATCATAATCAGTAATAGAAAAAGAAAAATTTGAACGAAAATCAGATGGAGTATACCTTTTCGGTAGCCTTCTTTCTCAAACCAATCTCCTCAATAATGGAGTATGAGGATCTTGTTATTTGGATTCCTATTCTTCTGTAGAGTGTGATTCATCATCCTTTAAATCAAACTCTATTTTCTTTGGTTCTTCCTTACTTGGTAGGACTTCCTATTTAACAACATCCTTCATTTCTTTTAATACCGCATATCACCTATACACAACCTTCTTAGTTTCCGGGTTCCAAATATTATAACCTTTGAGACCATCTTTATACCCAACAAAGATACACATTTCAACCCTCTTATCTGGCTTACTCCTGTTTTCCTTTGGAACATGAACATAGGCCTCACAGCCAAATACCTTGAGATGTGTAAGAGAAGGTTTCTTACCAGTCCATACCTCTTGTGGAGTCTTGTCATCTAGCACTGATGAGGGTGATGTGTTGACCAGGTAACATGCAATACCCACTGCCTATGCCCATAATTCTTTCCCTAAACCGACACCACTAAGCATGCAATTTTCTTTTTCCATCATCGTCCTGTTCATCCTTTATGCAACTCCATTATGTTGAGGTGTATATGAAGTAGTATTTTTCCTTTCTATACCACACTTACATAATTCTTCAAATTCATTCCCATAGAACTCTCCTCCATTATCTATCCTCAACACCTTAATTCTTTTCTCTATTTGATCATCAACAAGAGCCTTAAACTCTTTAAACCTATCAAAGACTTCAGATTTCTTCTTGAGGAAATATATCCAAGTATTCCTCGAGAAGTCATCTATAAATGAGACATAGTACATAGATTTTCCCAATGATGGAACCGACACAGGTCCAAACACATCACTATGAACTAGTTTTAAAATTATTTCTTCTCTCATTGCACTAGAGGGGAATCTTACCCGATTCTGCTTCCCATATACACAATTTTCACATAAATCAAAATCCATAGAGAAGTTAGACATACCTTTAACCATAACTTCACCATGTAGTAGTCTAATACCCTTCTCTCTGATATGCCATGTTATTTGATGCCACAAAATAAACTTTTCTGCAGAGACTGTAGGAGTTTTTTATTCTTCTAATTCAGTATCAGGAAAAATGGAACTATTAGACCCATCAGTGTAATACACCTATTTCCCCCAACTTGTAATTAATCATTAATCATGATCACCATGCTATGGCATGGGGACAATGTAAATATATTATTTATATTGCTAATGACTAACTTTCGGGGTAAATCCTTGAAGTACCGGGCATGATATCACTAGAGGAAAGATTGAGGAAACTGTGGAGAGGGTTCATTAGTTCAAATGACCCAAATTCCCTTTGTTGAGATAATAAGCCTGATCCGTATCCCAAGGAGAGGAATCGGTTAATGAAGGAAGGACTAGTGGTTAGATAATCAACCACCCCCATGAATGAGAGCATGGTCTGACTCAAAATTTTAACCCAAAGTACCGTAGGGTCTTGCAGACTAGGCTGACCCGAGTTTCCTTTTGACTGAAGAAACATGATAGGTCAAGAACAATCCTAGGAAAAGATATAAAAAAAATAGAGACACAGAGAATACATGGAAGGAAGAGGCACACGTGTGAGGCTCTGCAGAGATTAGGAGAGACACCAGACAAGAAAACATGCATAGAGGGGAATGCATGACCCAGAAATGCAAAAGAAAAGAGGAAGGTTGCGAGCTTGATGCCGGGGAAACATATAATAAACGTCGCAGGGGTGCTACGAAAGAGAGAAGATCTTTGAGAAATGGCATAGTTCTCTAGTCATATCATGGATTGGCACGGGGGTGTCCAGAGTGCTAAGAATGAATTCCTTTGAGCCTATGGTTGGGTGGAAAGGAAAACACCCATAATCAGTTAGTTTGCTACAAGCGGAAATAGATAAGTATTCTCATACCCTATATATTTGAGTTGTAATTGTAAAATAAAGTTGGATATCCTGTGAATGTTTCAGGGATGTGCATGTTTCTTGATGGTTAGACTATGTTCTCTTATCTCTTTCTTAATTCTGTATTTACAAAAGTAAGGAACTATATGCTTTTTACGCGTAAATGCTCGATCCCTATAGTGGCTCAAGTTTAAGAAAATGAACTATCAGTTCGTCGACCTCGGGCTTAGTTTCCCATTTATATGTAAACATTCCTAGGTGTTTTGAGTCTCCTAGGAGAAGGAGTCTATTAAGCTTAGAAGAAAGAGTGCAAAGCATGCAACAATGACTAAGTATTTCAGAACTGATGAAGCTCAGGAAGGATAATGAGATTTAAGTCTCAAAAGGGAATATCCTTTCGTTTGGAAGATGAGTGAACGAGATTTGTTTGGGAGGATGCAAGGTTTGTCACGACCGTTGGATTTGGAGAAGGAGCATAGGTGTTAACCCCTCCATTCCTTTAGTCTTTGCGAGTTCAAAAAATTTTGGTATTCATCGTAAGGGAGACGGATCCCCCGAAGTTTCGGAGCTTGAAGTTAATCTGGGTCGTATATCTGAGGATGCTAGAGAACTATTCCAACCGTCAGATATACGATATAGTCAGTATGACATTGACCATTTCGGGAGTTCAGAGGATTCGGGGTGTAGTATCGTAGAGGGATGTTCAATGTAGAATGCTGAATGTTGAACTTCAAATGTTGAACTTCGAACGTTCAAGTGCCAAACACCGAACACCGATCGTCGAATGGATGAGGCCACGTGGAGATATTTCAGGACTTCGGGAGTATGCGTTCCTTAAGGAAAAAGGGGGAGTGATGTTGACCCATGATCAACGTGCCACATGTCACCTGGATTTGGGCGCTGACTCTATAAGTCCATTAACTCGTGACACATGTCACCCATTGAAGGGGCCACATGTCCTCTCTGCCTTGCCATGTGTCATCTTTGGAGATTACCTATTTCATCCACGTGGAAGGATATATTGTAGTCCGTAGAATTGATACTCCAGAGGAAGTTGGACGAGAGTCATTAAAGTGTGAAGGCTCCTGAAATTGTGAACAACGAAGTCCATCTCAACCATCCATCATTAAGTACACATGTCACCAGATATGATAATCTAGATATTAGACACTTCGGAAGATTTGGGGTGACACTTCCAAAACTTCCGAATGTCGAATCTCCGAAGTAACGAGATTTGTATATTGATGGTTAAACGTGGAAAAATCTTGACTGTGAGATTGAAGGAACATTAGAATAAGGTGTTAGGGGTTGACATGGCTCGTTGACGTCACCCAAGGTGACGTGGACCCATGATTGAGGTGCCACATGTCACTTGGATACATATATTTTGCAGACCCCTGGGCCCATTAGGACGTGACACATGTCACTCCTTGATGAGGGCACGTGTCACCTCTATCCCTCAACGCGTGTCAGTCCTTGGTACATGTCCGCCTGGCCATGTGAATGGTGAAGTACCGCGACTTTGGAATTTTGAGACTCCACAAATCTAGAGGATTTGGAATAGTGTGGTGTAGAAAGGCTTGAAGGCCGAAGCCACATGGCAAGCCCATGGGACTTCAAAAGAAAAGTATTCTGGGAGATTTGGGTTGTTAAACTATGCGCACCTAAAAGCGTTGAACACTGAATTTTACCTTAGACATGTGCATTTCCAAGGATAAGGATACAATGCCGATTAATGGTGGATCGATCTTCGCCATAGAACTAGGAGTGCAGGGAGCTTAGGTATATCGAAGAATTCAGGGTGATATGAAGGATTTGGATCCACATAGGTTCCACGTGGCCCATAACTATTAACCCCCGAAGAACTTTGGAAGGGTAGATCTTCTAATCCTAAGCTCGGATTCGAGCATGGAGACAATCGTTAGAAATCTTGTGGCGAGAAGAATTCGATGGAGATAACAGAACTAAGATTTGAGATGGATTAGGAAAATGAAATTTTGATGCCCCTTTCCTTAAAAATCCATTTAATGGGTTTGTTGTGTCACAAAGTGGTATCAGAGCATGGNGAAACAATGCCCATGGATCCTCTACACCAAGATAAATTCTCAGTGCTCATAGATTTTTTTAATGAATCTGCAACATTCTTCAAAGTGTCAACCTTCATCAGAAACACTTTCTTTTCTTCAACCATGTTTCTCACAAAGTGATATTGAATATCGATATGTTTTGTATTTGAATTATAAGTCAAGTTCTTTGCCAGAAAAAATAATCTATCCTTATAGCTTGCTATACCAAACCAATACCTGAACATAATATTTGTAACCATATTGCTTCCTTAATTGCATGAGTGGATTCCATGTATTCAACTTTTGCAGTTGAAAGTTTCGCTACAACCTGTCTTTTGCTCATCCAACTGATTGATCCTCAAAATATGTTAAACACATACCCACTTGTAGATATCCTATGATCCATATCTCCAGCCCATTATGCATCCACAAAGCCATGTATGTCCAACACTATGTCCAATATCGGTCTTCCTTGGTAGCACAATCCATAGCTAGCAATGCCACACAAATACTTGAAAACCCTTTTTATTGTTGTCCAATGCTCCTTCGCTAGTTTTGATGTATACCTGCTCAAAACTCCCACTACATGTGCAATGTATGGTCTAGTAAATACTATTGCATACATCAAGCTGCCAACTACACTCATATATGCAACACAAGACATGTCCTCCTCTTCTTGTGTCTTGGGACACTGATCCACATATAACTTTACACCAACAAGAATAGGGACCTTGATCGGTTTACATTCCTGCATATTAAGCATCTGCGATATTGTGTCAACATATTTTCTTTGATTTAACCAGAGTTTCATCTTTTTTCGATCTCTTTTAATTTCGATTCCCAGAATGAAATGTGTAGCACCGAGATCCTTCATGTCAAATTTAGAGGACAATTGAGTTTGCACGTCTTGGATAATCTCCTTGTTGTTTCCTATTTTACAACATGTCATCCACATTTAAGACCAAATAAATCAAATGATCACCAATTAATTTAAAACACACAATGATTCTCTTTTCTTCTTGTGAAGACAAGTCCCATAATCTAAGTATCAATTTTTTTATACCATATCCTTGGTGATTTTTTTAAACCATACGGGGACTTTTTCAGCTTACATATCAGCTCCTTCTTTCCCTTCACAACAAAGCATTCTCGCTGCTTCATATAGATTTCTTCTTCCATATCCCCATGTAGGAATGTTATTTTCACATCCATATGTTCTAATTCAAAATCAAATGAAACAACAACAAATAACATAAATATTATAAAAGTTAACTTGGAAACAAGAGAAACAATCTCACCAAAATTAATTCCCTCAACCTAGGAATAACCCTCTGCTACTAACCGAGCTTTGTATTTATCCACTTTCACTTCTACATTCAAATTCTTTTTAAATACCCATTTTCTACCAATGGTACTTCTTCTAGTAAAAAAATCCACTAGATCCCAAGCCTCATTCTTATCCAATGATGTCATTTATTCATCCATGGCATTTTCCCATATTTTTCCATCCTCTAAATCCATTTTCTCCCTGACAGTTCTAGGATCATAATCAGTAATAGAAAAAGAAAAATTTGAACGAAAATCAGATGGAGTATACCTTTTCGGTAGCCTTCTTTCTCAAACCAATCTCCTCAATAATGGAGTATGAGGATCTTGTTATTTGGATTCCTATTCTTCTGTAGAGTGTGATTCATCATCCTTTAAATCAAACTCTATTTTCTTTGGTTCTTCCTTACTTGGTAGGACTTCCTATTTAACAACATCCTTCATTTCTTTTAATACCGCATATCACCTATACACAACCTTCTTAGTTTCCGGGTTCCAAATATTATAACCTTTGAGACCATCTTTATACCCAACAAAGATACACATTTCAACCCTCTTATCTGGCTTACTCCTGTTTTCCTTTGGAACATGAACATAGGCCTCACAGCCAAATACCTTGAGATGTGTAAGAGAAGGTTTCTTACCAGTCCATACCTCTTGTGGAGTCTTGTCATCTAGCACTGATGAGGGTGATGTGTTGACCAGGTAACATGCAATACCCACTGCCTATGCCCATAATTCTTTCCCTAAACCGACACCACTAAGCATGCAATTTTCTTTTTCCATCATCGTCCTGTTCATCCTTTATGCAACTCCATTATGTTGAGGTGTATATGAAGTAGTATTTTTCCTTTCTATACCACACTTACATAATTCTTCAAATTCATTCCCATAGAACTCTCCTCCATTATCTATCCTCAACACCTTAATTCTTTTCTCTATTTGATTATCAACAAGAGCCTTAAACTCTTTAAACCTATCAAAGACTTCAGATTTCTTCTTGAGGAAATATATCCAAGTATTCCTCGAGAAGTCATCTATAAATGAGACATAGTACATATATTTTCCCAATGATGGAACCGACACAGGTCCAAACACATCACTATGAACTAGTTTTAAAATTATTTCTTCTCTCATTGCACTAGAGGGGAATCTTACCCAATTCTGCTTCCCATATACACAATTTTCACATAAATCAAAATCCATAGAGAAGTTAGACATACCTTCAACCATAACTTCACCATGTAGTAGTCTAATACCCTTCTCTCTGATATGCCCTGGTATTTGATGCCACAACATAACATTTTCTGCAGAGACTGTAGGAGTTTTTTATTCTTCTAATCCAGTATCAGGAAAAATGGAACTATTAGACCCATCAATGTAATACACCTATTTCACCCAACTTGTAATTAATCATTAATCATGATCACCATGCTATGGCATGGGGACAATGTAAATATATTATTTATATTGCTAATGACTGACTTTGGGGGTAAATCCTTGAAGTACCGGGCATGATATCACTAGAGGAAAGATTGAGGAAACTGTGGAGAGGGTTCATTAGTTAAAATGACCCAAATTCCCTTTGTTGAGATAATAAGCCTAATCCGTATCCCAAGGAGAGGAATCGGTTAATGAAGGAAGGACTAGTGGTTAGATAATCAACCACCCCCATGAATGAGGGCATGGTCTGACTCAAAATTTCAACCCAAAGTACCGTAGGGTCTTGCAGACTAGGCTGACCCGAGTTTCCTTTTGACTGAAGGAACATGATAGGTCGAGAACAATCCTAGGAAAAGATATAAAAAAAATAGAGACACAAAGAATACATGGAAGGAAGAGGCACACGTGTGAGGCTCTGCAGAGATTAGGAGAGACACCAGACAAGAACACATGCATAGAGGGGAACGCATGACCCAGACATGCAAAAGAAAAGAGGAAGGTTGTGAGCTTGATGCTGGGGAAACATATAATAAACGTCGCAGGGGTGCTACGACAGAGAGAAGATCTTTGAGAAATGGCATAGTTCCCTAGTCATATCATGGATTGGCACGGGGGTGTCCAGAGTGCTAAGAATGAATTCCTTTGAGCCTATGGTTGGGTGGAAAGGAAAACACCCATAATCAGTTAGTTTGCTACAAGCGGAAATAGATAAGTATTCTCATACCCTATATATTTGAGTTGTAATTGTAAAATAAAGTTGGATATCCTGTGAATGTTTCAGGGATGTGCATGTTTCTTGATGGTTAGACTATGTTCTCTTATCTCTTTCTTAATTCTGTATTTACAAAAGTAAGGAACTATATGCTTTTTACGCGTAAATGCTCGATCCCTATAGTGGCTCAAGTTTAAGAAAATGAACTATCAGTTCGTCGACCTCGGGCTTAGTTTCCCATTTATATGTAAACATTCCTAGGTGTTTTGAGTCTCCTAGGAGAAGGAGTCTATTAAGCTTAGAAGAAAGAGTGCAAAGCATGCAACAATGACTAAGTATTTCAGAACTGATGAAGCTCAGGAAGGATAATGAGATTTAAGTCTCAAAAGGGAATATCCTTTCGTTTGGAAGATGAGTGAACGAGATTTGTTTGGGAGGATGCAAGGTTTGTCACGACCGTTGGATTTGGAGAAGGAGCATAGGTGTTAACCCCTCCATTCCTTTAGTCTTTGCGAGTTCAAAAAATTTTGGTATTCATCGTAAGGGAGACGGATCCCCCGAAGTTTCGGAGCTTGAAGTTAATCTGGGTCGTATATCTGAGGATGCTAGAGAACTATTCCAACCGTCAGATATACGATATAGTCAGTATGACATTGACCATTTCGGGAGTTCAGAGGATTCGGGGTGTAGTATCGTAGAGGGATGTTCAATGTAGAATGCTGAATGTTGAACTTCAAATGTTGAACTTCGAACGTTCAAGTGCCAAACACCGAACACCGATCGTCGAATGGATGAGGCCACGTGGAGATATTTCAGGACTTCGGGAGTATGCGTTCCTTAAGGAAAAAGGGGGAGTGATGTTGACCCATGATCAACGTGCCACATGTCACCTGGATTTGGGCGCTGACTCTATAAGTCCATTAACTCGTGACACATGTCACCCATTGAAGGGGCCACATGTCCTCTCTGCCTTGCCATGTGTCATCTTTGGAGATTACCTATTTCATCCACGTGGAAGGATATATTGTAGTCCGTAGAATTGATACTCCAGAGGAAGTTGGACGAGAGTCATTAAAGTGTGAAGGCTCCTGAAATTGTGAACAACGAAGTCCATCTCAACCATCCATCATTAAGTACACATGTCACCAGATATGATAATCTAGATATTAGACACTTCGGAAGATTTGGGGTGACACTTCCAAAACTTCCGAATGTCGAATCTCCGAAGTAACGAGATTTGTATATTGATGGTTAAACGTGGAAAAATCTTGACTGTGAGATTGAAGGAACATTAGAATAAGGTGTTAGGGGTTGACATGGCTCGTTGACGTCACCCAAGGTGACGTGGACCCATGATTGAGGTGCCACATGTCACTTGGATACATATATTTTGCAGACCCCTGGGCCCATTAGGACGTGACACATGTCACTCCTTGATGAGGGCACGTGTCACCTCTATCCCTCAACGCGTGTCAGTCCTTGGTACATGTCCGCCTGGCCATGTGAATGGTGAAGTACCGCGACTTTGGAATTTTGAGACTCCACAAATCTAGAGGATTTGGAATAGTGTGGTGTAGAAAGGCTTGAAGGCCGAAGCCACATGGCAAGCCCATGGGACTTCAAAAGAAAAGTATTCTGGGAGATTTGGGTTGTTAAACTATGCGCACCTAAAAGCGTTGAACACTGAATTTTACCTTAGACATGTGCATTTCCAAGGATAAGGATACAATGCCGATTAATGGTGGATCGATCTTCGCCATAGAACTAGGAGTGCAGGGAGCTTAGGTATATCGAAGAATTCAGGGTGATATGAAGGATTTGGATCCACATAGGTTCCACGTGGCCCATAACTATTAACCCCCGAAGAACTTTGGAAGGGTAGATCTTCTAATCCTAAGCTCGGATTCGAGCATGGAGACAATCGTTAGAAATCTTGTGGCGAGAAGAATTCGATGGAGATAACAGAACTAAGATTTGAGATGGATTAGGAAAATGAAATTTTGATGCCCCTTTCCTTAAAAATCCATTTAATGGGTTTGTTGTGTCACAAAGTGGTATCAGAGCATGG
>JZKD02S1731935.1:80873-92390 GCA_000966675.3 Picea glauca | reverse complement strand
ATAGCTGGGACAACTGGTTGTTCAGTGAAAACATCCTCATAGTCATCAAAACTTGGCAAATCATGGCACACTGGTTCATTAACAATAGGAGGAATTACAATAACAATTGGTAAGCTATGAATTCAATCATCACAATATGCAACACTATTCTCATGATGAAATAAATCTGAATCTAAGATGACCTCTTGACTTAAAGAATCAAGAAAAGGAGGATATATGGAAATGATGGATTGTCCACATTGATCTTTCTCTTGGGGACCTAGATTTTGACATGAATGATGCATTTGTTCTTCAAATTTAGGAAAATCATAATGAAATTCATCATCTAAGTCCTGCTCTCTGCAATCATCCCCTTCATCACCACTGTTAGAGGAATCACTTGCTGAATCCTGAATATATGATGCATAGCCCTCACAACAATTCTCAAAAAGTCTTTTAGCTGGATAAATTAGCTTGAAATGAGAATAAAAAACATCATGAAAGTCCTTCAAAGAGGAAATACTAGAAGCAAGGATTTTTCTATACCATTTCCTCACATAGCCTTCCAATGAATACATGAACATTTTCATCAATATATCTTCATGATGGATGTCAAGCTGTTGCATCAAAGCATGAAATTCATGAACATGCTCAAAAGGGTTTTCATCCTCACCTTCATAAAATTTGGGCAACAAATCTTTCCGTTCATCAATTTGAGGCATAGGATGTCGATAACCATCTATGGATGAGAAATTGAGTGGGGAAAACCTCCTGGCCAGGATAGCCTTCATAGCCATTTAATTTGTCTCATCCCCAGTGGAGTCACCAACAAATTCTAAAAAATGGAGTCGCCATGGTGAATGTGTAGTATTGAAGGTGTCCAAATTCAGTCACCATCTAAAGCTAGAGTTGTGCAATGTCGTTCTTCCCAGGGAGCTTTTCAATCTTCTCAAATACGTCCCCGACAACGACGCCAAAAATGTTAGCACTGAAAATCACACTTTGACTGCTAAAATGGAAGCTCAATACCCATCAGAATGTAAAATATAATTTTGGTTTTGAATAGGTGGATCAACAAGATGGAGAAAGAAAGGGAGAGGGAAACAAATTGCATATTAGTAGGCTACACCAATGGGAAATGGAGTCACAAACATCCTACTCATCGAAGGCACAAAAGATGCTTAACATAAAACAAGATTATATGTTGATATGTGGAAAAATGAAGAAGGAAAACATAAGATAGAATGTTCGGTAAATAGAGATCCTCTCAATTTAATGAATCAAAAAACACTTGAATATAAACAATGATTGATGGGCAAAATACAACAGAGCCTCTGTTGCTTAGGGATCCATAAATCATTGGCAACCTTTGATCCTCAAATCTGCAATATATTCAAATAAGAAGAAATATAAACAAAAGAGTTACAATATGAAATCACAGCTCTCATGAGTCTCTAATATCAGTAATGATTACAATCATAAAATGCCCACAGGCTTACAAATGAACACACATAGGAAAATTGCCTGCTCCTACTTTCTCTAGCCTCTCTTGGATCATTAATCCCCCTCTCCAAGAGATATCTCCTTCCTTAAATACAAAATAGCATCCAAATAAACTTAGGAGGTTGAATTCCCTCTCCTCCATTGGATTCTAAGCCTTGGATATAGGTGGCAACAATCAAAGAGACAAAAATCCAACAAACTTCTAATTTTCAGGAATTTGTTGGAAGTCATTAATAAATTGTTTCCACCTCATTGTATGAGGCCTTTGATGGAGTTAAATACTAGGTCCAGGTGTCCCTTGAAATATAAATGATCCTTGAGAATCCATTCGAATCCTCCTTGACAGGTGGCAGCCTCCCAACGAGGCGAATATCAAAACCCTGACCGCTACATGAAATTCAATAGTGCCGTTGTAAAACAGTTGGTAGCTCCACTTCTATGTATAATATCTTTCAAACCATAACACATTCTGAAAATATAAGCGAGGTTTTTTTTATTTGGTATGTTATGAACACAAAACTCCTCTAGTTTTCAAAATGCCTTCACAATTGTTCATAATCCAATTTTTAAGTTAGTCACTCAAAACTAGCAGAAGCGTCCAAAAATAACTTTGCACAATTTGGTCTTTTCCAAAATTTCGGTAGCGCCCGCCTATGTGTCTGTGTGAAATTGGTAGTGTTGTCATGTTTTAAAGGTAGTGTATTCTTTTCATTGATGGCAAGTACAACATTGACGATGGATTAAGTACATGAAGAATGTGCCAGGCGGGCACCAAACGTATTTTGGGAAGATGCAGCAGAGCAAGCTCGATAAGATCAGAAGAGATAGTGCATAGTATGCGTGTTTGTCATTGATGGAAAATATCATGACGCAACCACACCTGCATGTATGCCTGCTCACAGGATCTCCTCTTTGTTCGGCCCGAATAACACCAAGGTTCTTCTAATTCCCTATCGGGAATTCTACACCCACAAATCTTTTCATGCGATCCCCCTTCTCTTTACTTATCGGGGAATCGGACTTTGCGACTTCGCGATGTAAAAGGTTGATCACTGGGCTCTCGAATCCCTGAGACCCGATGTCCAGTTAATATTGAATTTCCTTTTTCCTCTATCGGACTTTTCCTATCACGATTTCGGTACTCGCGATACCAAGCAACTCGTCTTACCGACTCCCGATGCCCGATACGCCGAAACTCCGACGCACACGTGCGAGTTGACCTTTTCCACTCCCATCACTTCTATCGGGATTTTGGACTTCATGGGATCATGAATCCTAAGGTAAATTTCTCAGCACTCCTCACTGCGAAACCTCGATGACTTATGCCACCTGTCTAGACTCTCATGGTCCCACACAGCTCTCCCATCGGGATATCGCGTTTCGCGATTCCAAGCTGCAAGAGTATCTTGTCTCCGAAATCTCCGACGCTCCAAACCTCGATTCCTTTGAATCTCCCGGCATGTGTCCCAGATGATGGACAGTTCTGAGTCCATCTAAATATCGTGGATCGCGATATCGCAACTCTTGTTGCAATGGTTTGGAGTTTCAACCAACGAAACCCCGATACACGATATACGTGTAGATCCAACGGTCCTGCTAAATTGGATCAACGCTCTATCTGTCCTAAGATTACACCTTCAGGAATACACCACTGTATCTCCCCTTCACATCCAAAATATCTAAAAGCTCACAGATATTCATGGATTCTCCTTGGAGAATACCGACCGTTCGTTCCTTTCGGATGAATTCTGCAGAATGAACCAAGTACTTCCTCCTCGAAGACTTGTTCACCTGCGGGTAGCTTGCAATTCCTGCTTGAATACTCAACCAAAACTTCTCTGTTCAACCCTTCGATGAATTTGAATACCTATCCTTCCTGAGCTTCCCATGACTTTCAAGTCCTCAGAAAGGAACTTTGCATGCACTCCTTGTGGCGACCCTCCAACCACGTCTGTGTGTTGGAGTCTTCGACTCTGTGCACACTTGCAGCAGCAATCCTTCAAGGAATCACTTAGGTTCGCAACCCTGAGACTTTTACCTGGCCTGTGCACTCCTTGCACGACTCCTGTACCCAACTGCACCTCTTGCCTGAAAGAGAACAAAAGTTATCTCTATCTGAACCCTCTGTCAATGCACTCCTTGCGGACAGTTCAACTGCACTCCTTGCAGGAATTCTCTAGCTCAAATAGAGAAACAATTGGAACTCATTCCTTCTTCCTTTCATATTCCAAACTCAACCATGAAATCATATACACAACATATAAAAGCAAATGTATAACCAGGAAGCAATCATTCATGAGCACATCAATATCAATACACAAAGAACAACACGAACCATGAATTTGAACCAAGCTTTCTTCTATTAATTCAAATGTCTGTACATGGGTGTTCTTACACATCTCTCTGCATGCTCTTCTTCCTGAATTCTCTATCTATTCCTTGAATTCTCTCCTATGCTCAGGCTAATGTTACAAAGATACAATGAAGGTGTCTATATCCGTTTTCCCTCCAACTCCTAAACTATCTAGTCTAGAATTAAAATCCTATCTACCTGCATTAACTATATTAAATGTCGTCTATCTATTAAGGACGAGAGATATCCGCTCAAGGTCCATTTACAATATACAAGTGCACCTCATCTTAAATGACTCATTTAATATCGCGCAACAACTTCCAAGGCAATTTCAAAATCTGTGCTGGCTTATCCAGCTGTCTTCTGCTTCCGCGCTGGCTCGCTTGATGTGTTGGCGATGCTCCTGCATCATACTCCCTTGCTTGAAAATTTTCATGGGCTCCTGTCCATGAGATCCTGCACATTCTATCCATGCCTTTGTATCTCTGCTTTAGTCTCCCAGCTGGCATCTTCCACTGGATGACCCTTCCATTTGACCAGATAGTCATAATATTCTTTCCTCCTGGTCTTCTTGCTCACCCTCTTGTCCAGTATGCACTCCATCTGTGGCTTCTCTGCAACTGGAAATTGTTTCATCCACTGGATCACTGGTTGCTTAGCTCTAGTCTCTGCTTCTCCATCCCTGTATGGGTATAAATTTGTGACATTGAATATCGGAGATATTTCAATCCCATCCGACAACTCGATCTCATAAGCATTTTCTCCCAATTTCTTCAGGACCTTGCATGGCCCGATTTTCTTCATTTTCAATTTATTGTATGTTCCCCTTGGGAACCTTTATTTCCTCAAGTGTGCCAGAACTATATCACCAACTTCAAACTGAAGTTGTATTCTATGCTGATCGGCTCTGCACTTATATTCATGACTTGAATTTTGCAGTCGTTGCTTCACCTGGATGTGAAGTTCTTTCATCGCCTCTGTGAACTCTTCGACACTTGCGCTCCTAGTCGTAGTATCTTCTGAATCCCTCAACTCTGAAACTCCTCTCGGCTACATTCCATACACAATATGAAATGGACTCTGATCTGTGCTCCTGTTCACTGAGTCATTGTAAGCAAACTCTGCTTGCGACAATACACTATCCCACTGGCTGTGGTGCTCTGTCACCAAGCTTCTCAGCAAGTCTCCCAAACGTCTGTTGACCACTTTCGTCTGTCCATCCATCTAAGGATGATAAGATGAAATAAACATCAAATTAGTCCCCAACTTCTTCCATAAGGTCCTCCAAAAATGCCCTATGAATTTTGTGTCTCTGTCCGAAACTATACTTTTCGGCAACCCATGAAGTCGAACGACCTCTTTGAAGAACATATTTGCGATGTGAGTCACCTCACTGATATTCTGGCATGGGATGAAGTGTGCCATCTTAGAAAACCTATCCACTACCACAAAGATTGAATCAACACCTCTTTGTGTCTTTGGCAACCCCAATACAAAATCCATGCTAATCGCCTCCCACGACCTCTCTGGTATGGGCAATGGCTGATAAAAACCTACATTCTGCTTCCTCCCCTTTGAATGCTGGAAAATTCGACATCTGTCAACAAAACTCTTGACATTTTCTCACATTACCGGCCAAAAGTATGATTCACTCATATTTGCAAATGTCTTGTCGTGACCAAAATGTCCTGCCAAGCCTCCGCTGTGTTTCTCCTTCAACAAATTCTCCCTCATGGAGCATTTCAGAATACACAGTTGGTTGCTTCTGAACAATAATCCTTCTTGGATCATATAGTCTGTCCAAGGGCTTCTATCCCTGAGAACTGGGTTCTCAGCTGCTTCATACGCTTCTTTAAAATCTTGATTATCAGCATACATGTCCCTGAGATCATCAAAACCCAACGTTTTGACTCGAAACTCTTGNATAGCTGGGACAACTGGTTGTTCAGTGAAAACATCCTCATAGTCATCAAAACTTGGCAAATCATGGCACACTGGTTCATTAACAATAGGAGGAATTACAATAACAATTGGTAAGCTATGAATTCAATCATCACAATATGCAACACTATTCTCATGATGAAATAAATCTGAATCTAAGATGACCTCTTGACTTAAAGAATCAAGAAAAGGAGGATATATGGAAATGATGGATTGTCCACATTGATCTTTCTCTTGGGGACCTAGATTTTGACATGAATGATGCATTTGTTCTTCAAATTTAGGAAAATCATAATGAAATTCATCATCTAAGTCCTGCTCTCTGCAATCATCCCCTTCATCACCACTGTTAGAGGAATCACTTGCTGAATCCTGAATATATGATGCATAGCCCTCACAACAATTCTCAAAAAGTCTTTTAGCTGGATAAATTAGCTTGAAATGAGAATAAAAAACATCATGAAAGTCCTTCAAAGAGGAAATACTAGAAGCAAGGATTTTTCTATACCATTTCCTCACATAGCCTTCCAATGAATACATGAACATTTTCATCAATATATCTTCATGATGGATGTCAAGCTGTTGCATCAAAGCATGAAATTCATGAACATGCTCAAAAGGGTTTTCATCCTCACCTTCATAAAATTTGGGCAACAAATCTTTCCGTTCATCAATTTGAGGCATAGGATGTCGATAACCATCTATGGATGAGAAATTGAGTGGGGAAAACCTCCTGGCCAGGATAGCCTTCATAGCCATTTAATTTGTCTCATCCCCAGTGGAGTCACCAACAAATTCTAAAAAATGGAGTCGCCATGGTGAATGTGTAGTATTGAAGGTGTCCAAATTCAGTCACCATCTAAAGCTAGAGTTGTGCAATGTCGTTCTTCCCAGGGAGCTTTTCAATCTTCTCAAATACGTCCCCGACAACGACGCCAAAAATGTTAGCACTGAAAATCACACTTTGACTGCTAAAATGGAAGCTCAATACCCATCAGAATGTAAAATATAATTTTGGTTTTGAATAGGTGGATCAACAAGATGGAGAAAGAAAGGGAGAGGGAAACAAATTGCATATTAGTAGGCTACACCAATGGGAAATGGAGTCACAAACATCCTACTCATCGAAGGCACAAAAGATGCTTAACATAAAACAAGATTATATGTTGATATGTGGAAAAATGAAGAAGGAAAACATAAGATAGAATGTTCGGTAAATAGAGATCCTCTCAATTTAATGAATCAAAAAACACTTGAATATAAACAATGATTGATGGGCAAAATACAACAGAGCCTCTGTTGCTTAGGGATCCATAAATCATTGGCAACCTTTGATCCTCAAATCTGCAATATATTCAAATAAGAAGAAATATAAACAAAAGAGTTACAATATGAAATCACAGCTCTCATGAGTCTCTAATATCAGTAATGATTACAATCATAAAATGCCCACAGGCTTACAAATGAACACACATAGGAAAATTGCCTGCTCCTACTTTCTCTAGCCTCTCTTGGATCATTAATCCCCCTCTCCAAGAGATATCTCCTTCCTTAAATACAAAATAGCATCCAAATAAACTTAGGAGGTTGAATTCCCTCTCCTCCATTGGATTCTAAGCCTTGGATATAGGTGGCAACAATCAAAGAGACAAAAATCCAACAAACTTCTAATTTTCAGGAATTTGTTGGAAGTCATTAATAAATTGTTTCCACCTCATTGTATGAGGCCTTTGATGGAGTTAAATACTAGGTCCAGGTGTCCCTTGAAATATAAATGATCCTTGAGAATCCATTCGAATCCTCCTTGACAGGTGGCAGCCTCCCAACGAGGCGAATATCAAAACCCTGACCGCTACATGAAATTCAATAGTGCCGTTGTAAAACAGTTGGTAGCTCCACTTCTATGTATAATATCTTTCAAACCATAACACATTCTGAAAATATAAGCGAGGTTTTTTTTATTTGGTATGTTATGAACACAAAACTCCTCTAGTTTTCAAAATGCCTTCACAATTGTTCATAATCCAATTTTTAAGTTAGTCACTCAAAACTAGCAGAAGCGTCCAAAAATAACTTTGCACAATTTGGTCTTTTCCAAAATTTCGGTAGCGCCCGCCTATGTGTCTGTGTGAAATTGGTAGTGTTGTCATGTTTTAAAGGTAGTGTATTCTTTTCATTGATGGCAAGTACAACATTGACGATGGATTAAGTACATGAAGAATGTGCCAGGCGGGCACCAAACGTATTTTGGGAAGATGCAGCAGAGCAAGCTCGATAAGATCAGAAGAGATAGTGCATAGTATGCGTGTTTGTCATTGATGGAAAATATCATGACGCAACCACACCTGCATGTACGCTTGCTCACAGGATCTCCTCTTTGTTCAGACTGAAGAACACCAAGGTTCTTCTAATTCCCTATCGGGAATTCTACACCCACAAATCTTTTCATTGGATCCCCCTTCTCTTTACTTATCGGGGAATCGGACTTTGCGACTTCATGATGTAAAAGGTTGATCACTGGGCTCTCGAATCCCTGAGACCGAATGTCCAGTTAATATTGACTTTCCTTTTTCCTCTATCGGACTTTTCCTATCGCGATTTCGGTACTCGCGATACCAAGCAACTCGTCTTACCGACTCCCGATGCCCGATACACCGAAACTCCGACGCACACGTGCGAGTTGACCTTTTCCACTCCCATCACTTCTATCAAGATTTTGGACTTCATGGGATCATGAATCCTAAGGTCAATTTCTCAGCACTCCTAGCTGCGAAACCCCGATGACTTATGCCACCTATCTAGACTCTCATGGTCCCACACAGCTCTCCCATCGGGATATCGCGTTTCGCGATTCCAAGCTGCAAGAGTATCTTGTCTACGAAATCTCCGACGCTCCGAACCTAGATTCCTTTGAATCTCCCGACATGTGTCCCAGATGATGGACAGTTCTGAGTCCATCTAAATATCGTGGATCGCGATATCGCAATTCTTGTTGCAATGGTTTGGAGTTTCAACCAACGAAACCCCGATACACGATATACGTGTAGATCCAACGGTCCTGCTGAATTGGATCAACGCTCTATCTGTCCTGAGCTTACACCTTCGAGAATACACCACTGTATCTCCCCTTCACATCCACAATATCTAACAGCTCATGGATATTCATGGATTCTCCTTGGAGAATACCGACCGTCCGTTCCTTTCGGATGAATTCTGCAGAATGAACCAAGTACTTCCTCCTCGAAGACTTGTTCACCTGCGCATAGCTTGCAATGCCTGCTTGAATACTCAACCACAAATTCTCTGTTCAACCCTTCGATGAATTCGAATACCTATCCTTCCTGAGCTTCCCATGACTTTCAAGTCCTCAAAAAGGAACTTTGCATGCACTCCTTGTGGCGACCCTCCAACCACGTCTGTGTGTTGGAGTCTTCGACTCTGTGCACACTTGCAGCAACAATCCTTCAAGGAATCACTTAGGTTCACAACCCTGAGACTTTTACCTGGCCTGCGCACTCCTTGCACGGCTCCTGTACCCAACTGCACCTCTTGCCTGAAAGAGAACAAAAGTTATCTCTATCTGAACCCTCTGTCAATGCAGTCCTTGCGGACAGTTCAACTGCACTCCTTGCAGGAATTCTCTAGCTCAAATAGAGAAACAATTGGAACTCATTCCTTCTTCCTTTCAGATTCCAAAATCAACCATGAAATCATATACACAACATATAAAAGCAAATGTATAACCAGGAAGCAATCATTCATGAGCACATCAATATCAATACACAAAGAACAACACGAACCATGAATTTGAACCAAGCTTTCTTCTATTAATTCAAATGTCTGTACATGGGTGTTCTTACACATCTCTCTGCATGCTCTTCTTCCTGAATTCTCTATCTATTCCTTGAATTCTCTCCTATGCTCAGGCTAATGTTACAAAGATACAATGAAGGTGTCTATATCCGTTTTCCCTCCAACTCCTAAACTATCTAGTCTAGAATTAAAATCCTATCTACCTGCATTAACTATATTAAATGTCGTCTATCTATTAAGGACGAGAGATATCCGCTCAAGGTCCATTTACAATATACAAGTGCACCTCATCTTAAATGACTCATTTAATATCGCGCAACAACTTCCAAGGCAATTTCAAAATCTGTGCTGGCTTATCCAGCTGTCTTCTGCTTCCGCGCTGGCTCGCTTGATGTGTTGGCGATGCTCCTGCATCATACTCCCTTGCTTGAAAATTTTCATGGGCTCCTGTCCATGAGATCCTGCACATTCTATCCATGCCTTTGTATCTCTGCTTTAGTCTCCCAGCTGGCATCTTCCACTGGATGACCCTTCCATTTGACCAGATAGTCATAATATTCTTTCCTCCTGGTCTTCTTGCTCACCCTCTTGTCCAGTATGCACTCCATCTGTGGCTTCTCTGCAACTGGAAATTGTTTCATCCACTGGATCACTGGTTGCTTAGCTCTAGTCTCTGCTTCTCCATCCCTGTATGGGTATAAATTTGTGACATTGAATATCGGAGATATTTCAATCCCATCCGACAACTCGATCTCATAAGCATTTTCTCCCAATTTCTTCAGGACCTTGCATGGCCCGATTTTCTTCATTTTCAATTTATTGTATGTTCCCCTTGGGAACCTTTATTTCCTCAAGTGTGCCAGAACTATATCACCAACTTCAAACTGAAGTTGTATTCTATGCTGATCGGCTCTGCACTTATATTCATGACTTGAATTTTGCAGTCGTTGCTTCACCTGGATGTGAAGTTCTTTCATCGCCTCTGTGAACTCTTCGACACTTGCGCTCCTAGTCGTAGTATCTTCTGAATCCCTCAACTCTGAAACTCCTCTCGGCTACATTCCATACACAATATGAAATGGACTCTGATCTGTGCTCCTGTTCACTGAGTCATTGTAAGCAAACTCTGCTTGCGACAATACACTATCCCACTGGCTGTGGTGCTCTGTCACCAAGCTTCTCAGCAAGTCTCCCAAACGTCTGTTGACCACTTTCGTCTGTCCATCCATCTAAGGATGATAAGATGAAATAAACATCAAATTAGTCCCCAACTTCTTCCATAAGGTCCTCCAAAAATGCCCTATGAATTTTGTGTCTCTGTCCGAAACTATACTTTTCGGCAACCCATGAAGTCGAACGACCTCTTTGAAGAACATATTTGCGATGTGAGTCACCTCACTGATATTCTGGCATGGGATGAAGTGTGCCATCTTAGAAAACCTATCCACTACCACAAAGATTGAATCAACACCTCTTTGTGTCTTTGGCAACCCCAATACAAAATCCATGCTAATCGCCTCCCACGACCTCTCTGGTATGGGCAATGGCTGATAAAAACCTACATTCTGCTTCCTCCCCTTTGAATGCTGGAAAATTCGACATCTGTCAACAAAACTCTTGACATTTTCTCACATTACCGGCCAAAAGTATGATTCACTCATATTTGCAAATGTCTTGTCGTGACCAAAATGTCCTGCCAAGCCTCCGCTGTGTTTCTCCTTCAACAAATTCTCCCTCATGGAGCATTTCAGAATACACAGTTGGTTGCTTCTGAACAATAATCCTTCTTGGATCATATAGTCTGTCCAAGGGCTTCTATCCCTGAGAACTGGGTTCTCAGCTGCTTCATACGCTTCTTTAAAATCTTGATTATCAGCATACATGTCCCTGAGATCATCAAAACCCAACGTTTTGACTCGAAACTCTTG
>JZKD02S1731935.1:0-15114 GCA_000966675.3 Picea glauca | reverse complement strand
GAGAGACTTGCCTCTTATTTATACTTTCATGTAACTTCCTCAAGGGGTTACCTTTTAACCATCTTAACCCACTTTCCCTATTTTAAGGTTAACCCACTTCTAATTTCTCCATTAACTTTATTATTTAAATAATTTATTTTGTATTTGCTTTGAGTTATAGTACACTCATCACTTCACTTTATTATTTACCTTCTAAAATCTCTTAAACCACTTTGACTACTTTGACCTGTTGGGGCTTCTAGATGACTCGTGAGGGTTCTCCAACTAAACATGGCCATAACTCTCTAACCGTGAGGAGATATGTGAAGTTACACATACCATCGAAAATGGAATGACATGTACTATAAATCTAGAATAGTCTTTCCTACAAATATATCAAAACTCATACCATTATCCATCAAACAAACTTGGTTCCATTACCCAAACCTGGGTTCTCCAAATTCTCATGGCCATAACTCTCTAACTATGAGGAGTTATGTGACATTCCACATACCATCGGAAACGGAATGAAATTTACTATCCTTATAGAATAGTCTTACCTTCAAATATATTAAAAATCATACCATTATACATGAAACAACCTTGGGTCCATTACCCAAACCTTTGTGCTACCGGAATTCACTACCGGACTTTCTCCAAGGGTTGACATCAATCACTAAGGGTTGAAATTAGTCTACAATATCACTCTCCAATCGTTGACATCAATGAAAACCAACAATCCATACCAATTGTCCATCAACCTAAGCCAACTGTCTGACATTATATAGTCCCAATTAGAATACACGTCGTTTGGATTAGGAGTCCCATCCAAAATTTGTCTCAGCTACCATTATTGTTAACTTTTATTTTGTTATCGGTTACAGTCTTGTGTACCGATGTGAGGATGGATGTAGATGAAGACAGTGTATGTAAAGAAAAGTAATCTATCACTAATCTATGCTAACTTATCTAGCTAGGAGAAAGGATAAAGTAATCGGTGAGTTATAATGCAACCAAAACTTAAAACAACTTTAATACAGTCAGTTGTATAAAAAGAGAAAGATTGGAAGCAATATCATATATAAGTATTTAATCAGATTAGTCCATATTACAATGACATATACTGTAATAACTCACAAAACTCAAGGAATGGAAATATTCAAAGAAATACCAATAACTGCAAAAAATGATTAAGATTGCATAAGAATTAGTCTACAACAAACAAAGCATTCCTACGGTCCATAGAAACAACACATATCTTCACTTGAAATAATTTAAAGCTTCGATTAGTTTCTACACAAAATTTCTTCTATAAAATACTGCCTCTGAGGGCTTCTCGATATTCATTAACACTATATAAGTTCTTGAAACAGTTCTTGGGTATACACAATGCTCAAAAAGCCAAAAAGCCAAAAAGTCCCTTTTTCCTAGAGTCTCTAGTCTCTTTTATAGAAATAATAGTAACTCTTATTTGTCTTTTTTCCTTCTTCTTGAAGATGAAGTTACAAAACTATTTGCATTCCCTTCTCCCATGACAAGTGGTACAAAAGGACGAAACTTGAGGTAGTTAGTAAAAATATGAAAGGGAAAACAATGGTTTGTCCTTTCCCTGTGATCTTTTGCTCTGGAGATAAGTCATCCAAACTTCCAACTGATTTTATAGTGACTCAATCCTCCTGTAAGATAGTTTCTCTAGCATTGCTTCGATCATGGAAATGCTCTCATCCAAGGCGCTCATATCTTTCTCCAATCTTGTCATGTAAGCATGTACCATAGTATGGAGCTTCAATGGTTGTAGTAAATGTTGATCAATAAGATCAGTTGAGACAAAAGTTGATGTTTCAACTATTTTTCTCCTTCTACTTGTACTTTCTTGAATTGCATTCACTAACTATTCCATGTCTAAATTATTCCCAAGTTCTTCTAACCTTGGGAGCCGACCATGCCTTATCAACTATGTTATCACTCTATAATTTTCCTTGCCTGTGAAAGGAAAATCACATAGGTAACTTTCAAACCAACTTGTAGATTGGAAGCTATCCCTTCCAACCTAGAGAGGGATCTCTCTAAAACTCATTCTCTCAATGGTCACTACAACAACTGCTTTTAATAAAGACAATGGCTAGATCTTATGTAGAGAAAGGTTTTAAAATAATTATGGTAAGGCAAAGAATGAAACCATTGGGAATGGAGTCAAATGAATAGTTTTTTAATGTGAAAATATCCAGGAACTAATAAATAGAACACAAAAACTCAAAGGAAAGATAGATAACATTTCTCGTATTTTAATCTCATTGCAGTATGGTGGAGGAAACTAAGAGGAACAGTCCATCAAAAGAAGAGCATCTATCAAGGATGAATTATGCATTTAACTTTAGAGGAAGATGATGAAAATATATGAATGTAATGAGACAAAGCATCTAGCATAGGATGAATTCTAAATCATTATATTCCCATTCAAATACTGAAAGATCATACGCGTAAATGGAGTACTAAGTGGGAATAACATAAACAGAAGGAAGCGCAGACTAAGAAAACATCATCACATGAATCTCTGAGCTTGAAAATGTTTAAGTACTTTTGTCTTGAGAAATTTTCATTAAAATCAAGAAACCTTGATATCCTCACTCTCCCCCCTCCCTTTTTTCACTTACAAATTGTTCAATAAATAGGCCGAATTACCTTTAAAAATAAAAATGAAACAATTCATAAACTATTTGCTTAATTTTCTAAAAATAAACTAAAAACTAAATCAAATATAGTTGCAAAAGTTTCAAATTGTTGGAGCTTGTAGGTCATAACTGCTTGGATTTGGAACTTCATGTTGATTTCCATTTATACCCCATCTACTGGAATGTGCCTCCAAATGGAAGATTCAATCTCTAACTTGTTGATTTCATGACCATAATCTACTCCTTGAAATCTAAATTCGACTATTTGGATGCCTAAAAATAAGGAATATATATGCCATTTGTCTCCTTTAAACGTTCAAATGCTAATTGTTCTCCTAAAATATAGAAATTTTATTTCCACATTTGTCTTTGACTTGGATAGTGTTCCCTTTTCAATGGTTAATTTTAAATCAAATAAAGTATAATCAATGTAGCTATACAGTGCATTAGAAGCTAGTGTACAGGATAAATCAAGCTCTAAACTGATCATCACACCCTCTGAATTTTAAACCTAATTATCTGAATTGTAATCTACAATTGTGAATCTATTTCCACCAGTTGTAATTAAATTCTCATCTGAACCTTTTTCGTCAGTCTTCAGGCCATTTCCTTTTTTCCCCTAGGTTGACTGCTTGGTATGTCTCTTATAATAAGAGTATATCACCTACTTCATGCATGAAGGAGTTTGTACAAGGTGAGGTCTCATGCAACCAGATCAATTTGAAATGCATTATAACACCCAACAAACCATAATAAGAAATAAGCCTCATAAAATCCATGTGTCCATCATAAAGAATACGAGAAACTCGAGTGCCATAGATGCCAAACCAATGAAGTACCATAAACAGTGAGCCATAATCAACCAATGCATAAAATAATTCCTATCATCATGAATACCCAGTTCACTGTGAGCTATTGCAAGCTATAGAACCAACTTTGTGATGCAGACTAAAAGTTTAAATTCCCATTCTTCATTTTCACAACAGAATTGATCATATATTTGAACGTCTCCCCAGTTGGCTTCGCATCATAATTGCGCATCATTTAGTAGATTGGGATCATCATTTTATTTTCACCTACTTGCATGATTAACATGAATAACCATCAGTCCAGCATACTCCCTTGTTGCGCCAGCATTTAGTTTCAGAGAGAAGGAGTCAAACCCATTAGTATCACAAAGAAGCTCTCCCAAAGCCTTGAACATTTTTGGTTTCAAAAAATCTTTCCATTAGAAAATTTTGTATCATTCACTGATAATCTGAGTTTCGCGATTGAGGAGACAGTGCAATTTTGTAGGCCAGGAATCTTCTCAATGCATTGTTAGGAGTGAAGCCCAAGATTCGAATCCAGGGGTCGTCGTCATCCAACAAAGGAAAAGGGACACTCACATAGATGTCATCGACCGTAGTTCTGTAATATACCAGGGAGGCATCCAAAACTGTAGCATCACAATTGTAGTCCCCTTGCCATTGATAATCCTTACATTATAAATTTCGCTAAAAAGAAATTAAATTTTAAAATCACATTTTATCAGAGTGTCCTTACGATAGTTAAGGAAAGCAAACAATTGATCCCAGGTAAGGAAAATGTTACATCTTCTATCAAATGGATCCACATGAAAACCGACAACAGAATCAAGTGCTCTTCAGGGAACTAATATCAAGCCCAAAAGTGTCACCGAGCACTAATTGATATTGAGAAGGGAACTAATATCAAGCCCAACAGGAGAAAATTGAAAGAGGGGAATTGCTCTTTGTTGACGCCCAAAAGAGAAACATAAAATCCTTGCCTACAAATGGGTTGCAATGCATTATTATTTATATATATGTTTAAATAATACTAGATAGGTGGGACCCCTTTCAAAAAATAAGGAAAGAAATCACTCTTGTTGCCCTCGTGATTATTTTATGAAAAAGATTTCATAGTTTGAAAATGATGGATATCCTAACATGTTTCTATGTGTGATTAAAGGATGTTGGGTGTGTTAGAAGTTTGATTTTAAAATGGAGAAACTGTTTATTTTATTAGACATTTTAGTTTACTCTTGCTACACCTAGACTTAGATATATTTCTCCAACTCTAAATATAGGCCACATGAAACTTATGGTATACATGTTATATATATGGACGATTGATTATTATGTGGAATGGTAACACTCCACTAGCAAGGAATGTGGACATGTTACTTTGGTGTTAAGTGTTAAATGGGCATATTATTGCTATGAGATTTATGTGGGAGGCTGATTCAAATTTGAGTTTGGAAATGGTATGTTATGTTTTATGGATATTGGATATATGGTGGTCGATATTATATTTTTGGAACAAGGTTTTTGGAGGTTGCGTGCACTCCATATTTGGCTGTGGTTGATGGCATTTAATGAAAAGGATAGGAAGTGATATGCATTTACTGCACATCGTTCTTACCCTACCTCGAATCCACCACCTTCATTATTCTCCTCGCATTCGTTTTGGTTGCTCTAGTTAGTAGCACCTCCACTGTGCCCGGCCTTTGGAGAAGACAATATGCTCTATTAATTTTCTAGCATTCTTCTAACATGTATGGTCTTTTACCTCTTCATTCATGGATTACTCTCTGCTACAGATGAAATCGTTTTGTTGTCTCTTAGATTTTACATGCAGAATGTGTTTGTTTTCCAAATTTTACAATGGATTTTTTGTGGGAATTCAGGTCGTGTAACTCGTATTTCGATTTGGGTTTCTTCCTGTTGGGAATTAAATGTTTCAAACTAGAGATATTGTTCGACATTTTATTATGTTTGAAGTATATGGTTGTATGTGCCTAGTGAAAAGTTGGTATTACTATAATATGGTTGTTGGAAAATGTTTGAGGGTGAATATGTTCGGTTTTGCTCATTTCCCATGATAAAGTTTTAAAGGGTTTCCTCGGTGAAAGGGAAAAGTTGGTTTTTTTTATTATTGCGTAGTACCCTCACCTCATGCCCAGATCCTAGAGGATATGCAGTTTTATTATTACCATGACTTGTGAAGTTATGGGTGGCCTGTGTGTTTTATATTGTTGTCATTTTGATGGGAAGGTTTCACTTTTGATTTTCTTATAGCCCACGTTTCAAACCTTACACCATGTTCCTGCTCCAGGTCTTATTTCCCCATCTAATATGCATGCAAGTGAATAAAGGAAAACCGACATTTGAAATATTGTTTAGTTTTTCTGAGCAAATAGTGAGAATATTGATTCGACCCATAGAACCGTGGCTTTCCTTGTTATTTATCAATGAGAGAATTTGGTCAACTTTGATTTTAGTATGAATTCTATGGAAACAATTCCCACTAGGTTCACATGGGGTTTCAAACCCGATTTGTTTTGAAATTGTTATTAGAGATTGTGATGTAAATGTTATATAACGAAAGGTCAACAGATTTATGTTTCTCTTCCTCTCAAGATGATTTGAGGCATTATGTTATGATTATGAATGAGTCAAATTGTTTTTTAAACATTCTCCTACATAACGTTATGCTATCTTAAAAGAGATATCTATGGTTTTAAAAAGGGAAAGGAAACTTGCAAGTTTGATAATCCTATAAATTTCCTTTGAGTTTTATATTGAATTGTTTAAAAGGATTGTTGTCATGTTATGAGTTCTATGTGTTGAAGTTTAAAAGAGTGTTATGGCACAAACATAATTTGGTGGGAATTATGGAAATAAATGGGCATGGTAAATAATGGATATTCAAATGATTTTTTTTAATAATGGAAATGTTGATTTTAAAGTCAATGAATGTTATTTCTTGTAACAGAACAGTAATTGCCTCATTCCCATCCATTGTCTCATTTTTTCTCTCATTATATGCCTACCACCTTCCTAGATACATTAATTTATCCCATGTTCTATTATTATGAATTTCATTCAAAAGGATTGGATGATGACTTGCGTTGGAAATTTTGATATGGAGACATTTTTTTATAAGGAAAATGCTATGCATTTTGCTTGAAGAGTATTCATTTTTTGATTCCCGCTCATGCTACCATTTTTCATTCATTACAAATCCTCTCATTTTCCCATTAACCCTATCATTTCCTATTCAAATTGCAATTGATTATTGAATTTGAAATGTTGTGAGTTGTATCAATGGATAGATTGCATATTATTTTGTTGTGAATGATAGACCCAACATCTTGATTTTATTTAGGTAGAGTATTAGTGAATGGGTTGTTAAAAATTTTCATATTTTGATTGGAATATTGTTTCAGGATGCATTTTTTTAGTAGGGGAAGCAATGGTTAAAGTGTAAATGGAGGTAGAGGAAATAATTGGAAAAGAGGCCATAGAAGGCCATGATTCTCGATACATTTTGATGTTGATCCGAAAGAACTGAATCAGCTTTTCCAAGTTGAATTCTTCAATTTAGTTAGACAAGGGATTCTGCAACCTAGAACTAATAGGCCTCCTTTCCAGCCACATCAAAACTTCTTTGGTATTCATGTCCCCCCTCTTGTTTCTATAAAGACAGAACCACCTGCCAATGATGGCTGGCAAGAGATTGTCAATCAACCTATTTCACATCATCATGGTTGGCCTATAGTATCGTTTCCATTTCCCCCTCCTCCATCTTCATTCAACCCAAATTCCCAGCATGATCATGTTGCCTCACCAATACAATCCTCTCATGCAAGCGAGAGATTAAAAATTGCCATCCCCGAGCCAAATCAGATAAAGGAAAAGGGATGGATAATCCCTCCAAGTCTTCCAAAGACTCTTACGAATCAGTGTCCTCTCATCTGCACCTCAAAGATAGTTTCTCCCATGTCATCCGTGAAATATACCCACAAAATTCCAATCAATTGAAGGTTGTTGCACAGAACAAATCAGAAAAAGGATCAAAAGAAAGAAGCAATGAAAAGAGGAAAAATATCTCTCACAACAAATATGGGTTTTAATGTTTTTTAATGTTGTTTTCTTTTAAAGAAAGATTTTATTGGTACGATGACAGAATTTTTTGGACAACATGGATATGATTCTATTTTTTTCTATAGTCATGTTTTATTTTGATACTAAAATATTTGACTATTTATATGAGGATGGGAGTTACAAGGTGAATATTTGAGTTAATTTTTGAGGTATTATATTTCATATTTTGATGATCATTAAAGAAATAAAAATTAGAGTGACAAGGGGTCCTACCTATTTAGTTATTATTTAAATAGATCCTTATTTATGCATTATTATTTATTTGTCTCAACTAATTAGTTAAACTAATTAAGATTAACAAAATAAAGGTATTTGAACTACTATAACTTCTTGGGAAAGAATAAAATCTCAATCAAAAGAACATACAAAGGGAGAGAAAACAGAAGGAGAACTTCTGATATAAAGTCTGCTCTATATTTGTGAGATAATTTTTTCTTCATTCATTATGATTTTACTAGAAAGTTAAACCATCTTGATGACAACAGGGTCTTATTGAAGGAAGTAGGATTCAAAAACTAAATCATATGTTTCAACAGCTTGTTTCTAAAGGTGTATGATCTATCTTTGACAGCCTATGTGTTCTTGTTTGTTTATGGATTAGATTTTCTAACCGATAAAGAATATTTTGTAGAGTCAAGTTACAACATTTTAATGTCAAGTTGATCCATATCTTTAGATTCATTTTTATTTTGTTTTCAGAGTCTTTTTATATGGTTCCCATCAAAGACATCTAAATCTGACCTTGGTCCCCACCCTCACAGGGGTTTGTAAAGATATATCTACTTTGTATCTCAGAATGAAGTTAATATAAAAATGATATTTATGATTTCAGTCTCACATGTGCATCTTAATGATAATTTTCAAATTTTTCTTTTATCCTTATCTCTTATCCATGTACACACTTTTGTATATTTTTCTTTCTTTCTTTTGCACAATTACATATAATATATAAAATCAGCCTTGGTCCCTCGTACATATTACTTGTGGATTAAGTGATTTTTTTGAATTTAAGTCTATAAAATCCGGGTAGCATTCCCAACTATCTTTCCTTATCCTATCAAGATATGAAAATGTTTGAGTAAGGTTCTTCGTACCTTTTTCCTCAACATTTATTTGGCGACCATACTAAGGAGATGTTTCCATATCTCTCTGGTTAATTGTGTCACTATTGTATATTATTTTCCTATTTCGTTTGATTACTCCTAAACTGATATTTCCACGATAGTACCCATTGTGAGACAACCTAATATTGGAAACTATTCAACACTACCTTGATGACCAGACCAGCATTAGCTTGACTTTATTCAACACTATTTTAGAAACTGCTAGTACTCGTGTTTAACTTGAATGCTCTTGGGAAGAAATTTAAAGGGACATAAATATTCGTGAACGTTGGGAATCCAAGAAAAGGAAGCCCAGAAATCAACAGTAACCATTTCCTCTTACTTGTTTAATTTTTTATTTCATGTCCTTTAATTCTCATATCTCTCAAAGAAGAAGATGACTGTCCCCTAAAGTTACCTCTATTTCTGAAATAGAAGGAGTAAAATTTTATTATCAACACAACAAATTTCCCTTAGGCAAACCCTATATGATTCTTCCAGTTCATCTTCATCACACATACCTATCATATTCAACATGACATATTTGGGTAGTGGTAGTGGCACCGGAGGTTCCTCCTGCTCGCAATCATCTACTTCATCCTTGATTGGTAGTATCTATAGTCATCAAATCCATATTCAATCTACTACAAATCCTGCTAAGGTCATTAAGAAATCTGGACATTTTCAATTTGAGGAAGATGCTACAACCACCCCCTGGCACATATCTTCTCCCTTGAATCTTGACGCAAGCTGCCCTCANCCTAGAACTAATAGGCCTCCTTTCCAGCCACATCAAAACTTCTCTGGTATTCATGTCCCCCCTCTTGTTTCTATAAAGACAGAACCACCTGCCAATGATGGCGGGCAAGAGATTGTCCATCAACCTATTTCACATCATCATGGTTGGCCTATAGTATCGTTTCCATTTCCCCCTCCTCCATCGTCATTCAACCCAAATTCCCAGCATGATCATGTTGCCTCACCAGTACAATCCTCTCATGCAAGAAAGAGATTAAAAATTGCCATCCCCGAGCCAAATCAGATAAAGGAAAAGGGATGGATAATCCCTCCAAGTCTTCCAAAGACTCTTACGAATCACTGTCCTCTCATCTGCACCTCAAAGATATTTTCTCCCATGTCATCCGTGAAATATACCCACAAAATTCCAATCAATTGAAGGTTGTTGCACAGGACAAATCAGAAAAAGGATCAAAAGAAAGAAGCAATGAAAAGAGGCAAAATACCTCTCACAACAAATATGGGTTTTAATGTTTTTTAATGTTGTTTTCTTTTAAGGAAAGATTTTATTGGTACGATGACAGAATTTTTTGGACAACATGGATATGATTCTATTTTTTTCTATAGTCATGTTTTATTTTGATACTAAAATATTTGACTATTTATATGAGGATGGGAGTTACAAGGTGAATATTTGAGTTAATTTTTGAGGTATTATATTTCATATTTTGATGATCATTAAAGAAATAAAAATTAGAGTGACAAGGGGTCCTACCTATTTAGTTATTATTTAAATAGATCCTTATTTATGCATTATTATTTATTTGTCTCAACTAATTAGTTAAACTAATTAAGATTAACAAAATAAAGGTATTTGAACTACTATAACTTCTTGGGAAAGAATAAAATCTCAATCAAAAGAACATACAAAGGGAGAGAAAACAGAAGGAGAACTTCTGATATAAAGTCTGCTCTATATTTGTGAGATAATTTTTTCTTCATTCATTATGATTTTACTAGAAAGTTAAACCATCTTGATGACAACAGGGTCTTATTGAAGGAAGTAGGATTCAAAAACTAAATCATATGTTTCAACAGCTTGTTTCTAAAGGTGTATGATCTATCTTTGACAGCCTATGTGTTCTTGTTTGTTTATGGATTAGATTTTCTAACCGATAAAGAATATTTTGTAGAGTCAAGTTACAACATTTTAATGTCAAGTTGATCCATATCTTTAGATTCATTTTTATTTTGTTTTCAGAGTCTTTTTATATGGTTCCCATCAAAGACATCTAAATCTGACCTTGGTCCCCACCCTCACAGGGGTTTGTAAAGATATATCTACTTTGTATCTCAGAATGAAGTTAATATAAAAATGATATTTATGATTTCAGTCTCACATGTGCATCTTAATGATAATTTTCAAATTTTTCTTTTATCCTTATCTCTTATCCATGTACACACTTTTGTATATTTTTCTTTCTTTCTTTTGCACAATTACATATAATATATAAAATCAGCCTTGGTCCCTCGTACATATTACTTGTGGATTAAGTGATTTTTTTGAATTTAAGTCTATAAAATCCGGGTAGCATTCCCAACTATCTTTCCTTATCCTATCAAGATATGAAAATGTTTGAGTAAGGTTCTTCGTACCTTTTTCCTCAACATTTATTTGGCGACCATACTAAGGAGATGTTTCCATATCTCTCTGGTTAATTGTGTCACTATTGTATATTATTTTCCTATTTCGTTTGATTACTCCTAAACTGATATTTCCACGATAGTACCCATTGTGAGACAACCTAATATTGGAAACTATTCAACACTACCTTGATGACCAGACCAGCATTAGCTTGACTTTATTCAACACTATTTTAGAAACTGCTAGTACTCGTGTTTAACTTGAATGCTCTTGGGAAGAAATTTAAAGGGACATAAATATTCGTGAACGTTGGGAATCCAAGAAAAGGAAGCCCAGAAATCAACAGTAACCATTTCCTCTTACTTGTTTAATTTTTTATTTCATGTCCTTTAATTCTCATATCTCTCAAAGAAGAAGATGACTGTCCCCTAAAGTTACCTCTATTTCTGAAATAGAAGGAGTAAAATTTTATTATCAACACAACAAATTTCCCTTAGGCAAACCCTATATGATTCTTCCAGTTCATCTTCATCACACATACCTATCATATTCAACATGACATATTTGGGTAGTGGTAGTGGCACCGGAGGTTCCTCCTGCTCGCAATCATCTACTTCATCCTTGATTGGTAGTATCTATAGTCATCAAATCCATATTCAATCTACTACAAATCCTGCTAAGGTCATTAAGAAATCTGGACATTTTCAATTTGAGGAAGATGCTACAACCACCCCCTGGCACATATCTTCTCCCTTGAATCTTGACGCAAGCTGCCCTCAACGACAACCGCTCTCACCAGGACCTTCTTCTTCCAGCCCCGAAGATTTATAATACCCTTCGAATCCTGTATCAGGACTTCTTGTCACCCACAGGACACTCCTCTATTCTCCCGGCAGTCACTTCGGGAAATCGGGCTTCGCGGTATCGCGAACCCTGGGTGCACGTTCT
Source organism: Picea glauca (assembly GCA_000966675.3). Lineage (NCBI taxonomy): Eukaryota > Viridiplantae > Streptophyta > Pinopsida > Pinales > Pinaceae > Picea > Picea glauca. Next base: position 3,080 of record JZKD02S1731935.1, on the reverse strand, counting down.
CGTGCAACTCAAAACTCCGAACCCCGAATGCCAATGACACCTGTCAATAACCCGCACTATCATCGTGGGACCCGTCGCACTTCGAGACTTCGTTGATCCTCTGTGACCCTTTTTACTTTGAAAACGTTGAAGTACCGAATCCCGACTCCCCGGGATCTCGCGCCACCTGTCCTCCTGATGATCGATGGCTTCCGTTGACTCAGAAAATCGACAATCGTGATTTCGACACTTATGCAATTCTTGTCTCGCCAAACACCGAACGCCGAATCCCGATGGGTTTTATTCCTTCAACCGCCTGTGGGTTAACTTCCTTACAGCTCCTCCACAATCAAATGATCGTCGGGGTTTCGCGATCCTCCTCCGCGAACCTTGACGGTCGGCTCTCCTCGTTTGGAGATTTCTTCCGCTCCAAAGCGCTCCCTGTTCAAATCCTTCCAAGGTCTGCTCCACTGCATTCTCAACGGAACTATCCCTCATGAGATTTTATTCTCTGACTCCTTCAGAGAATCTTAGCACGTGTTTTTCTCAACAGACCTCCAACAACTCTCAAAACATTGGAGTCACCCGGACTCTGTGCACTCACAGCCACAGAAATCCTTAGCCTTCTGCTCAGACAACTGCTGAGACTTCTATTTCAGCCTGCACTTCCCTTGTACAGCTTCCTCAACCCAAATCAACTCCTGGGTAGATGAGAATGAGAGTTTAACTGCTGAGGCCCCTCAACGCACTCTATGCGGAGGAATTCAACTGCACTCTATGCAGGAATCTTCTGGCTCAAACAGAGGAACGATTGAAACTCATTTCCTCATTCTCTCAGGTTTCGAACCTACCATGAAGTCACATACGCAGCATATAGAACAAAAGCATAACAAGAAGCAAATATGCAACAACATAATATCAACAACACACAGAGAATAACCACAGCCATGGAATTGAATCAAAGACTCTTTTCTATTAATTCAATCTGTACATGGGTGTTCCACACAAGTTCTCTGCTTGCTCTTCTCTTGCTCCTGTATGAATGAATACTACTGTTACAATAATACAAAGGAGGGTGCCTATATTCCGTTTGCCYTCTCGAATCCTCTATCTATCAAATCTACAATAAATTTCTATCTACAGCATTAAAACTAATAAATGCCTCATCTACCTAAGGACGAGAGCTTAAAGGCTCAAGGTCCATTACATATACAAAATTCACTTCATCACATCAACGCATTAATGTTTGGTGCAACATATCAAGGTGTTTCAAAACTTGGTGCTGGCGTTGTCCAGCTGTCTTCTTTGCTCCACGCGCTAGTTCACTTGATGAGTTGTAGATGCTCCTACATCATACTCCTTGGCTCAAAAGATTTCATGGGCTCCTGTCCATGAGCTCCCGCACAGTCTGCCCATGCTTTTGTATAACTTCCTCTGTTTCCCAGCTGGCATCCTCCACTAGGTGATTCTTCCATTTCACCAGGTATTCAAAATATTGCTTTTGCCTGGTCTTTCGGTCGATTCGTCTGTCCATTATGCACTCCATCTGGGGCTTCGGTGCAACTGGTAATTGCTTCTGCCACTGGACCACTGGTTCCTCAGTTCCAGTGTCTACTTCTCCAGCCCTGTAGGGGTATAAATCCGAAACGTTAAAAATCAGAGATATCCCGATGCCTTCTGGCAACTCAAGCTCATAAGCGTTCTCCCCGAACGTCCTCAGGATTCTGCACGGCCCAATTTTCTTCATCTTGAGCTTGTTATATGTTCCCCTCGAGAACCGTTCTTTCCTCAAGTGTGCCAAAACCATGTCCGCAACTTCAAACTGAAGTTGTTTCTTCCGTTGATCATCTCTGCGCTTATATTCTTGATTGGACTTCTGCAGTCGTTGCTTCACCTGCGTGTGAAGTTCCTGCATCGCTTCAACGAACTCTTCATCCCTCGCGTTGCTAGTTTCAGCCGGTTCTAACTCCCTGAGCTCAGAAACTCCTCTCGGATGCGTTCCATACAAAATTTGAAACGGGATTTTACCTGTACTCCGATTCACCGAATCGTTGTACGCGAACTCTGCTTGTGGTAAGATCTGGTCCCAACTGTCGTGATGCTCCATCACTAGGCTTCTCAACAGATATCCCAGACTTATGTTGACTACCTCTGTTTGACCATATGTCTGCGGATGGTATGCTAAGATAAAAGCCAAATTAGTCCCCAACTTCTTCCATAGAGTCCTCCAAAAGTGACCTATGAATTTTGTATCTTGATCCGAGACTATGCTTCTCGGCAACCCATGCAGTATAACAATCTCTTTGAAAAACAAATTCGCGATGTGGGTCGCATCACTGGTCTTATGACACGGTATAAAATGTGCCATTTTCGAGAATCTGTCTACCACCACAAAGATGCAATCAACTCCTCATTGTGTTCTCGGCAATCCCAAAACAAAATCCATACTAATGGCTTCCCATGGCCTTTCAGGTATAGGCAACGGCTGATAGAAACTGGTGTTTTTTTTTCGGCCCTTCGAATGTTGACATATCCTACACCTGTCAACAAACCTCTTTACGTCTGCTCGCATGCCCGACCAATAATATGATTCACTCAGTTTTGCGAATGTTTTGTCATGTCCAAAATGACCTGCCAATCCACCGCTGTGTTTTTCTCTCACCAAATTCTCCCTCATGGAGCAATCTGGAATGCACAGCTGATTGCCTTTAAACAACAATCCTTCCTGGATCATATATTCCAGCCACGGACTCCGATCCCTGAGAACTAGATTCTCATCTGCCTCGTATGATTCTGCAAGGTCTGCATCACCTGCATACATATCTTTCAGGTTTTCAAAACCCAAGGTTTTGACCCTGAATTCCTGCTGCAATAAACATTTTCTGCTCAAAGCGTCGGCTACTTTGTTAGCAGTCCCCGAAATGTGCTTGATGACAAATGTGAAATTCTGCATGTATTCCACCCACTTCGCATGCTTTTGATTCAGCTTCTCCTGCTGACTTACAAACTGCAATGCATGGTTATCGCTATACAAAACGAATTCCTTGGGTATCAAGTAATGCCTCCACTTCTTCAATGCCTGTATGATGGCATATAACTCT
>JZKD02S1731924.1:46786-61848 GCA_000966675.3 Picea glauca | reverse complement strand
ATTATTGATAGGAATTAATAACACTTGAAATAAAGTTATTCTTATATGATTAATTAATAAATAATTTTATATCAATATTATAAATTTTATAAACCAAATATTATCTATAAACAAAGTTATTCATATATAAATAATAACAATAATAATTAAAAATTAAATTTGTATTAATGTTATATTATAATATTATAAATTTTATATAATTATTGTATGAAATATCAAATCTATCTTAGGCACCATTTGAGACTAAATAGATCAATATAGCCACTATATGAGACTATCATGGATGGAGAGTGGTTTTTCTTTAGTTTATTCATGGGTTTTTGACTTATGATACCTCAATATATGACAACAACAACTTGGAGGAAGTGACTTCATACAAATATCTTGGAATTGATATTCACCACAAGCTCAACTGGAATTATAGCATTAAGAAAAGGATTATTCGGGAATGGAAAGTTTATTATGGACTTAAAAACAATTGTAAATCAATCAATCTTTGGATTTGGGACAAGAAGAAACTCCTCTTTGAGACTCTTGTTACACATGTTATTCTTTATGGATGTGTAGTGTGGGGTTGTAGTATCTCTCATGAATCCTGGAGAAAAATAGAGCAAATACAAAATAATTTTATAACCTATGATCTCAAAATTAAATGAAATATTCCCTATCTCATCCTCCTCTTCGAGATAAGCCTCTCCCCCATTGAGAGCACGGTTATGAATAGATACCTAATGTATAAGAATAAGTTAAACAACATGGAAGACAAGAGGCTTCCTAAAATTTCTTCAAAATCTAGTCGTAACCACCATCGAGTCAAGCGAGGATAGCATAAAGATGCCCCGTCTTGGATAAACTATTGGGGAATCACGGAAGACACCATTTTGCAGAATGAAGATATTATTAAAAATATCATCAAATCAAAATTTAAGGATGTAATCAACGCTAATCTAGAAGATCAAAATTATCTATATGTTTTGAGGAGTGTAAAGAAAAAAATAAGCATGGCTAAGATAAGAACAAATTCTCACGAGCTCCATAATAAAACTAGGCGTTGGTCAATTCCTAAAACGCTTTGGGATGAAAGAGTGTGTCACCTTTGTGACACTAAGAAGATTGAAGATGAAAATAATTTTCTCTTAGATTGTCCAACCTATACCCAGATTAGATCTAATTTTCAAAATATTCGTCACACTACCAACCTTCCTAACCTCTTAACTCAACAAAACTATATGGTGATCTTGGACAACTTCTCTTAATGTTTTTCGAGCATGGAAACATAATTCTAAAGAATCACAAGTAATCATTTACCCTCTTAAGGTCCAATAGCCCAATTTGGTCTTAGTGGACGTTAATAATCTTCATCTTCATCTTCATTATGAGAAAAGTGATATGCGCATTGTTATCTAAGACCCAATCAATCTATTGAATCAAACTAGATTGGGCACTGGATAGATCTATGTCTGAAAAGAGATTTATAAAAAACCATATGAACATGGTTCTTTTTAGTCTGACACGAATGGCTCAGGATTGAGTTGTTCATTATCACATGATTGAGCATACTTCGTAAAGATTTTTAGGCCTTCGTCCAACTCCTAGGTTAAAACAAGTGTAAAAAGAAAATCGATGTTATAAAAAAGGAAAATGAGGTTTGTAGCAACTAGGGTGAGGGTTCAAGTCTCGTGAAAGAGCCTATCATTGGTTATTTGGAGAGGTTCATGTATCATTTTTTATGGAGGTAGACTTAATTAAGTGGACAAGTTTCTTCACTCACTCTTGTTTCTAATATTTTTCTTCTCTATTCGTCTAAGATTTATATTTTCCTAGTCAACCTTAATTCATTATCATTTATTAACAATTTATCAAAATTTCGAATTGATTTTAATACGCCTTTATTATTTTTAAAATTTTTAATATTGTTTTATTTTCTAATTTATTTTCTTTATTATTATTTGACCTAAATGGTTAATTTTTCTTTTCTAATCCATTTTTTATCTCACTGTTAAATTTATTCCTATTTCTTATCCTCAACGATCACACACCATTCTTCCCCTTTAAATATAAACCTTAGAACTCATTTCGATGATGATAGCTTCAAGTGTCCCTGATGTTGGGTGGAGTGTACACTCGAAAAGTTGAACATTTCAAAACCTCATACAAATTTTTCATCCAAAAAAAATTCTAACAAAATTACGACTAGTTGTGGAACCTACATACTCAAATTCATATAATTAATTTCATCTCTACTCCAAAATGAACAAGACATTGCATTTACCAAAACATCTCAAGGGGAGGCCTTGCAAAGTAACCGTAGATAATCTTGTGAATATATAGAATCATTAGAAAAACACAAAGAAGAGATAGAAGATAAAATTCAAATAGGGTTTGAGGTAATGCTTGATAATGAATTTAGATCCTTGGAAGACAAGATTCAAAAACATATCGACAATAGAATACTACTATTGGAGACCTAGTTGCAAAAAATTGAGGTTAGACTACAAGAAATGAAAAACCAAAGCCAAGAAAAGAAAAATTCACCCCAAGGAAAGGTTGATAATATAGAAAATCTTAATCTAAGGAACAAGATTAAAGAGTTAGAAGAAAAAATAAACAACAGTTTGGCCTTGATAGAGTTAGACAATGATTGTGATGAAAGATCCTTGAACCTCATAATTTTTGGTATAAAAGAGAAGAAAGATGAGGACACACTAACAATAGTCAAAGAAGAACTAAAAAAATAAATTAGAAATTGAAACAACTTGTCTCTTAGAAGCAAAGAGACTCGGAAAAATAAGTGAGCATAAAAACAAGTTTATTTGTGTGCTCTAATATTTATAAATGAAGACCTCATTCAATAAGAGTAATTTGAATTAAGGAAAGAAGTTCAAATGGGAAATAATTAGGAACAAAAAAGCTTTTATTATGGATAGAAACCAAAATGATAATAATAGGAATTTGGAACACTCCAAATCCGCTTCTAGCAATGTCGTGGCTTTCCATGGGGCAAAGGGTGTATATTAAGTTCAATTCTCAGTGAAATCGATAATATATTTGTAGTTGAAACTTAGGAGCATGAAGAATATAAGGTCCCTAACATATAAGAATTTGTCTTGTGGACAATATGTAGCAAGATCTATTACAATAGAGGGATTGGAGGCATATCTTGTTACATAAAAAAAAACATTTTTCTTCACATTAAGTTTCACAAGGAAAACCCTTTCATCCAATACATGTCGATGGACATTTCAGACACTAATGTTGAAAATATTTATATATCAATTTTTTATTTCATGCCTATTAATTCTAGTTTTTATAAGAAAATCAATCTAGATAAAAATTGTCCTTGCAATGAATTAGAACAAGATATTTACAGTCTGAGAAATGAATGCAACATCCTCTTGCTAGGAGACTTTAATGCTAGAAAAACTATTAACTGAGATATTATTTTAAGCAATGATGCCAACCCTAATCCTCTATGGCTAGATGAGGACCTTGTTTTAGCTAATAGATACAAAAGAAACTCTTAAGACTTGGTCGAGATTTTTTTTTGGTGCCAAGCTAATTAAGATTTGTATTTCTCAACATCTAATAATTTGAAATGGTCTAATTTGTTGAACATATGTTGTCATTGATGTCAACAACCAACTAAAGTGTGACAGTGTGGCGATGTGACAGTGGATAGTGAGATAGTGAGACAATGGATAGTGTGACAGTGTGAGAGTGCGACAGTGTGACAGTGGATAGTGTGACAGTGCAACAATGTGATAGTGGATAATGTGATGGTGCGACAGTGTGATAGTGGACAATGTGATAGTGTGACAGTGGATAGTGCGATAGTGCAACAATGTGACAGTGGATAGTGCGCCAGTGCGACAATGCCACTGTGGATAGTGGGACAATGTGACAATGGATAGAGCGACAGTGTGACAGTGTGAAAGTGTGACAATGTGACAATGCCACAGTGAGCAGTATGGAACTGAGTAGTATGGACTGAGCAATATGGAACTTAGCAGTATGGAACTGAGAAATATGGAACTAAGTAGTATGGAATTGACCAGTATGGATTGAGCAGTATGAACTATGCGGTATGAGCTGTGCAGTATGGACTGTGATGGAATGCAATGTGACAGAATGGACTATGAAGGAAATTAATCCATTTGATTTTGTACATTTGATTTAGTCAAAGAATGTTCAATAACATATTTTTTTCCACAATGTAACCGTCATATGTCCACATGATTCATTTAGACGTATTGTAATTGATAGGATCTTGATTTGGCCAAACAGTGTCCACATTATAATCGTCATACTTTATTTAGACGTATTATAACTAACAGGACTTTGATATGATCAAAGTTTGTCCACGTTGTAACTGTCACATGTCCACATACAAGAAGATGGACTCGAAAAAAATGATATAAGTATGGATACACTCTGATTTTGTAGTGTGCGGAAGTGAAGGGAAGAATAAAACTTTAATTGTTCATAGGAACATAAATGCAAATTTGCAAGTCCGCATTGAAAGGTTTATTGTTTTTTGAAATTAGGGTGGAAGGTTGGTGCTAGTGTGAGTTGTAGCTCACTGAGGATTGAATTTCTCATCATTTGTATTAGGTTGGTGTCTGAGAGGATTGGTGTCCTCATCATTTTGTAACAAGTTGGTGCCTGAGAGGATTGATGTCCTCATTATCTATGACAGGTGCGTGCCTGTTGAGTTGAAGTGTAAGTTGGTGCTTGCAAAATAACATAAAGAAAGAAGATTTGTGGTTTTCTCCCGCATTGGGTTTCCACATAAAATCTTGGTGTACTATGTTCATTATGATGTATTTTTATTTATGTGTGTCATTAAGTGTGTTAGTTTAATATATGTTTGTCATTAAGTGCACGTGATGTTTTGATTTATTCTTGTTCTTATCATTAAGTGTGCACTACTAATAACTTAAATGGTTGGAAGAAAAAAAAAATACAGAAATTTAATACAATATTGTTTCACCCCCCAATCCGAGTATTGTTGAGTTTCAACAATTGGTATCAAAGCTAGGTTCCTTCAATAACAATTAACAGTTGGAAGGAAGATCACACAAAGAATATGGCAAGTCAATATGTTTTTCTTTCTTCAACCAGACCTCCTCTATTCAATGGAGCAATTTTTTCCTTTTGGAAAATCAAAATGAATACCTACTTGATGTCTCTTGGTATGGAAATATGGCATATCATAGTAGATATGGTTATAAAATTCCAACAACTCTTCCAATTGATGACACTAGTAAGAAAAATCACTACAACAATATTGTAGTTATGAATGCCATCCAAGGTGGACTTGCAAAGACAAAGTTTTTTGAAGTGATGCAACTGGAATCTGAAAAGGAAATATGGGACAAAGTGGTAAACAGTTATGAAGGTGATGAGAAATTAAAATTGGCCAAACTTCAAGCCCTCGGAATGTAATTTGAATTTTAAGGATGAGTGAAGATGAGAATGTTACAAGTTTCTTTCTCAGAGTAAATGAAACTGTAAACACTATGAAAGGGTTGAGTGAAAAGATTGAATAAATTGTGGTAGTTCAGAAAGTTTTAAGATCTATTCCCTCAAGATTTGATTCAAAAGTATCTGTTATAGAATAAATGCATGAACTAAATAAACTGACTATGGATATGCTACATGGAATATTTACTGAATATGAGATGAGGACTATAAAGGATCAACCATATCGAAAGGATGGAGTTTTCACAGCATCGGTCAAATAATCAAAATCTCAAAACCATGATTCATCATAACAGTTCTCAGATGAAGAAGAAACCAACTTTGTAGGAAAACTGAAGAGAGACTCAAGGAAAGAAACAACAAGGATAAACCATTTAAATGTTTTCATTGTGGTAAAGTTGGGCATTTTGTTTCTAAGTGTACCATCAAAATAAATAACATCAAAGAAAAGGAAAGAAACAACAAGGATAAACCTAGCAATTTTAAAAAGTATTTTAAAAGGAAAAGTTTTTATTCAAAGGAGGATAGAAACAAATCTGAAGAAGAAGAAGATGAGCCTAATATAATTTAGGATGAAAAACTTCTCATGGCTTTGGAACAACACAAATATGATCAAACAGACACAAAAGAGTGTGAAGGTGTAGTAGACATGGAAGGAGAACTCATTATTGCTTTGGAGGAAATTTCGCGACTTGAGAAAAAGAAAAGAGTTGCAAGTCTACAAAGAAAAAGACAATGAGGTTAGTGAAGAAATAGTCATCTTAAAAATCCATTTAGAAGAAGCCAAAATAAAAGAAGAAGTATTAATAAATCAGATCAAAGAAAAGGAGAATATTTGCGACAAACTAGAAGCTGAAATAGTTGTCTTAAAAAAAGATTTAGAGAAATCCAACACTCAAACAAAATTTGTAAATGGATCTCAAACTCTGGATAACAKCCTGAGCAATCAAAGGTCACCAGATGACAAGACAACGCTGGAATATAAWTAAAGTGTAAAAATTGTCAAAGGTGAMTCAAGCACYAACAAGTCAACTAGTGGAAAGGCWATAAGTTATGSAAATTCTCTCAAAGGAAAGAATAGTTAGTTGAACAATRMAAAATAAGAAAAGAAGAGGCAGTCTGAAGTGAATCATCCCTATTTTGAAGCAAGGAAGAAAAATGAGTCTAAATATTATCAAGYTGGCARACAAATATCRATTTCCACAAGTAAGTTTTTCATTCCAAGGAATCCAAATTTCTTTTATGGATATTGTTTCTCTTGTGGAAATTTTGGACATAAAGTTGTAAGTTGTATACTTTTTAGATACAACATAAATGTAAGAACAAGATTAAACAAATCTCAAAAGTCTATGGTTCCAAATTCTCTCTCCTTTACTGAACGACATTGAGTGCCACATATGCAATAATTTTGGACACAAAGAAAGTGAATGCAGAAGAAAGTTGTTGCATATCTTTAAGCACGACAAAAAATAATACTTTACCAAGGTTTGGAGGAAGAAAAATAAAAATGAAGAAAATTTTTGACTAGCTCTATATACCAACAATTAAGAAAATAAATGGTACATTGATAGTGGCTACTCCAAGCACATGACATGAGATAAAAGTAAGTTTGAATTTTTAACTGAAGAAAAAGGTGGCAACATCATTTTTGGAAACAATGCTCTAGCTAGAATTAGAGGAAAAGGAACAGTTGTTTTAGATGAAGATAAAAAGCAAAAGACCAAAGCACAAAATGTGTTATATGTTGATGTTCTAAAACATAACTTATTGAGTGCAAGTCAAATGTGTGACCAAGGACACATAGTTGTTTTTCATTCAAGAGGTTGTAAGGTAATGGATGCAAATAAAAGGAATACTGTTGTAAAGACATTCAAAACTTCAGGGAATGTGTATGTTTTAGAAGAAGGAAAAGAAAACTGTTTCATTGGTAAAACTGATGAAAGTTGGATTTGGCACAAAAGACTAGGTCATCTCAATTTTGATCAACTTGTTAAGCTCATACGAAAAGATGTTGTAAGAGATATTCCTAAAATATCCAAACTTAAGAATACTATCTAGAAGTCATGTCAGTTTGGAAAACAGTTAAGAGTCAAATTCAAGGCAAGAGAACACTCCACCACTCGACCTCTTGAGTTGATTCACACAGATCTTTGTGTCCCTACTAGTACACAATCCCCTAGAGGTGAAAGATATTTCATTTTGTTAATTGACGACTATACCAGGATGGATTGGGTGAGATTATTGAGGAATAAATTTGAAGCTTTTGAAAAATTTAAAATCTTCAAGGCCCAAGTAGAAAATGAAATGGAATTAAAAATCAAATGCCTAAGATCAGACAGAGGATAATTCACATATAATAAATTCAATAGTTTATGTGAAAAACATGGGATCAAGTGACAATTTTATATTGCCAGAAACCCTCAACAAAATGGAGTAGTGGAAAGGATGAACATAACAGTTCAAGAAATGGCCAGAGCCATGCTTGATGAATTAGAAGTACCCAAAACCTTTTGGGGAGAAGTTGTTCAAGCTACTGTCAACATCCTCAACAAAAAACACATAAGAGTAAACAATGATAAAACACCCTATGAGTTGTGGCATGGAAGACCAACATCTATAAAGCACTTCAAAATATTTGGAAGTAAATGCTACAATAAAATAAATGAAGATAACTTAGGAAATTTTTATTCCAGAGAAGATGAAGGTATCATGTTGGGATACTCCTCCAGAAGTAAAGGATACAAATGTTACAACAAAAGGCTCCACAAGATAGTTGAGAGTATAGATGTAAAGGTAAATGAAGGACTATTTTAGTCAGTGAAACTCCAATATCTTGTTGACTCAGATGAAGAACCAGTGAGCAATGAACCGCAAAATGAAAACATAAATGGGAATGAGGGAGCAAAGGATTCAGAAGAATGAGAAAGAATGGAAACATCACAACCAAAGACTCCATCAAGGTATGTTCAAAAACATCATCCAAAAAGTCAAATTCTTGGAAATAAGGAGATAGGTGTACAAACTAGAAGAAAAATTTGCATTGTTGTCCATGATTGAATCCCAAAATGTTTTGCAAGCAAGCTAGTATGACCAGTGGATCAAAGCCATGAATGAAGAACTAGACCAAATAGAGAAAAATCATACATGGGATTTTGTTCCAAGACCAAAAGAAAAGAATGTAATTGGAACTAAATTGGTATACAAAAACAAGTTGAATGAAGATGGACATATAGTTAGAAACAAAGCCAAATTGGTATGCAAAGGGTATGATAAAGTTGAAGGAGTAGAATTTGAAGAAACTTTTTCCCCTGTTGCAATAATTGAAGCCATCGAAATGTTTTTGGCCTTTGTCTACTACATAAATTTCAAAGTTTACCAGATGGACGTCAAATCAACATTTTTAAATGGTGACATTGAGGAAGAAGTTTATGTGGAGCAACTAGAAGGATTTTTTCTAACTGACAAAAATGATTATGTATGTCGATTAAAGAAAGCTTTGTATGGGATAAAACATGCTCCAAGAGCTTGGTATTACAGATTAGACAGGTATTTGCACTAGTAAGGTTTCAAAACTTTGCACTTATAGAAGAAAACTTTGCACTGTTGTCCATAATTGAACCCCAAATACTTTTGCAAGCAAGAGAGAATGACCATTGGATCAAATCCATGAATGAAGAACTAGACCAAATAGAGAAAAATCAAACATGGGATCTTGTTCCAAGACAAAAAGACAAGAATGTAATTGGAACTAAATGGGTATACATAAACAAGTTGAATGAAAATGGACAAATAGTTAGAAACAAGGCCAGATTTGTATGCAAAGGGTATGCTCAAGTTGAAGGAGTGGACTTTGAATAATATTTTCTCATGTTGCCAGAATTAAAGCCATTTGAGGATGTTTTTGGTTTTTGCATGCTACAAAAATTTCAAAATTTATCAGATGGACGTCTGATCCATATTATTTTCAGCACAAAATGAGAGCGGAGATATAATAAAGAAATGTAGAGAGATATATCGGGTATCCAATAATATAAATAGATATGTAGCAAATTTATAACAATAAACATAGATATACAGTAATACACAATTTTTATTAATGAGCGAAATGTACAGAACTGTAAAATACAGAGTGAATGAACTCGCTAGAATGGTAGCAACTAATCTCTAAGAAGAGATGTGACGACTACTCTCATTCGCAAGAATATGATTACAATGGGTCTCTAAAGGCCTTTTTAACATAAATAAAACCCGAAACCCTAACCCCAGAAGATGAAAAACCAACAATTTTGTGGACCCCGTTTTGGTAGTTTGGTGTATCAATTTCCCGAAAGTGTAACTTTGACATACGATCTTTGTTTGGGGTGAACGATAGCTCATTGGAAAGGTATCATCAAGGACATTCATTTTGGAGGCTCAATTAGAACCTTTAGCTATCATTGAGGTGCTCGATCTCGAAAAAAAATCATTTAGGCCCTCAAAATGGCCCCGGAGGTTTAGGAATCGAAAAATTACTAAAATTTGTAAATTGCCATAAGACCGTTTTGAGCTAGTTGGAATAAGTGGGTGGCCATCGATATCCACCAAGATCAATGTCAAATCAACATTTTTAAATGGATACTTTGAGGAAGAAGTTTATGTGCAGCAACCATAAGGGTTTTTGCTCCAACCGCTCCCCCCCGTGGTGGTGGTGAGAAGGAGCTCCAACCACTCCCCTCGTCTTTCCATAAATTCCATCATAAAACATAGGTCATCCATGTCTCTGTGGGCATTGAAGATGAGGCTTTGCAAATTCTCCCAGGCGGAAAGAAGGTGTGTCCAAGCATAACAGTCTGAGAAGACATGCTGAGGAGGCAAGGGAGGGGTCTCCATCATGGGGGTGGAGGGGTGAGGTGTAGGCATTGGAGGGGTAGATGGGACAGAGGGACGATGGGAGGAGGACACAATATCCGTTGGGGGGATAGGGGCGAAACCAAGTGGGTTTCCATCATTTTCAAAGTGAGGGGAGGATAAATATGAAGAAGAGGTCAACGAACTTGGTGCAAGAGGTCGGACAACCATTCGACCATAAGTCTGATACCACATAGGACCTATTTTTGGTTTCCCATGCTTTATGGGCATTACCAAGAGAGGGAGAAATCCAGATTCAAGAATGGAAGAGCAGGTGGGGAATCCAATCTAGAATAGAGTGTCGAAATGACGAAGAGCGGCAGGAAAAATGTCGCGGGATCCCAACGAAAGAGAAGTCACCAAAAATAAGAACTAAAGCATAACTTCACACAAGTGCAGGAGTAAAGGGTCGGGTGGCTCAACCGTCACCATGACGAAGATAATGGAGATGGAATGTTAGAGCAAGAGCAACATGTATGCAAAGGAGTGAATGAGAGGGGGAGTCGAGGTGACCGACATTAATTAGAGGGTGGCATCGGAGAGGAATCACGTGGCCTTGTCAAAGCTAGAGCGTGCAAGATATTCTACTTGTCTGTGATGGACAACTAACACCCCATCCAGAGCCACCACAAAATGACTTAATGTTTGTTTTTGACCATATTTAATAGTCAGTCATATGTATTTTGTATGTTGTTTAATGAATGTATGATTGAGGTGGATTTTTGTGTATAATATACCTTTTTGCACTAATATTTTTGGAAAAGACATGTGTTCCACCAATTAGATCGAATTGCAGGAGTCAAGGGCACCAACCTCCTAGAAACATGGGATTTCGTCTCCTCGAATGAGTTTCCAACCAAAGATTAAGGGAAGTTGTCTACACCTACTTCCAAGAGTGTTCCCTATGAATTTATGACCACTTCTGATCAACAAAAATTCAAGAATACATATGTAAAGGAGTGAGATCCCTCATTTACTCATCACTCTCCTTGATTTATGAAGGGAGGTCAAACTCTCTAGTTGTAAATAGGCCTCTAGTCTAAGAGAGGAGGATAACGAATTTCTGGAGAAGAATTGTATGGAAATGTTCTGCAATACTTTTTGTTGAAGAACTAAGAACTTTGATGTTCCTGATGTACTATTGATATTTATGAATAAAATGGTTTTTCCTTCAGTCTATTAAGAGTTCCTTTTAGCTTCCTTGTGCTTCTTGGGTAGGGCCCATCCAAGAGGGCTCAAGGACTCTTTTACTATTTTTGTAGCTTTCATGCATAGTAGTCGTTGCTTATATAGTGTTTCATTCTCTACTAAAGTTAGATTTAGCTTTACATGATAAATTTCCATTCCTATTAAGATTTTGTTTAACTGGTCATTTGTAGTAGCATCATGTAGAAATGTTCAATAACCTTTTGGAGCACCCCTAAGTTCCTCCCAAGGATAAGAACCATAGATTCACTTCATTTATTTTATAGTATAGCTTTGTAAAAAAAAATTAAAGACTTGCACTACCTTTTGAGACTTTGTTTTACCCCCTACAAAAATATTTTGTAGAAACTATGCAGATCCTGTAGAAATATTTTGTAGGTTTGTCTTAGATTCAAATTTTGACTTAGATTATTGTTATTTTCCTGAAAGCATCAACAAACAATAAAAATACATTTGTATTGATAATTATGAAAGGATTAAATTGTTTTGCTTATGCATTAGTGTAGTTTCATTTCCATTATTGTTTTTCTGCCATAACTTACAACTCCACTTTTATCACACTTTACTTCAGGTTAACTTTCATGATTCAATAATCTTTGATGTAGTAGGATAAATTATTTTCATGCACTTTAGCTTAGTTTCTCTTTCAATTTGGTGTGTTTGCTTCAAGCAATTAATTTATAACTACTTCCTATCATTTGATTTCCTGCACATACACAACCTCTGATCCTTTTTCAAACCTTTTCTATGACAATCGCATAATGTACATACAGTGCATAACACATATTAAGTTTGTAAGAACCCCAGGTTAACAAGCAAAGTGGGAGACCAAGGGTACAGTACATCATTGTTGTTATTCCTGGGACCATCACCCATCATTCAATACTCGTTGGGACTGATCGCATTTGGTCCTGGATTGGGAAGCTGCGATGATCAGATCACTTTCACATATTTTCATAACTGGGAAAAGTGGAGAGCATTCCTTGGGAACCTTTTATGTATAACTCTTCATGGTCAAAAGAGGAGGAATTTCAAACCCTTGTTTGAGACAATTGCAAACATTA
Organism: Picea glauca; assembly: GCA_000966675.3. Classification (NCBI taxonomy): domain Eukaryota; kingdom Viridiplantae; phylum Streptophyta; class Pinopsida; order Pinales; family Pinaceae; genus Picea; species Picea glauca. The sequence goes on along the minus strand of JZKD02S1731924.1, from coordinate 49,210 downwards.
TCAACTAGATTTGGATTCCCCAACCAATTTACAATTTGCAAATTTACTTCGTTAGATAAAGGAGAAAGTTGTTTTATTAGAAAAGGAAAAGAAGCAGAATAGGGATTGCTCTCTTGGGGGTATTAGACAAGAGATGGAAACATTTTATAAACACCATAATGGGATCCCTCTACCACAAGATTCTCTTAAGGAGTGTCACTCACTGGAGATTCGTCAAGCCAAATTATTACTTGAAAAAGAGGAGTGGCAGCTCAAGAGTCGGGATCTATGGATCGAAGTAAGGGATAGAAATATGAAATTCTTCCAAAATTTTGCAAATCATAGGAAGCATGTTGATTTTATTTGGTATTTTGAAGACAATAATGGAAATAAGGTAATAGGTTTCTTGGACTTGGGCTCCATCGGGGTTCATCATTTTAATAATATTTTTAAGGAGCCATATCAGGTAAGGATTGGGGAGATAATTAAAATGATCAATTATTTTATAAATCTCACCGAGGAAGAGGAAAATCAAATCCTTTACAGTGCTTTCATGAGGGAAGAATTATTGGGGGTCATTAGCTCCTTTAAAAGAGATAAGAATTATAGTCTAGACAGTTGGACGACTGAGTTTTTTGAGGACTTATTTGAAGTCTTGGGTGATGACTTACTCTAGTTAGTGGAGGAAGTTTGATGCACCAGAAAAATTCCTGAGAATTTCAATGCTACATTCATTGCTCTAATTCCTAAGGTGAACCATCCTTCCTCTTATAATGATTTCAGACCAATTTCTTTGTGTAATTGTTTATACAAGATCATTACAATTAGGATCAAACCGATTATGTCCAAAGCTATTTCACAAGAACAATTCAACTTCCTTAATGGGAGACTTATACATTAAACAATTGGTACAACTTAGGAGGGTTTGCATTCTATAAAAACAAGTAGACTACCAGCTGAAATTATAAATATCGATCTATCAAAATCCTATGATCAAGTTTCTTAGCTCTTCCTTAGAATCCCTCTTCTTAATATTGGCTTCAACTTACCTATGGTTAAGTGAAGTATGAATTGTAGCACATTGTCTTAATTGGATATTCTTATCAATGGTTTGGGATCGACATTTTTCAAAACATGTTGCGGTCTTAGACAAGCATGACCCCTATCTCCATATTTTTTTTTGTTAGCAATCAAAGGCCTCAATTTGGAAATTTTGGATGAGAAAAGAATGAAAAAAATCCAAGGGGTGAGGATTGGTCGAATGGAACAGCTCACACACCTACTATTCATTGATCATGTTCTTCTCTTTTGCTAATGTTTGGAGACAATGGGAAGACAAATTAAAGATATACTTGATCTAATCTTGAATGCTAAAGGTATGAAAATCAATGTAAATAATTTGGCCATTCATTTCCCATCTATTGAGGAAAAAATTTAAAATGTTTTGGTCAATCTCTTTTTTTTTCTTGTTTATGAGTTGGATGATGGTTTGAGATACCTTGGACACACTTTAGATCCTAACAAGTATGGCCATTTAATTGAATATGGTTATTGTCCAAGGTTGAGAAGAGGATAATTTTTAGGTGCAATAGGTGGATTTCATGAGGTGGTCATTTGATTCTCATTAAATTGGTAAGTGAATCTATCTCGGTATACTCGCATTTATTAGCTTACATTCCCAAGGGAATTCTTCTAAAAAATCGTAAGCTTCGTTTCAATTATCTTTGGAAAGGGAAAGGTGAGTACTGTGGGTCTCATCTGGTTGGCTATAAGGTTGTATCCATATATAAGGGACAAAGAGGCTAGGGATTAAAATATATTTGCATTTTTGGGAAATCTCTTGCTGCCAAATCTCTTTGGGTTTTCATCACTCATGATCATTTGTGGTGATTTACATTGATAGAAAAAAATATAGTGCCTTGTTTGAAACTGAACTAGAATTCTATTCCCCAAAAAACTATTTAGGGGATTCTGAATTAGTGGAAAGGATTGATGCTCGATTTTCCTATTATTGGTAGGTACCTTGCTTGGAGGGTAGGCTCGAATGCACAAGTTAGGCTTGGCACTGATGCTATTGTTGGTTGTGGGGGGAACAATTTTCTTCTAGAGCATCGTGTTAATCATTTTTGAGATACAAGGCACTTCACATTTAATAGAGTTGGAAATCTCGATAATTTGTTGATTTGGAGACAAGGTTGGCTTAGGGCTCAGGTGTTGGGTCTCAAGGTAGAATGGCATCAACACTTGCATTTGATTACTTATGAATTAGGTAAGGCACATATTTATCTATTTGAGAATGAGGATGAACTTTCTTAGTCTTTTAATTTMRCAAGAGGACATTATTCAACCAAATTAGGATACTTAGCCTTAAAGTCCTTGCTTCTAGAAAATTTTCAATTGTGGTAAAAAAGGTTATGRAAAATTAAGGGGCCATTAAAAAGMAAA
>JZKD02S1731924.1:30613-46781 GCA_000966675.3 Picea glauca | reverse complement strand
TTCTAGTTAACTCTGAAAGAGAGGGTACTRACATGGGATAGACTCCAGAGGAGGAATAATATTGGGCTTAGCATTTGTAGTTTATGCAAGAGGAATGGTGAAAAAAATGTTCATCTCTTTCTGGAATTCCCTTTTASCAAGAATTTTGGCATGAGATTGAGTTTTAGGTTCAAGTGGATCATATTTGGGATGGAAATAACTCCAAGGTTTCTTTAGCAGGAAATAACTCAAAATATTTAGTGCTTTGTGTAATGTACCAAATACTTAAAATATCACAACAGGATAGAAGTACACACCATGTGCAAAATGTGAGCTAGAAGAGATTCCTATAAATAAGGTGGTCCCTTGGGGATTTTTCGACGACATAGGCTGAAACTTGCAGGCTGGGTTTTATTTTCCATCTCTCGAAATCTCACTATATCTATAAAACTTGTGGCATTGCACGAATAACCAAGGAGAATTCAATGCATTGTTTGCATTACTATAATGTACTATTGAAAGGAATATTCTGGTTATGTAGGTTTTTTGGACTCTGAACTAATAATTAAATGGATGAATGATGTAAACCAAGTGACTAATTCGAGTCTCCTCCATATCACTCAACAATTGAAGGCAATCTTTGCATAGTTTCAACAAATTAACTTCAAGCATGTAATTCATGAACTGAACTTTGATGCTAATTCTCTTTCTAAGGATGCACTATTGCCTAATGTAAAAAAGTTTGTTTTGGAAGAATTCTCTTAAGGTCAAATTCTCCATAGGAGCAAGAGACAATTCTTGGACATATAGTTTTTTATTACTCAAGATGTTTGACACGTGTTGGTTAGTTTCTTGGTCTCTACTGTTAAAGCTTTTGATAGTCCAATGCTTAGACATTAAATTGTTATTACTCAAGATGTTGTTTGGAAAGTGACGGTTAGTCTACTGGTCTCTATAGGACCTGTTTTTGACAGTCATGTCCTACATACTAGTTCTATTTGTGAGTCATTTTTGTATCAATTTTGGATAGCACATTGCACCTAAGGATTGTACTTGTATTTCCTCTATTTTTTTCATGAAAAAAAATAGAATTGTTTCAAATTTATTGAAATATGTGTTATTGTGAATTAGTGATACTCATGCATATGGAACCCATTTTTCTATTTTCCTATTTTAAACTTTTAGAATCTAATATTATATTTTTGGAATTTGATTTTACAATTTTGAGTCATTCTCAAATTTTGAAATCTAATTTCAGAGGCTAATGTACTTACAAACTTACACTAAAATAAGACCAAATTAAAAAAATTGACATCGAAATTTTAAAGACCCAACAAATAATTGTATTTCAACTTTAATTTTTTTTAGATAAAAATAAATAAAGTCGGGAATGCACATACTTTTGAATTAATATAAAATTAACAGTCCCATAAATCATACTTATGCACATTCATCAATAATTTATAATAATAATAATAATAATTCATTTTTAGGTCACTACTAAGCTACACACCAAATTAATGTAGAGACCACCTCTGGATTTGAATCTCAATGAAAAAACACTTTAACATTAAGACCATATAAACATCTAAAATATATTAAAATAGGATAAAAACTAATCACCACCACCACAACAACAAAATTGTGTAACAAGAACTCCATCCACACATCTAGTAATCACATATTATAGAAATCTTAATCCAAACATTAGCTTTGTCCCAAACTTGTAAATATTTACATCTTCCCAAACTGTAAAATCTATGGAAAAAAGCATCTATACAAATTCCAGAATTACATTGTTATTAAAGTTCATGCATATATAGCTAAGGTATATATCCCATAACTATGTATTTTGAGTACTTAATTATTATCAAAGTAAGGGCACAATTGGTATTTTGAATGGGCTTCTTATTAGTTATATTATTTATTTTAATTTTAATATTTTTTGTATTAAAAATATTTTTTTAAATATTCATTTATTATAGATTTGTTTTGTTTTTTTATTAGTTATATTATTTATTTTAATTTTAATATTTTTTTATTAAAAATATATTTTTAAATATTAGTTTATTATAGATTTGTTTTTTATATAGATTTTTTTTTAAATTAAATAAATAAATATTTTATTTTTATTTTTCATATTTATAATTTTAATAATTATAAAAAATACACATTATTATTTATTAAATTTATTATTTTTTAATAATAAGATTATAAAAAATGAATAAATACATAAATATTTATTTTAATTTTAATAACGGTTTACCATTTTCATTTTATTATTTATTAATAAAATTTATTATTGTTTTGATTTTTTAATAATAAGATTATAAAAAATAAAAAATAAATAAATATTTATTTTAATTTTGATAATTATTGACCATTTTCATTTTATTATTTATTAATAAAATTTATTATTGTTTTGATTTTTTTATAATAAAGATAAAAATAAAAATAAAATATTTATTTATTTTAATTTTGATAATTATATTTAAAACCATGGTTTGCCATTTTCATATTTTTTTATTAATGAATACTTAATTATGAAATAGCATGTTCATCATTTATTAATATTATTAATATTAGAATTATTGTTGACTTTTGAATATGAATATTTTATTTCAATAAATTTATATTAAAAGTTATATCACTGAATTTTTACATCATTATTAATGAATACTTAATTATGAAATAGCATGTTCATCATTTATTAATATTAGAATTATTGTTGACTTTTGAATATGAATATTTGATTTCAATAAATTTATATTAAAAGTTATATCCACTGAATTTTTACATCATTTATGTAATCAAAAGTTATTCAAAATTTTTAATCATAAAAAAGTTATTCAAAAAATTGTTATTATTCAAAAAGTTGTTATTATTCCATATATATCCATGAGAGTAGTCTAAAAGTTTTATTTTTTGGTTTCTTTTAGTTATTTTTTCTAATAGAATTTTGATCCAAAAATAGTTAAATTTATAGATTTGAGTGTTTAAATTTGTATAATCAAAATATTTAAAAATCTGCAGATTTGAATGCTTAAATTTGTATAATCAAAATATTTAAAAGTTTTTAAGCATACTAATCTATTTCCATTTATACATTAAAAATACAAATTTAAACAATTAAAAAAAAAATCAATTCCAAAAAAACAAAAGCACATTGTGCTATCATAATGGAACGAACAGAATGGATTAGACAGTGAATACAAAAGAAAACACATGGAAGAACATTATATACGAAAGAAACAGATTTTATTGACGTGTAGAATATGGTTATCAAAACCATGGGATGGACTGTGGACTCATTGAATGAGCAGAAATCATCCTCGACTGGTGTGTGGTGTTGTTCTCCCGCTCGGCTGCTTTGTCTTGAAAACTCGACATAAAGCATAAGCATCCTGTGCATTTTACATTCAATCAAACCTATTCAGACACCTTACCTCGAATACATCGAGCTACGTGAGATCCAGAAATAATACAGTTGTTCTATGAACTTATGAAGTATTACTTTTATAAGGAAGGTAGAATTATTTTTATATACCAAATGATCATAGCAAGCAGCAGAAGAATTGTTTTTACCTGTGCCCTGTGCCCTTCACAAGGAAGATGGAATTATTTTTATATACCAAATGATCACAGAAAACAGTAGAAGAATTGTTTTTACCTGCCCTTCACACCTGATTCTAGCATGTCGAACTGACGAAGTTATTTTGTTTTTCCTCTGAACCAAATCTCTGCCACTCGAAATCAAGATTAAACATTTTACATAGGCCATAGGTGCAAAGGTTCAAGTACCTGCGACGAGGCTAAGGCTCCACATTCCTCTTCGACGAGAAGATATTCATGCATATGCCACTCCGTTCGAGAAGCTCGATGGGGACGGCCTATGTAAAATGTAAGACTTTTTCGCTTTCCAATTGGCTGCATATCAGAGCTCATAATTTCATCGTTTTTTCCCGTATCATTCCAGTAACCCGCTTCCGAGGCCCTCTGTATTGTTGTGCCATTTGTATACTACCTGTTCCTCCGACGGAAAAAATACCACTCCTGATCTCTTCCAGTCAGAAGGCCTTTCTCTGCATACCAAACTGGAAATTCTGAAAATTTTAGGACAGGGAGAGCATGGGGATTCTACTTAGCTAATTATAAACAATAATTTCAAGCTTTTGAAAAATATACTTATCAATCTTAACCCCTATAGATCTTCAGCTGCGCACAGGGTTTCAAATCACTAAATTTTCAGAATACAATTCACAAATAACAAGTGAGATCATATAACTTACCAGCCAAGTCCCACGGCTCACACTTGCAAATATCAACCTCSGTAATAATGTCATGCTCCATCTCRATCGAACCACGAACTTTGCGTTTCAAAAAATCTACTAGTTCTRWRTGTCATGGGATGAAAGAGTGTGTCATCTTTGTGACACTAAGAAGGTTGAAGATGAAAATCACTTTYTCTTAGGTTGTCCATCCTATACCCATATTAGATCTAATTTTCAAAATATTTGTCACACTACCAACCTTCCTAAGCTCTTAACTCAAGAAAACTATATGGTGATCCTGTAAAGCTTCTCTTAATGCTTTTCGAGCACATAAACAAAATTCTAAAGAATCATAAATAATCACTTACCATCTTAAGGTACAATAGATCAATTCAGTCTTAGTGGGAGTTAATAATCTTCATCTTCATCTTCATTATAAGAAAAGTGATATGTGCACCGTTATCTAAGACCTAGTCAATCTATTGAATCAAACTAGACTGGGCACTGGATAGATCTATGTCTAAGAAGAGCTTTCTCAAAAACCATCATGATTCTTTTTTGTCTGACACAGATGGCTCAGGATAGAGTTGTTCATTAGGACATGATTGAGCATGCTTTGTAAAGATTTTTAGGCCTTTATAGAGTTGTTCATTAGGACATGATTGAGCATGCTTTGTAAAGATTTTTAGGCCTTTATCCAACTCCTAGGGTAAATCAAGCGTAAAAAGAAAATTGATGTTATAAAAAAGGAAATTGAGGGTTGCAGAGAGTAGGGTGAGGGTTTAAGTCTCGTGAAAGAGAATATCATTGGTTATTTGGCGAGGTTCATGTATCATTTTAATGGAGGTAGACTTAATTAGGTGGACAAGTTTCTTCACTCACTCTTGTTTATAATATTTTTCTTCTCTATTTGTCTAAGCTTTCTATTTTCCTAGTCAACCTTAATTCATTATCTTTTATTAAGAATTTTATAAACATTTCGAATTGATTTTAATAACTTCCACACCATGCACTTTCAACCTTAATTCATTATCTTTTATTAACAATTTTATAAAAATTTCGAATTGATTTTAATAACTTCCACACCATGCACTTTCACTTCGCCAACTTAGATTTCCATTTGTTGTAGGGTTAATATAATCATGTTGTCCTATTAGTTTATAGATGTTCTCTAGCTCATAGGTGCAGTCTTCTTCTCTTATAGGTTCTGTGTATCTGTGACCTTCATAGGGATCGAAAGGTGCAATGACCCTAAGGCCATCACCTTCAAATGTCATTCTTCTTTTTTTTAGGTCAACAACAGTCATATTGTTGAAAGCCCAATCAATACCCAACAACGCAGGTAGGGACAACTATCATCAACAATATCGACCACTTCAAAGTCTGCAAATGTCCTCACTCCGTGATGTCCACAGAGACATGCTCTAGTCTTCCAAAGGGGCTCACCGCCTGCTGATTATCCATCCTGAGCCTAATAGGAGAGTAAATCAATTTAGGTTTTCCCATTAATGCCCAAGTCTACTTCGTCATAACATTTACTTCTGATCCCAAGTCGAGGACCACATAGTCCACGTTGTAGTCTCCAATCTGAGCACTAAGGTGCAGTGCCTTGCTTGTCCTCTTTTTTCTAGATACTTGATTCACATCTCTACTCAGCAGAGGATCTACTCTTCCAATTTCATACTGTTTGATCAGGTGTTGTAGTTCTTGCACATCTCTTTCATCTCTAATCAAATTGATACAAGTATAGAAGAAGTCCACAAGCTTGCTTACCTCTTTTCCATGTCTAGGTAGGGAAGATTGATCAAATGTTGGAGGCATTTCAAATTCCCTTACTTCCGGTTGTGCCTTAGATAAAGAAGCATGTTCACCTACAAATTCTCTTCTTGCTTCTTCAAAAGTATGCTTTTCTTTCCTTGGATCAAACAATGGCGCCTTCTCTGAAGCTCTTCTGATCCCTGATCTATCTATAGTCTTTCTTAGAGTCACCCTATCTTCCTCTGTGGCAGCGCCTCCTCTAGTAATGACAATGACTTTGGGTTCCTCACTGTGAGGTTCAACTGATATTAATTGAACTTGTTGGTTTCCACCTCGTCTTTCCTGAACTTTAGCTAACAATACTGGATAGTCTTCAATGACATGATCAAACGAATTATAGTAGTTGCAAGTGGTGCAAGGGTTCTGGCAATCCCTTGCCAAATGGCATGATTGGGTGCAGTTATAGCAAATAATCTGGCCTCGACCTCGACCCATGCCTCCTCCTCATCCTCTTCCTCTAAACCCATCGTGAGGGTTGAAGTTTCCTTTTCCTAGGGAATTGAACTGCGTAACGTTCCCTTCTTGTTGTAATTCTCCTTGAATTCTATATGCATCCCTTGACCTTTCATGCATGAGGTCATAAGCCCTACAGTCCTTCTCATCATGCCCCACAAATTTGCAGAATGTACAATAAAGATTTGTGGGTGTCTGGACATATTTCTGCATATAATAACATTCACCAGGGCGATGTCTAGTTCTACATACCTCACACCATGGTAAAGTAGACTGCTTCAAAGGGTTAGGAGCTCCAGAGGCCAAGTATTCATTAAATAAAGGACAATGCTCTTTGTCATGGCCCTCTGTTTTACATCTGATACACCAGATGTATTCTCTTTTCTCATTTCCTTTATCTTTCTTCATGTCTTCAACCTGTAAAGATACGTTAGTTAATTGATTCAAAATCTGAATCATACCTGGACTGGATTCTTCTACAGGGGTTGCTTCTAGTTTCATGGCAATCTCTAATGCCTCAACCTGCGAAGCGACCTTTTGTTGCATCAGAGGAACTCTAATGTGTGGCAGGAGGGCAACGATGAACAATTACTTATGTTGTTCGTCTGGAATCTGAAAACTTAAATGGCCTGTCAAGGTCTTAAACCTTTGATCAAATTCTGAAACAAGTTCAGTCACCTTCTGCTTGATTTCCTTCAATTCTATAATGCATTGCGACTCTGACTTAGGCTTCTTGAAATCTGCACTCAACACTGTCTTGATGTCATTCAGCGGTATAGGTTGTACATATCCTGTAACAAATTTCATATACTAGCTCAATGCACAATCCCTCAAGGTAGTACTAAACCGAGCTCTCTTAACAGCTTCGTCAGTGACTTGCTTAATCCTCCATACAACATCGCATAAGAACCAGTGTTGGTCAGGATCCTCAGATCCATATCCTCTGAAAATGGGTAACCTCATTTCATCTGTCATAGATTTTCCTTGGTTTCTCGATTGTGTATGTACTAAGTTGCTTGTAACAATACTCTGAGTGCTCTGATTACTCTGGTTACTTACTGCTGCTAAAACAGGAGGAGTAGTAATACTTACTTCGACAGTAGGCGCAGTCCCCCAAGTTTCTAGTTATTCTCGACGAAGTTCTTCAGTCTCTACTGTAATGTTCCCAAGCCAAGATGCCAAGAACATTGCGTTTTTCATGAATTTTTTACTGTTTTCTGGTTGTGGCATTTCATCAAACACTTTGTTGATTTGGTTTTTTAGATTGTACTAGGGTTTATATTGATGGTTGTTATGTGTGTTCGTAGCAATAATCAAATAGATGTAGCAATGGAACATACCTCAACAAGATGCAAGATCAACAATACAAGAGATAACCCAAAAATACCTCAGATCTAATATTATTCATAACAATGGTTGCCCTCATACAAAATGGGCAGATCTGGAATACATATAAGATAGTCGAGTATCTGGCCACCAAAATACAATATAAAAGAATATCTAGGCTTCCAAAAGCCTCTCCAAGCTATAGACCAAAAACCCATACGAACTAACTCACAACCCAGCTGGAATATGAAGATCTTCCTAGCACAATGTGCCCCTCACTAGCTGAGTCAAACCAAGAATTTGGCCTCCAAGAAATAAGATGTTGAATCCCCTAAGAAAGGTGCCATATTGTAGATCGGGCCAAAGGAAACTCCCTGGTAAAGTCTCAGACCGAATGATGGAGATCTGACCCTCTAGATGGATGAATCATCAATCTGCAGTGTGCCCTCCTGGCTGTAGAAGACCAAGAATTCAACCTCTATGAAAATGGCCACCAAACCCTCTAGAAAAGATCCCAAACTGTAGATGAGGCCACTGGAAACCCTCTGGTAACGTCTCGGGCTGAATGATGAAGATCTGACCAACCAAATGACTAGATCCTCAATCTGTGGTGCGCCCTCTTCTCTCTGAACCTGTGTTGATCTGCTATAAGACAAACCAACTCCAGGAAAGGATAGAAATGGCGCCCTAGGCCCTACAAAGAATACCCAGAATTTTGTTTGCTCCAAATCCTCCTCCTATGCATGGAACGAACCCCTCTCCTGAAGATGGTGCGTCCTCCTGCTGAAAACCCTCCTGAAGTTGTGCCCTAGCTCTCTCTGAACCTATGGCTGATGTAGAACCCCTTTGAAGCTGAGTAGATCTAATGTAGAATATTGAGGGAGGAATCTTTCACCTTCGTGACCAAGCTTGGACTAGGTTGGGTGGGATCTTTCACCACCGAGCTAATCTCTAGGGTTTGTTAAGTCAAAACCCCCAAGTGAATGGGCTCACTAGCAAGAAGCCAGATACCAAATGATAAACAACATGAATGAGAGAATAGAGGCCCTTGCCTCCCTTTTATCCTTCCTGCTCACCTTGTCTCTCCAAAGTGACTTTTAATTTATGAATCATTATTTAATTAATTACATCACTTTAATTAATTAATTAACCATTTTACCTCTGAAAAGTACATTATCTCTCCTTGTGGCTTCCCTGGCCACTGAAAGTCACTTCTCATTATCTTATCCTGTAGTGTTGTTCTTCCTGATTCCAATGAGATATTACACTAAAAGGTTCCTCCAAGTATTATGCCCAATACAAACTCCTTAGTGAATTGGACATAATACTTGGAGGAACCTCTTTGTGTAATATCTCATTGGAATCAGGAAGAACAACACTACAAGATCATAATGATAAAATAAGATGAGTGATGCAAGACGAACCCCAAAACACCCCTCAATAGCCATGTACTCACTATAACCTCCATCTGGCCACTCTAGTCATCATAACACTCTGTAATATAATGATGTCCCAAAGTGGGGACATTAACGTCCTCCCTACTAGAATATTGTTTGTCCTCAAGCAATAACTAAATCCATCCAAATATAATACTGGGGTCCCATGTCCACCTGTGGGACACACAGTAGGCTTCATCCAAAGATGAACTATTATACACTCCACCTCCTGGGTCCCATATCAAGAAGTGAACTGCAATACCCTGTGAAGCATAATCCTGAAATATATCAACACCATGAATCTCCTGCACATGGTGTTGCCATAGTGAGGTATTGCAAGACCTCCATGAGACATCCTCAAGTGATGTGCTCTCCTCCACACCGAAGCTCACTGGAAAGTCAAAATAACTTTCCCTTGCAAGGGTCCACTTGCCTCTATCAGTGAGTGAAATGCTCAACCCTGCAATCCCTTGGTCCCATGCTAGTCTCTGCCAAAGATCACCATGTTGGCACTGTACTACTTTGACCATGACTGTCTACTCCCTGTATACATATTGAATCCCCCACTCTTAGATCCTCAAGTTAGAATACTTGTGGCAACTGGACCTGGTGTCCAGAAGCTGCATCTGTAAAAGAATCTATGTGGAAGTAGTATCTGCCAAACCATCTCCATGCTCAATCATGATGATCAAGAGGGAGAAATTGTCTCGCTCCATAGGACAATTCCCTGCAACCCCACTCAAAACCAACCCAAGGTGAAGTATGTGGCTCTCTAGCGCAACCTGGGTCATTATGAGGTAAAACAACCTACTAACAAAATGAACACTTGGATCCCACGGAAAAATTGGAAGTTTATCACTTCCAATCCCAGCTAACTGCTCTTGTGTCATACGGATCACTATCGGAATCCCTCCATGCTCATCCTCAAGAAAATTTGTATCTGTGTCGCCCTCTGAGATGTCTGTTATCCCTTGGCCTATGATGCTCACCATCACACACCAAGTTTGAATTGTCTGTCTATGACAATCCACCCCTATCCTATTGTATGTCGTAAAAGCACTCATGCCAGGTGGTCTCGACCTAGCCACTCTCCATGTCCTCAGGCACTGTCTATCTCTCCTCATGCTGTTGTCTAGGATAAAAGTGTCGAGAAAGGCTAACACAAACATATGTAGTTGATTGTAGGACTAGAAAATACCACATGCTTTCGTCAATCCCAAGGATTCGACCAGAAGCTTGTCCACCGATACCAATGATAAATATTCGCCTATAGTCATCACCGAACCACAATGATCATGTACAATCGAGGGTAACTCCTCCAACTGTTGATCAACCACTCTCCACATCTCATATCTCATGCAACCGTTGATACTGTGAAGGTGATCTCTTAGAAATTCATGTTGCTGCAAAGGAGAGGTATCTCTATGCACCCCTAAGTGTGTCTCCTCCCTGCAATCCAATACGTCCATCTGAATCCTATTGCACATCTCGACATGTCTTTGTGAACTATCACTCACCATTGTATGCCCCTGCAAACTCATGTAATATCCTATATACTCCTACCGCAACATGGATCCAAGATGTACTACTCGGTCAACCTCGACACGAAGGTCATCCAATCCTAGAGCACAAATGGAAGTGTCCTCATAACTACCCATGGCTCTGGAGACCCCATGTGTATGTAAGTGCTCGACTGTCTCAAAGATCCTCGTGGAGGGTAGATCCTGTGCCTCCATATCACAACTCTCCATACTGATCAGTGACCCTGAGTACTCCTCATGCTCCTCCATCAACTGGTGCTCCTCTGCTAGACCACCAACATCCTCTAGCAATGTGACTGAAGGATATATCTGACTCTCCACTAAGATATATGTAGTGGATCTCTGGCAAATCTCCTCAAGAAGCTCCTTTGATCTGGACTTTGATTCTTGAAGGGATATCTGTGTGCCTCTCAAGAATCATTGGGTGCTCTCCAACTCATGAGTGAGTCTGTCCACCTCCAACTCTTGCTCCCTCAGGGCCCCGTGATACATCTTGCCAATCCCCAAGAGGTAGTTCCTATCCATCAACAACTGCTGGTAGTTGATCCTCATCATAGACACTCTCTCCTTGAGAGTATTAAAGTCATCCATGGAAAATCTCCCATTTGAACTATCATGTGCCACTGATGCCCTCCAACAATAATCTGCCACCAATGCATGTGTGTCATCAATGCACCTAGTGGCTGCCATGATCACTGACTCTCAATTGTCCCGCCAAGTAGTGTGACTCTTGATCACCATCATGATAAGGTGCTACCTCATGCCCCTCACTACTACTGTCAACCCCAGAATCCCCAATAACACTCTCTGCAAAAGATAAAGCACTGAACTAATCCCTATCCACTGTGCTACTGGGTCCTCCTATATGCAACTTCATAACATCACCAACTGCTAGCTCCCACCAAATCACTCTGTAACCTATATGAGCAGTTGTATCCTCCTGGGCACTCATCCTGCTACTATCAACTGTGCTTGGATCCCATACAGATGTGTCCAGACACGTGCTATGGTCATCCAAACCAATAAGGAGTGCATTCTCATCACTGCAGGTTGGTCCTGGAAGTAAGTGTCCCATCAATATGTCAGTGTCCATAACCGACTCAACTGATGGAGTCTCCAAAAGAGGTGACTAAATCTCCTCATTAAAAGTTTCAACAATGGTACATGAAATCTCAAAGAACCAAAAGCCCCCTAGCATTCGAGTATAAATCCCCTATTTATTGGAATTCACCTTGATTGTTGGCCTTCCGCCTTCTCGACTCTTGACTTCCATTTGTAAACTTTTGTCCTTATTCTCTATGGAATGATGAGGGGATAATAACCATAGAAGAAAAAATTGTCGATTAATTGGCAAAAATCGCCAAATTCACAATTTTTTCACTGCCACAATATTTTGAAAACCGAAACTCGCAATTTTTTTAGGTTTGAAAAAAAGGGTAAAAATCGAAAAAAGTCAGAAAAATCGCCACATTTTCCCAGGCCGCGAGATAAAATTTCAATTCGGTTTTTGAAAAAAAATGAATAAATTATGTATTTTTTAATGTCTGCCGAGGTTTTCCGATTTTTTTCTGAGGCGATGTTTTCAGGACACTTGCCGATTTTTTATTAATGCCGAGTTTTTCTTCTATGATAATGACTATTGAAATGTTCAGAATCAATATCTCATATACATTGTATTTTGAATTATCTTTTAGTGTTGGTGGGAAATCATAGACTTTGTTGCTAGTGCACCTCATACAATGTGATGAATGATCTGGGCATTGGGAGTCTCTCTTGCCACTACGCCTAGGGCTTCCGTGCCATGAATATTGTACTTTGTCTTCTATCGTTTGAGCTTAATTCCCTTTTGGTGTTCCTTTGTTGATGATTCTCTATCGTCCTTTGTTTTAGACCACATTTGTGAGAGCCCCGATGCATACTAGTATATTCTTCCAGTCCTAATTTATAATAGTTGTATCTTTGTAGTTTTCTTCCTTCACATGCCACATATCCAGATTGTTGAGTATGATCTTCTTTCAACGTTGGTACCTAGTGTTGATGATTACAATTGCGTGAGACATCCTCTAGGACACAAACTGAGTGAGTCGGCCTGAGGAGAGCCCATGAGTTGGGTGTGCCCATAAGATGGGTGTGTAGTTCCTCTGTGAGACGGAGATGGAACTTTATGTGCCCCTGTGTATGGAATATGCCCATGAGTTGGGTGTTTCGTTCTCTCTGAGACGAAGATGAAATGTTGTGTGCCCCTGAGAAGGGAAGATTCCCATGGGATGGGTGTATCGTTTGAGATGAAACGATGTGTACCCCTATGAGGGGTGAAGGAGCCCATGTGATGGGTTTGTTGTTCTCCTCTGTGCAGAGAGTCGAGACTCACTAAGATAGAGATATGTTGAGTAGGACGTTCATGTGGTTGAGCACAGGTGGGCGTAACCCTAGTCGTTCAGCACTAGTGAGTGTGTATCATGATGATTGTCATGTGAGACGCAATGAGATAGAGATATGTTGACTTGGACGTCCCTGTGGGTAAGAACAGGTGGATGTGCCCCTAGTGGCTGAGCACTAGTGGGTGTGTGAGATCCCTTGCTATATTGTCTAAGAGTCAGACTTACATGTAACCCTAATTGTGATGTAAAGGGTACATGTCGGCCCCACCATAAAGTTAAAGATAATTGATGTAAGAGATAATTAATATGGTAATTATTAATTATATTCTGAGTTATTGAGGTCGGCCCTATTATGCCAATAGACACCACTTTTGATGTGTCCAGTGTAATATAAATAAAGGTGATTTCCCCATTAACGAAACACAATACACATGTGAGTTTGGAAATTTCAACAATTACTTGTTCTAGGGTTGAAGTGCACACCTCTCTTGGGTGCTAGTCTTCTTGGTTTTGTGAGCACCCTTTTGTGTGCTAGGTTTATGGTGTGGGAGGTATTTCTCTTGAAGAATATAGAAAAGGATTGGCTGGGTTTTCTTCCCTTGTTGAGAAGGGTTCCCCGGGATACTTCATGTGTACTTGTGCATGGTATTTCTTTTTGTGATCTTGGTTATTGCAGTGAATTGTTTATGGTGTAACTGCAATTTTCTATGGTTCAAGCAAAATGATAAAATTGGAATAAACTTCATGCTTGAGCTTAGACTACTGAAAAATCAACATGGTATCAAAGCGTAGGTCTTGAAGAACCCATTGCACAAGCATTCAAAGATAGTCGTCCTTTTCCTCCGCAGTTTCGTACGACTTGAAGGGTTTGTTGCAATTATGTACGACCCTCCTTTTCTGAGGTGTTTCAACACCTTAAACTTGGACGTTGGGGCTAAACATTGTACAAGAGTGTACGACCTCCCTCAACGCACCTCCAACAAATTGGATTGGATTGCATTTCCAAGAATTTTGGATTTTTGGCCCTAAGGCTTCGCAATTTTCTATAGAAATTTCAGATTTAGGGTTTTTGCAGCCCATTGAAGGAGCTCTTCAGCTCACCATTGTTCTTCTAAATTTCAAGGCTTATTGTTGGCATCCATAAGCCCAACAAAACCTAAGGTTGCTAGCCTAGTTGACAAGGGTTTGTGAAGAAGCTAAAAATATGGTGAACATAACTATGATGAAAGACAAGCTTGATGAATCAAGCAAATAAAATTCTTGGAAGCCAAGAGTTCAGAGAGATGAAGACATCAACATTTCAGCACTCTCAGGTATGGTTCCTACTGATGATACTTGGTTAATTTACAGTGGTGACTCAAGGCACATGACCGGTTTTAGAGATCACCTGACTAATCTTGTTGAGAAAGAGACCAATCTACATGTTGTCCTTGGAGACAATGACAGATATAATGTGAAATGGGTTGGAACTTCTACCTTCCAATTAGATTCTAACATGCATCTTTAGCTAAGTAAAGTACTATATGTACCTGGGATGAAGAGGAACCTTGTCTCCATTTCTTCCTTAGAAGACAAAGGCTACAAGGTTACCTTTTCTGAAGAAAGACTTCTCGTATGGCACAAGGACTCACATATAAATTATGCCAAAGTAATTCGTGTTTGAGAAAGTAGCTTATACATATTGACCATCAGACCAATCCAAGCCATGTTACATGATACTATCAGCTTGAGTGAGCTATGGCATAGGAGAATTGATCACATTCATTATAGAGCTCTCCCAGCTCTAGGGAAAATGGTAACAGGCCTTCCAGAGATACAGATTCAACATAAAGGTGTTTGCAAAGGTTGTGCTCTTGGCAATAATATTAAAGGGTCCTTCTTGATCAGTGACGATAGATCCAAGGAAATCTTGGACTTGATACATTCAGATGTGTGTGAGTCAATGATTGTTGCCTCCCTGAATGGATATTTGTACTATGTACTCTTCATAGATAATCACTTTCGGAAAACTTGGATTTACTTCCTAAAGAAAAAGGATGGAATCCTTGCAAAATTTCAAGAATTCAAAGCTCGAGTTTGAGAACCTGACCGAAAGAAAGATCAAGGCACTAAGTTCAGATAATGGAGGAGAATACCCCTCCAAGGATTTCAACAATTTTTGTATTGAAGCAGGGAATAAGAGGGAGTACATAGTTCCTTACAACCCTCAGCAAAATGGGGTTTCAAAGAGGAAGAACAGAACTATCATCAAGGCAACCAAAGCGATGATACATGATCGGAGTTTACCTATGACTTTGTGGGTAGAAGCATGCATGACAAAAGTACTTGTTTAGAACATGAGTCCTCACCAAATCTTGAAGAACATAACTCCAGAAGAAGCCTTCACAGGAGTGAAGCTTGAGATTGGACACTTCAGGATATTTGGGTGCTCGATATATTTTCATGTACCCAAAGAGAAGAGACAAGCTAGACCCTTCAGGGAGAAATGGTACATTTGTGGGATACAATGAATCTTCGAAGCCATATCGAATCTACATCCCTGGTCAGAGACATATTGAGATAAGTAGAGATGTTACCTTTAAAGAAGAGATAGCCTTTCAAAGACCCAGAGAATCTCAGATGGAGATTGATAGTGAGACAATACCTTCTCCCCCTTCAACAGTTCAGGGGGAGACAAACACTATTCCAGTTGATCCAGTTGTTCCAATTGATCCAATTGCTCCAGTTGATATGCCCAGAGATATTGCAGTAGGGCATAAAAGGCCTTCCTGGGCTCGACAAACTCTGAAGGAGGCAGAGGGACATACAACCCCTCAAGTCACATCATTGCACTAGCTGTATCCATGGGTTGGAAACTACATCAGATGGATGTAAAGACAACTTTTCTCAATGGTGAGATGGAGGAAGAAGTTTATATCGAGTAGCCAGAAGGATCCGTGATACACAATGAGAAATCTCATGTG
>JZKD02S1731924.1:4408-19501 GCA_000966675.3 Picea glauca | reverse complement strand
GAGGAAAGAAGAGGATCTTCGACTTCAACATTTGCATGGAAAACTTCAAAAGATTTTCTAGTAGCAAAAGTCTAATAGGGTGGGAGGCCAATTTCTTCTCTTAGAGTAATGGTGTTTTGAAGTGAATAGAAGAAATCATGGATGGTGTTGTGTTGACACAACAGAGCCTCAAACTTAAGAGAGTCATAAAAGATAGAAATATAGCAATACTTGTACATTAAGGCAGCACTCATAACTCTATAGATATTTTTGTTGCTAAACAACTAAACCTTCTTGTGTACCCCACCAAGAACCTCACCGTAAAAGTCGTTGATGGACATAAGGTCAAAGAAGTTGGAATATGTCATAAAGTTCATTTCAAATACAAGAACTGGAACTAGAAATAGGATTATATGCTCTACCGCTTGGAGAAATGGATATGATGCTAGGTGTGGAATGGTTGATGCAGTTGGGAAGTTATACCACAAATCTTGAAGGACAATTCATGCAATTTAATTGGCAAGGTCAACACTATAAATTATATGGTGTTGAAGGTTCCACTCTCAAGAAGAATCAATTACAATTAACAAAAAGGGGCAAGAAACACGATGTTATAAACATAATAATAAAAAGATGGTAAATAATAATAAAAATGTAATTAGCAATGAAAATTCAAAGGGCACATACCCCTTCACTTCGTGACCAGTCAATGCCTATAAGTAGACTGTCATGAGGTTCATTGTAACATCATCATTTTTTTCAATCATTATCAATCAAGATATTTTATATATTTGCAAAAATATATGTCTTCAAATATAAACAAGAACTGTTTATAACAAAATCTTTATGATACCTTTGATAAAATATTCTCTCCTCATTGATCGGCTCACTATTTATCATTTATGTGTCCAATTTGACATGAATTGCATCCAACCGAACTCTACAATCCTCTCTTTCTCTCAGGCGGAGAATATACATTTTTGGCCTATTCCTTGAGGGCAATTTTTACTGCCTTTAATTTATATTCCCATATGAAGATAGGGAAACCAACCACCCATTTACTCCATTCTTTAGAAATGATTTCAACAGTTTATTTGTCATGAAGCCACAAGGGATTATAAACCGATAAGGGATGGGGTCGTAGTCAGGACTGCCCATCATCTGAAGCGAAATGAGTTTGTGATCTGAAGTTGCCCAAGGGATCATTTTTTTAGGAAAATGACAAGTCGCTAACCAAAAAGTTACTTTGCACAATAAATCGATCAAGACAAACCGCTATATGCCTTCGACATAATATTTTATTTGACCAAGTGAAATTCCCCTTGATTGGCTTAACATCCACTAGATCCCATTGAGAAATCAAATCTTCCAATGTTTCCCAAAATGGATCTCAAACTATACTCCCGCCCATTTTTTCTTTATTGTTGAGAGTGATATTAAAATCATTATCAACAATGCTATTCTAAAAATATTCTGAATTTCTCAAGGTTGAGAGAAATTCCTAACAATCCGTTTTTTCTTTGTAGTTAGTGGGCATGTAAACAATTATAATATTTATATTACCCCTATTTGCTTTTTGGTGAAATTTGCTAATAACCAATGCTAAGTATCAAATGAGAGATTTGTATGAAAGATAAGACTATTCCAAACAAAGCATAGGCCTCTTGAGTTGACTACATGCCCTTCACTATTTTTCCATTGTAAATTGCAAACTTTGACTGCTTCCACAACCTCTAGCTTTGTCTTGTGAATGAGTATGACAACAAGATTTTCTGGTTTTATTAGGTTTTCTACAACTTCTACCTTGATTCTACCACCCATGCCTCTAGAATTCTAGGAGACTATGTCCATTACTTACTAGATGGTTTTTGTTTCGTGCTAAATGACGAGGTCGAGGATCTTGGGTTTCTAGTGCTTCTTAGTCTTGTGACTAAAGATCTCTCAATTGTCGCTTGGGTTCCCAACTCCTTTTCCTTGTTTGTTATCTCTTACCTTCTGTCTTTAGCAAGTTTTCATTCTTATGCTTTTGGGTAGCTTTTCTTCTAGCGCCTCTTCTTCCTTCTCCTCTCGTTTAAATTGTTGTTGAGCTTGCTTCCATGTGAAGACTCTTGTATAATACAGTCTTTTTTGGGGAGTGTTCAAGCTCTTCCTAATGGTCTGACACATTACTTAGTGTTCCAAGAGAAGGCAACATTTCTAGGTTTTCTTCCAATACTGGCATAGTTATTGGAATTCTTGAACTGAAGGGTGGAATAGACTATAAACTTTAAAATATGAATAAATACATCCTATGATAAAATTTCACACATGTTTTCCCTCCTTTAGAAAATCTGGGGGTTTACTTGTTGATTCATGAGGTCGACTCATGCTTGGTTTGGTTGGTTGAGTTTGGACTACTCCTTGTCCTGATCCAAAGGGTTTGGATTGACCCGTTACCTGAGATGCCTACTTTGGATTCAAGGTGGAGGTAGAGATCCATACTTTTTGATCTATTAACATTGGTCCTACTCCTCATGTGTCGGTTGCTCCACCTAGGCATTTTTTGAAGCCTTTTCTGAAATTCCCATATTCATGGCATGACTTGCACTTAAAAGGAAGTTTCTCATAGTCCACAGGTTGTATATGTTTCTAGTTTTCTAAAGATAGTGGATTTCTTCAAGTAAACCATTTCCAAATCCACTTCTACACAATTATGGGCATGAGCAAATATACCATCTCTAGGTTCAAATCTGTCAATATACTTTCCCATGGTGTTTCCTATGCAGAGAAATGTGTCTTCATTCCAACAATTTAGTGGAACATGCAACAAACAAACCCACACTGAAACAACAAATGTAAAATCATTTTTTGGTTTGAAGTTTGGAATCCACCTAATCAACTACATGCCCCTGGTGCCAAAAAATACAAGGCCCATTTCAGAAAATAAGATCTCGATCTTTTTTGGCCTCAAAGAGGAAGGCATAGAAGCCTCATCCATAGAAGTAGTTGGTGAGCTTACCTTTTATTAAAACTTTCCAATTCTTTTGCACCTAGATTGCCATGGCCCCTTGGAGAAGTCCAAATCACTATGAACATACCTACCAAAACCATGTGTCGAGAAGAGGAAGAAGGAAGGGACACTTCAGGAATTTCATTCAACTTCTTAAGAAATCTAATGGATTGGAATTTTATAGTCTTTCCCATAGTCGACCAAAGGCCTGGAAAGCGGTTACTTCATAATTTGGAGGGTGGAAACTGCCCAACGACCAGATCCATGGCCAGGGCCAAATGCCAAATTCATGATGAAAATCGCAGAAGAAAGGGATCAGAGGAGCACACTAGATGTGTTTTCATCTTGTGTATGAGAATATCATCCATTCTTGTTCTCAAGTCTTGCACTCTCTTTATGGGCATTGTTACCCTCTAAACCTGCACTTTAAAAACATTAAAGTCTGACAACAAAATGTACATTTAGGGGAACTTAGAAATTCCACTCACTGTCACCTCAGTGGCCACTTCCCTCCCTCTAGGTCAACACTTCTCTAACACAAGGAAGGATTCCCTAATAGGATTGTTAAATCTGTACTTAAACCCTCCAAATAATTTTCAAATTTAACAAAACAAAAATTTCTGATATGCAATGAATATTAATAGTGATTTCAATTATACAAATGCCTTAAACATTGGGCACAGAGTTAGAGAATGTATGAGCTAATTTGAAGGTGTCAAGAATAATAGATAACTTAGCAAACCAATGAATCTATGGTATTATACTAGTTATAAGAGATCTGTATCATTCACTTGTAGCCAAGCATTAATGATAATTGACACTCTTAATACACATCCAATCTTGCTTGCATCACATGGAAGACATCAAATATGAAAATGAAGCTATATGCCAATTTTCCCTTGAATAAAAGTCATCAAAACATAATGTTTTACATCTTAAATCAATCTGGTTGAAGAGGACCAAAGTATCACTTCTTCAACCCTTCCTTTACTAGTTATGACTAGCAACAATCACTAAATACAAAATACTAGCAAAGAAACAAGTCCAATCAAAAAGATGAGACGAACAATGTTTGTTCACACATAAATTTTTCAAAATATTTGGAATACAAAGTAATTCATTTATGATGAAATAATAATATATTGAGCAAATTGTAAGTAAATGTATAAGAATGAATGATATTATAGATTACATCTAAGGGCCCATTATATATCTAGACGAAGTGTCATTTCATTAGTATTCATGTCTTTTCGATATGACACATCTTTTCATTATGTCTCTTCATTTATAATTATTATTATTATTATTATTCATGTTAGTTATGTTCATAACATCGCCTTCCTCTTTAGAAATACTTTGTCCTCAAAGCATATTGATGAAAATACTTTATGTCTTTACTCTTGCTTCTAATGTCTTTGCATAATTCTTTGTTCTTGATGTTGTCGTAGTTTATGATACGAGACAAAATGAACCTGCGAGTGTTGAACCTCCTAATTCAATCTTTTGCAGGACGTTGCTCTTCCACGATGAATTGTTATCATGAGACTTAATTGTGTTGGTATCAATATAAGAATCAATGAGATGATAGATTACCACTAAGGCCCATTATACATATCTAGACAGAGTGCCCTTTCATTAATAGTCATGTCTTTCCAATAAGACACATCTTTTCATTATGTCTCTTCATTAATTATTATTAATAATATTATTAGGGAAATACAACACATAAAGAAACCAAGATAACACAAAAGAGTTCTTAGTTATTATATATAAAATTACATAAGGGACTGATATCAAATGCACTCTTGACTTCTAGTGCATGCTCTTTCACATGTCCAATATCCACCAATCTGAACAACCAATGGTCCTCCACACCAAGTGCAATGGTCTTTTTGGTCTCCCTGTCAACTGTGTAGCATTTGTGATTGCTAAAGTTGACATCTAGATGGGGGTCATGCCTCATAATCTGACTAGCTGAAATTATATTAAAATCCATACGTGGCACATTGTAGACATTGAGGAACATGAGCATTTTCCCAAATTATATTAAAATCCATACGTGGCACATAGTAGACATTGAGGAACATGAGCATTTTCCCTCCAAAGAAAATCTACACATTTCATGTTCCAACTATAGTATACTCCTCCTGACCACGAAACATCACAAAATTATTGTATGAACAAGGTAAATACTCTGTGAACCAATCCTTCCTATTGGTGAAGTGTCGTGATACCCTTGAATCGATTGCCATAGACTACAATGTAGCACAGGTTGTGGATATGTTCTTCCTGGAGGTCTTCAGATTGCATGGTTTACCCAAAACCATTGTGAGTGACAGGGACAATAGGTTTTTTAGCACATTTTGGCAGGAACTCTTCGGGTTGGTAGGTACGGCCTTAACACCTAGTACCAGCTATCATCCTCAAACCAATGGACAAACAAAGATAGTCAACAAATGGGTTGAAGGCTACCTCAAGAATTATGTGTCAAGGTAGCAAAAGGCATGGGTTAAATGCCTTCATTTGGGGGAGTATTGCTACAACACCACCCATCAAATGTCCATTGGTATGCCACCATTTAGAGCCTTATACATCTATGACCCCCTCTCATTTGTGGAGATCGTCTTTGACGACAATAGGGCTCCCATGGTTCAGGATTGGATTCAAAAAAGTCAGGACATACTCAGGGAACTTAAGGACCACCTGCAAAGGGAACATAATCAACAGAAGGTATAGGCAGACAAGCACAGGGTGGAGCGCACATTTGAGGTCGATGACTTGGTTTATTTGAGGCTTCAACCATATAGACAGGCATCCATTAAGAGAAGTGGCACAGAGAAGCTCCCACCTCGCTTTTTTGGTCCATACAAGGTCAATTACGAAGGTAGGGGTCGTGGCATATGAGCTTGATTTACCATAGGGAAGCAAAATACACAATGTTTTCCATGTGTCTTGCTTGAAGAGAGCCATTGGTAAACACATCATTCCTATTGAGGAATTGCCACCTTTTGATGAAGAAGGACAGTTGGTACTGGTACCGGAGGAGATATTAGAAGTCCAGGAGAAGAAATTGAAGAAAATAAGCATCAAAGAATATTTGGTCAAGTGAAAGAACCTACCCACAGAGGATGCCACTTGGGAAGGGGAATGGATGATTCAGGAGACAGGTTAGAATTACTTGTGGGCAAGCAATTTCTATCAGGGGAGACTGTAATATCCCCCACCTCTTGATGAAAGGTTTGGAGAGACTCAGTGGTCTATCCATCCCCACTAGACTATAGTCTCATGCATTAGGGGGGACAAAGTCAACCAGAAGTCACTTTCTAAGAACAACGTTATATTACTGAGTTGACTTTGTGTGAAAAAGGGTAACTCAACAAAATAAAAGAAAAGGTGGAGTAAAGCTAGGAGTTAATCGTAGGGGTTAACTAACTCAATCGAAGAATAGACTGTAGGTATAAAAGAAAGGAATGATGCACTTCTAAGGCATTGTAGATTATTATCATATTTTGCATTTAGGCTCTTGAGCACAAGCAGTTTTGAGGGTTTTGGGATTAAAACCCTAGAGATGAATTCAGTGGTGAAAGATCCCACCTTTATTGATCCAATCTTGGTCCCGAACGTGCAACAATCCTCCCACACCATTCTACAGTGTTACAGAGGTCAGATCTATTGGCAGAGGCATACTAGTGTGCATCCTAAGGGGGTTTCCAGCAGGAGGGCGCACCACGTTGTGAAGATTAGTTCGATCTGAAGTAAGGATGAAGCTTTTGGGCAAAGGAACATTTGGATTTTCTTCGTATGGTCCAGGGCATCAATTCTAGTCTATACAAGACGAGGTTTTCCCAACAGATTATTTCCTAAAGCTTGGCACGAGTTGGAGAAGAGACTGGCGCACTGCAGAAGGAGGTTTTCATCATTTGGTGGCCCAGATCTTTAGAGACCATCTTGAGACTTCACCTGTGGGATTGTATTGGCCCGATCTATCATTCCAATGATTTTTGTAGTAGTTGGAGGCCTCTAGAGGTGAGGCCGAAATATTGGAGATTCAGTCAACCAGGAGAGCACAAACCAGTTGAGGGTTTGCTCATTTGGAGAGCCATAACTTCACCCTTAAGTCTGATACTTTGCCAGGGTGTTCTAGTAGCTCGATCTACATTACGGGGGAGTTTTGAGGCATTTGGAGCACAGGAAGAGGAGGGTCGAAACCTAGGGTGTCTACAACTATCAGGACAGTGTGAAACTCAACCACTTTGGAGGGTTTGGCACTGCACTGGACCAAGGTTCCTTCTCATCAGTCTTCTCTTGCAACTATTGGCCTTTGGAGGCTTGTATCATCTCTTCAGAGTGCCCGTGGAAGGCTATTATCATTTGTATTGGCTATTATTGTAGAAACTACCATCCCATTTTTGATATTATTCAAGTTTTCTTACAGATCTGCAGATCTCTTGTTACATGGTCTATCTACTATCTAAATAAAGGTCAGATCTGACATTATTGGCTCTATATTGGTGTTCCTTATTGTATCTTGTCTTTGTTTATGATATATGCTTCAGATATGTTACTTCATTTCTATAATCATAATATAAACCCTAATGTGCAACTCCATGAGTAAACCTGCAAACACATAACCAAACACAAAAAAACAATGAGCAATTATTGTTCCAAGCAAAAAGTTTGGCTTGGGAACATTACATCCATCTTCCAGTCAATGGCCTCCAATTGTTCTCGGATATGCTTGATCTTGAGTAAGTGCTCTTGTAATGATGCACCCTCACTCATCGTGATAAAAAACAACATGTTCTTCAAGAAGAAGGCATGACGCTTGTATGAGGTCTCATGTAAATCTTTCAAATGCTTCCAAATCGTGGCAGAAGTCTTCCCCATTTAAACCTCAGGAAGCATCTCCTATGTCACTGACAACTTGAGCAACATCACTACTTCTATGTCTTGTCCATCAAACTTGTCATGGTCTTTACTTGCAACATCAGGTCGGTTTGTCTTGACGACAATGATCTCTGATTGTGATGCCCATCTAATTAATAATATAAATCCAAACACGATTCAATGAAACTGTCAAATCAAATAATCATTAAATCTCAACATAAGAAAGACTTTAACAAAATTCAGTAAACTTGCAAGGAAAACAATCGTACCAATCATGAAGAACCAACATAACTGTAAGTCTCATGGCCTTAGAAGTGTAGCGCTACATTTGTCCTCGATCTGGAGAAAAACCCGCAACAACAAATTGGGGGACGACTCTCCACCCAACTGTAGACCATGCTACCCAAGGTAGAAAGGTCACCCTAGAGACCCCAATCTACTTCTCAGCCATCACTCTTATGTCTCTTCTCTAACCAAGGAGAGATGATATTTCCCTCCTTCCTTTCCTTCTTTATATAAAATCCATCTTGTAAAGAACCCAATCCTTAGGGTTCATTATTTTATTATTTATTGTATTTTGAGGGTTTCTCTATTGAATACAGTTACTAATTTAACCATTCTCTTTAATTACCCATTACTAATTTAACCATTCTCTTTAATTACCCAGATGTCCATAATAATTATTTATTATGACCCCCTTTAAGTATAATTATTATATACTTATTTATTATTATTTATTCTAATAACTAATTATTATAATTGTTTTTAAGAAAATTATTGTATTCCTCATATTATTAATATTTACATTAATAATAATATTGTGGGGCATGACATACACCCCTCCTTCAAGGAACTTTGTCCCAAAGATAACTTGATTATGTTTCTTATAGGTTTTTAATGCTAGAGGCTAAAGGTTCTACGAAATGATGGTTTTCTGGGGATATTTGCCCAGAATCCGACGAGAAATTGTTGGATTCGTAGATTTGAGTGATTGTTCCTGTATAATTTGATTGCCCCGGGAGTTTTTCAGCATGTTGAATCCATTTTTGCATTCAGAAATGGATTTTGAATACCAAAAAATAGTGATTCGTGTAAATTTATATCGTCGGATTCCGATGAAAAAAAACATTTCGTAGAACAACTAACAAACGTCGTTTTTAATTATCCCGACATCTTCCACAACACCCTTTGTTAACTCTTCTACCTTCAACAACACCCTCTGCTAGACTATTATAAATCCACCCAAGTGACTACAACATGCATCGAAAGTCCATATCACAACACCATGGAAGGGCAGGTACTATCTAGTTGTCCTTCCCAACTTTCGGAACTAGCTGGCCTAAATCTTGTCGGTCTATCCAGAGCCCCCAAGACTCAAGACATCATCTGCCTAGGCAGGCATCAGGATCGGTACCCATGTACACCAAGAATCTCGAAAGGTTGTCTTTAACTCCCTCCACAACAACCAAGTACATCCCCAAGCATCAAAGTCCACTCCCACAACACCAGCGGCAAGCAATGCTCCAACCACTTTTCGAGACTTTAGTATCACAATTCCAATACAAGGCATAATAATTGCTTGTATAAGCAGTGTATTCAGCTGTCCCCATCCCATAAGATGTTACTTGTAATATTTTCCTTCATGGTTATGGGATCCCACAAGATCATCAAATAAAAGCCCTCTCGACCTACTGGTGGACGACCTTGTTAGATTGTGTAGCTTGGGCAGGTACTTCCACACTAGGGGTGTCTAGTAGTGTGGAAGAGACCCAACTTATGCCTAGACAACACTATATTGGTGGGGCCAGTCAAGTCAACATGAGATTAAGTCATAGTTGTTGGATGTGACTTAAGTGATCTCAATCCTTGATTAACTCCCCACCACTAGATCAAGATCTTGATAAGAAGATCCAAGGGCCAGGATTGCATGAGAGGAAAGGCTAGGGTTACAAATAACTTAGAATGCCTCATTCCATAGATTATCTCAAGTGAAGGCAACAAACTAAGAGAGAGAGGCACCTCTAAGGAGATCAGATACCAGGGTTAAGTCGAACCAGCATTAGAGGGTCAAGCAAAATCAAGGAGACAAAGGAAATGAAGGCTGAGTAGGGTCAATTGCTAGACCAATTCAGGTATAGAAAAGCAAGAAAAGGAGGCTAAGAAGAGGAATGTAGGCTGAGCTAGGGCTACCTGCAAGTAAATCCAGGAAAAATCCCAAAAAAAAAGGAGTTCCTACAAGTGGTACAGATCTCGTATGGATCACCAACCAACAAAGGAAGTCATACCAGGTCTGAAGATAGAAGAGAAGTTTTGTTTATCAATGTTTTTGTTGAATATTTGAGGTAAAATCTAGTTATGTTGTAATCATATTTTTGTTGTAAGACCGCCCTGAGTGAAACCCGTGAGTGTACGAACTGGTACAGGTGGTACAATCCCTGCATATCAGTTTGGGTCTAATAAATCTTTTTATGCACATACCTGTGATAAATAAATTGTGTTAAGTGGTGTTGTTTCCAGAATTTGTTTCTCATGTTTATTTTGTGTGTTTTTTCCAAATATCATTAATGCAATGGTTGTAACTAAATATGATAATTAAAGTTTATGAGCTAAACTTCTTCATGGTATCAGAGCCAGATTTCTGACAGCCCCAATAGAGATGTAGAAGCTTTGTGTTATTAGAGACAAGGAAAGTAGAAGATTAAAAGGAGAGATCATACCTTCTAAGCTAAAGCAGGAGAAGAGGATCAAACAGGGTCAATCTGCTCAGAGAAAGAGGGATCAAGTTACAGTTGGTACAAGTCTGCCTATTGAATGTACTGAGAAAGGTTTTCGGAAGAGGTTGAAACTAAGTATCCATATGGCTACAAACCTCAGATATGAGGATAAACTTGATGGTGCCTCTAACTACGTACAATGGAAGTACAAAATGAAGAATGACCTTCAAGAGAACAAAGTATGGGGTATTGTTGGGAAGAAAACCACAATCCCCACTAATGTTAAGGACAAAGAATTACACTATGCTCTAGAAACCAGAGCTCAGAGGATCCTTCTAGATGGAGTGAAGGATCATATGGTACCAAATATTGGTGAGAAGCAAACAACACATGAAATGTGGTCACATCTGAAGGGGTTTTTTGAATCCAAGCATAAGAGCAGAATCATGGCTCTCAAAGAGAGACTTCAACACACAAAGATGTCTAAAGGAGAAGGGGTTACAGTCTACCTTACCAAAGTGAAACATTTACTAGATGAACTCCTTGTAATAGGGGTAAAACTGTCCCTAACTGAAATAGTTCGTTCAACGTTAAGGGGCTTCCCAAAGGAGTCGGATTCCTTCATTGCAGGGGTAGTAGCTAGAGAGAATCTACTAGATTGGGAAAGGTTATGGAACGACTGCAGCCAAGAAGAGATCAAGAGAGGAAGAAATGTGAATGAGGAGGAAGAGGAGGAGAATCTCTCTATCACCTCCAAGAAGGGAGGTAGAGGCAAAAGAGGAACAACCTTTAGAGGAGGATCCAAAAACGAGAGACCTAAGAAAGATCTCTCACATGTCCAATGCTATGTGTGTGGAGAATTTGGACATTTTTCCAGCCAGTGCTCTCAGACCAAGAACGACTATGGTACAAAAGGAAAAAGGAAGGAGGTAGCAACCTCAGCAGAAATTGAAGACAACAATGAGGAAAAAGAGCAACAGTTGGTTGCCATAGCTCGTGCGTTCTCTAGAATGTTCTGAGATGAATACACTCTGTGTTGGATGCAGAGGACAAGACCAGGATAGGATGGTACATATATAGTGGTGCCACAAGTCATATGACAGGTGAAAGACTTGCACTTCAGGAGTTCACAACACAAGATTCAAGCTTTGTGAAGTGTGGTGTACATTCTAGCATGGTGGCAATCCAAGGAAAAGGGACAATATCATTACAAGTAGAATCAGGCAGAATTCATAGGGTACCAGGGGTACTTTATGTACCAAGCATGACAATTGTGTGCTCTCAATCTTGTCCTTAGAACATCAAGGCTATGGTGTCAGCTTCTTTGGTTGTGGTGTACACATTCGATCTGTTAGAAACCAAACACCAGGACCACCTGTGATGATAGGCATAAGTGAAGACGACCTATACAATTTGTGGGGGAAACCTATCTATAATTTCAAAGAGGAAAGTAATGAGTCTGCTATATCATGCTTAAGGGAACATGAAGTTATCCTCAGCAGACCCACGTGGTGGGAATGGACTCAACTAGAGGAGTGGGGATACTCAAATGATCCTGGTACAAGTGACAACAAAAATGACAAAGCATAGCAGATCTAGTATCCAAACTTCGAAAGGATGGGTCTCTCAGATTCAGAGGGAGAGACTCAAAGTGATGTGGATCATGGAGGAGGAAACTCCAGTGGCAGTACCTCCCTCGCTAAGAGGGGGTGTTAGATTATGTAGCTTGGGTAGGTACTTCCACACTAGGGGTGTCTAGTTGTGTGGAAGAGGCCCAATTTATGCCTAGACAACACTATATTGGTGGGGACCACTCAAGTCAACATGATATTAAGTCACAATCGTTGGATGTGACTTAAGTGATCTCAATGTTTGATTAAGTCCCCACCACTAGATCAAGATCTTGATAAGAAGATCCAAGGGCTAGGATTGCATGAGAGGAAAGGCTAGGGTTACAACTAAACTAGAAGGCCTCATTCCATAGATTATCTCAAGTGAAGGTAGTCGACTAAAAGAGACAGGAGCCTCTAAGGAGATCAAATACCAGGGTTAAGTCGAACCAACATTAGAGGGTCGAGCAGAATCAAGGAGACAAATGAAAGGAAGGTCGAGTAGGGTCAGTAACTAGACCAAGTCGGGTCTAGCAAAGCAAGAAGAGGAGGCTAAGAAGAGGAAAGGAGGATGAGCTAGGGCTACCTGCAAGTCAAGCCAACAAAAATCCCAGAAAAAGGAGTCTGTACAAGTGGTACGGTTCCAGTATGGGCCATACGGATCACTAGCCAACAAAGGAAGTCATACCAAGTCTGAAGATAGAAGAGAAGTTTTGTTTATCAGTTTTTTCGCTGACAATTGAGGTAAAACCCAGTTATGTTGTAATCACATTTTTGTTGTACAGACACACTGAGTGA
This sequence comes from Picea glauca, assembly GCA_000966675.3. Classification (NCBI taxonomy): domain Eukaryota; kingdom Viridiplantae; phylum Streptophyta; class Pinopsida; order Pinales; family Pinaceae; genus Picea; species Picea glauca. Next base: position 6,524 of record JZKD02S1731924.1, on the reverse strand, counting down.
AACCCGTGAGTGTACGAACCCGTATAGATGGTACAATCCCTGCATATCAGTTTGGGTGAAATACATCTTTGTATGCACAGACATGTGATAAATAGATTGTGTTTAAGTGGTGTTGTTTCCAGAATTTGTTTATCATGTTTATTTTGTGTGGTTGTTCCAAATATTATTAATGTAACTAAGATCTGATAATTAAAGTTTATAAATTAAATCTCTTCAAACCTGACAATCACAACCTCACAACATGCAACCAATGCATTAGTTATCAACATCTCAAGAAATAATCCACATGCTAACTCTCACATGTCATCATGAGAATAAGCATCATACTCATTACCCCAAGCTCATGCATGCCATCATAAACACCACATCATAAATATGCATGTAAGTACCAAATGTCATCACATCATGGCCTCATAAAAATCTTGTCGTAAAATAATTTCCTGCAATTACATCATATCATCACATCAAGAGATATTATCATAAGATCATAACCTCAACATAAATGGAACCACATGTTATCCTAATAACATAGCATATCATCATGAATATGATAAAAATCCATATACAACATGGATCTACCTGGTTAAGTTTGTTAATTTGTCAACTCAGGCCGGATCATTAATTCCATGAGTACTAGGTTCTTATAAAGATACCAATTGTTTTTCAATATTCATTTCTTCTTCTTTCAACCAACAGGTTGACAAAGCCAAGTTTCCTATTTAATTCATTTCATATTTCTTTGAGCATGCGAGCATTTAATTAGTTTATATGCATAAAGACACTCAATCACGCCAAACTCCTCTTAAACAATCACATGCAAATGAAATCCGACCTTTTTTCCATTAAGTTCATAAGCCCAAACATCAAAAATCATATCCACAACAAAAATGCTTGATAACAAAGGGAAGAGTCTCAAAGAAACTATTCCTTTCATCTTTGATTTAACTCCAATATGAATTTTCAATTGTTTATGTTCTAACATAGTACCAATTAGAAGCATGTGGATCATGATTTATGTAATTATTTATCTTTACCTGGCCAATCCATTGTAGAGACCCGATCAAACAAATGAGGTTATTGTGAATGATGGTGTGGTGCGCATAAACTATAACCCTGTAATCTCAAAGTGCAAAACAACATAATTGGAATCATACACACCGACGAAACCTCCACTAATTCAAAATATGAACAAGAGGCAAACAATGCCAACAAGAGCACAATCAATATCAACATTGTTACATCCTTGAATCTTGTATCCAACTACAAATTCTTACAACAAAATAATTCAAGTATACTAACCAATGTTAGCAACCAATTCCGCCAATTATAGATCTTGATAAAGGTATATCCTTTCCAGATGTTCAATCTATTTGGGACTACATGCTTGATGAGGTCCTTGGCACCGTCTCATAATGGGTCAACAACTATGGTGGAAGTTTCAATTCTAATCATTGTCATTCCTTTAATCCAATTCTATTACCCTCAATTAACACAGATGAAATAGTAGAGAAAAATGATAAGCATTCCTAGTATATTCAAACATCCTGCAAGGCTTACGAATTAAAGAGTTATACCATTATTCAAGATGCATTTGCCACAAGTTCGTTTATCATATTTAGATGACTCAGACTTCCCAGGTGATCTTGGGAAGACATTAAGGTTCTCACCATCATGTATTAATAGTGAATTGAATTGAATCATCCAAAAATTTGATACATCCAAAGTGATTGAGGGAAGATAGCGGTATATCGATGCTCAAGGCTCATCCACCATTATTAACATTTATTTAAGGATCAAAGCTCGAGAACAGTGTTGTCAGAGCGTGGGAGAGAAGCGGAAGTGGGAGCCTAGGAGCGCATTTTTCAAAAAATGGTCAGGAGCGAAGCGTCTCCAGAGCGTATATATATATATATATATTCCAAACTAGATGCAAAATTTATGAAACATGTATGTTTGTGATACTTCCAATATATGAAATGCCATCTAAATTGCATATTATCCATCATTCCATGAATCTTATGTAGTGCATTAATGAATAATCATTCAAGCATCAACCATATAGCTGCTAACAATTACACATACAAAGTAATAAATCATTCAAGTCAACCATATAGCT
>JZKD02S1731913.1:62269-79873 GCA_000966675.3 Picea glauca | reverse complement strand
GTTGCCTTCTAGGGCAAAAAACCCTAACATAATCTCTACCGTTAGATCTGCGACCTTATAATGAATGGTCTAGATTTACAATGAAATTACAATATACTTTTACAAGGCAATTTTTCCTTCAGGGGATTTGCCCCCGAACCCCCGCTGGGGGCCCACTTTCCCCCAAACCCCCCAGCCGGGGGGATAGGCCCCCCGAACTCTGCAGAGGGGGTACCCCCCCTCTACACTCCCCCACGTGGAAGAGTGTACATACTTCTGGGGTGTAAATACTTCATGGGGTATAAACACGGCTGAAAGTAAAAGACCTATAAATCAGGAAGATAATCAGGCTCCACAACCAACACAATACTAGATCTCCTTCTGTGAAAGCCTTCTTCTTAATGTGTCGATTGTGCCATGCTTTGTCTCTAGCCTTCTGCACTTGTTAATGTAATCCTGCCAGGATTCAGTCTTCCTCCATTGCTAACAGTTGTTGCAACCTTTCCTGTATCACGCCGCGTTCTGTCATTTGTGTGATAGCGGCTACACGTAAGACGGGTATTAAAAATTCCAATGGTACTACTGCTTCTTGGCCGTAGATGAGTTTGAATGGTGTGTGCCCTATCAAATTCTTACATGTCGTCCTATACGCCCATAATACTACTGGTACTTTGAGGTTCCAATCGTCTCTGTTGACGTTACATATCTTTGTTAATGCATTCTCTAGAACTTTGTTGAAGGCTTCTGCTGTGCCATTCGCCTGTGGGTGATACAGTGTGCTTTTCTGGTGGTGAACTTCAAATTATTCAAGCATCGCGTGGATGGTTCTATTTATGAAATGCGTGCCTTGATCGCTCATAAGAACTCTTGGGCACCCAAACCTAGTAATTGCTTGTTCGAATAAAAAGTATGCAGTGGTCTCTGTGCTACAGTCCTTTACTGGTGTGGCTTCCGCCCATCTTGTTAGGTATTCCATCGCAGTGACGATGTATATTTCCCTTGTTCTTTTGGCTGGTGGGTTAATAGTTCCCACAAAGTCTATTGCCCATTTACCAAATGCCTATAGTGTCACTTGTGGTTGTAATGACATCTCATCCCTTATGTTGGGTTTGCCTACCCTTTGACAGACATCGCATCCCTGATAGTATTCTTTTGAGTCCCTATGGATCGTTGGCCACCATAGTCCTGCGCAAAGTACCTTTTGTGTGGTATCTTTTCCTGCATAATGTCCTCCTGCCTATCCCTTGTGGGCTTCTAATAAAATCCTTGGTCATTTGTGCTCAAGCACGTACCTTCATAAAATGCTATCTGTGCCCATTTTATACAGATGTCCTGTGATCAATTGATAGTCGGCTGCACAAACTACCAGGTTCTTCTTCTGCGCGGTGGTATACTCTTGCAGTGTGGTACCTGTGCTCAAGTACTGGATGATCTCTGTGAAGTAGTCATTAGCAATTTGTACCGAGAATAGATGTACATCCAAAAATTTGTCTTCTAATATTGTGGGTTCTTCTCCATTTGTGAACCGTGATAGGTTGTCAGGGCCTGCATTTAGTTTTCTTGGTTTGACGATCACTTCAAAGTCAAATTCCTGAAATAACAGTAACCATCCGCAGATTACCCCCCCCAACACTGGCTTGTTGATTGGGTACTTTAGGCCTGAGTGATCTGTAAACATATTAAAATGTTTTCCTAATAAGTAGTGTCTGAACTTCTGAAGTGCGTAAACCATAGATAGGCGTTCTCTTTCTGTTGTGTTATAGTTCTGTTCCGAGTCAGATAGTTTTCTGCTTGCAAATTCTATCGGGTGATCCAAGTCTTCTGCTCCTGGCTGCGCTAAGATAGCTCCCCGTGCTATCACTGATGCATCTACATGCACATGGAATGCCTTTCCCCAGTCTGGAAATACTAATATCGCTGCAGTGACTATCTTTTCCTTCAGGGTATCCAGACCGTGTTGACACTTGTCGTTCCATTGGTACTTTGTATCCTTAGCAATTTTTCCATTGGTGCTGTGATCTGCGCATATCCTTTGATAAATTTCCGATAGTATCCTGTGTGTCCTAACATCGCTCGTAGCTGACAGACTATTTTTAGCACTGGTAAATTAACGATGAAGATGACCTTTGCCGGATCGACCAATAGCCCTTGTTTGCATACTATATGGCCCAATAGTATCCCAAATGGTGTTCCAAATATGCATTGCTTTATGTTCAGTGATATCTGACACTATTTGCATCGCTCTAGCATCAAGCGTAAGTCTTCTACATGGTTTTTCAATAGACTATAGACTGTCCATTCGTCCAGATATACTTCGAGAAACTGGTGGATGAATTCTTTAAATGATACGATAACCACTCTGGAGAAGATTACTGGTGCATTCTTCAGTCCAAAGGGCATGACTATATATTGGTAAGATCCCCATTCCATTGTGAATGTGGTCTTGTATCTATCCTCCTGTGCTATCTTAATCTGATGGTAACCTAAGAATCCATCGGTGAAAGAGTACGCTTCATGTCCCCCCACATTCTCTAGTACTTCATCCATGAATGGTGTAGGGAATGGGTCATGTAGGCATGCATCGTTCAACTTCCTCAAGTCGATGCATATCCTGAATCCTGATCCCTCTTCCTTGTTTCTTGTCCTGTACGACCATCAGGCTTATCCATTCTGATTCCTTGACTGGTTCAATTATGTCAGCTTCGAGCATTCGACCAATCTCCTCTTTAACTTTCTGTTTATATACAGGGTTCAGTCTATATGGTCATTGTCTGATCGGTCTCGCTTTTGGTATGAGAGGTATTTTCATTTCTCCCAGTTCGCTTGCTATACCTTTCATCTCTGTAAATGTTGTAGGAAATAAGATGATGTATTCATGCAATAGTTCTGTAATTCTTTCTACTGTTGGGTCATCCCAGTAGTATCCAATGCTGGCCATTTTGGGATGTTCCATTGTACCGATGTTAATTTTCTTTACCTTGATTGGCGCAGAAATAAATTCAGATTCTATTTGTGGTCCCTTCACGTCTTTGTCGCCTTCTACTTCTGCAATCTGAATGTAGCATGGGTTCTCTTCATCTGGTATGTCCTATTGTACCTGGTAACATGATAGTAGTTCCTTGACTGTCTGTTTATTTCGTTGTTTCTCTTCGGTAATAAGTTCTACTTCTGGCTCCTCAATGAATATGACTCCTCTGATTTGTTTCAGAGCTGCGTCTATGTTGGGGTTCTCATGCTCGAATGAGAAAGTGGTGGTAAATTTTTGCTACAATGTCGCCCATGTTGTAGGTCCTTTTACCAGTTCCTGATCTGTATACCAGTTCGCTGGTATGCCTTCTAATCTATGAATAAAGTAGTGAGGCCATTCCTCTGGTGGTGTCAATTTCCACAACATTTCTCACTCCATCAAGTGTTTCGTTGGTGTCCCTAATCCTTCATATTTATATTTTTTGTTGTTTTTATGTGCTGCGCTGAACCTTATGCGCAGTAGCCTCTTACATTGGTACTAGTTTATGATGGTCTCCTTGTCTGCTCCCCACCATATGGCGGCTGTGGCCTTGAGTGCTAAGTCCAGTGCTAGTAGCCTCTGGTTCTCTAATACTTCATCTTCATATTGTGTCAAGAATGTTTCCAAATCATTAAGTCCATGGAAACTGGGTGGTTCTGTGATTTCTATGCCTATCCATCATACTGTGCGATCTATTCTTGCACATCTTCTCGTGGATACTTCATGTAGTCTTTGCTGCCAGTTTTCTAACCTGATGTATGAATCCGTAGCACATTAAGTAATATTGCACCAACTGAGTACATCGTCTGCAATTGGGTTTACATAATCCTCCTCGCGCACAGTTGTTCTGTATAACTGGATGATTTCCTCTAAGTCTAGGCAAGTGGGTTCTACGAACCTTTCCCCTTTTGATGGATCTAGTGGTGCTATAACCCTGTAATCTCCATATTGAAATATAATTTTTCTTGTCTTCAAATTAATTATGGTTTGGTTGTCAAATTCCTAGTCCAGACCGAGTACTGTCGGGTATGGTGTTGTGCCATCTACTATTTTGATGACTTCAAAATCTGCTTTGGTGCGCACACCATCAAGATCTACCGTTACACCCTTCAACCTCCCGATTGGTAGGAATATGTGTTGGTTCACTAGTTTTAATTGGACATTCGAATATCCTAAGGTTGGTTCTCCCATGCATTGCTAGGTTTTCTTGGGTAGTACATTTACTTTGGATCCTAGGTCCAGTATGATATCTCCCATATCGAAATCCTCAATGTTGGCATTCAATCTGAATTCCCTACTTGTTCTTCTCCTTGTGTGTAGGTGATTGACAATCTTTGGTTCTAGCTTTTGTTCTGTCTCGTTGCTACATTTCTCTAAGATGTTTTGCAATATTTTCACAGATGAAGGTTCACTTAATATTTTGATGCATGACTGCAAAAATTCTTTGATAATACTTACTTGTCCCTTCAGTGAAATTCCTTTTCTATGATCCAATGATGGAGGCATTTCGTATTCTTGGGCTTCGTGGGCTAGTTGTGTAGTGGAAGTCAACATTGTGTCCTTCTTCTAAAATTCCTGTCTGGCTTCCTTAAAAGTCTCCTTTTCTTTGGGCACATCAAACTGCTTCCTTGGTTCAATGTTCTTCTTTACCCACTGGTTTTGTGCAGGTTCTTGTCAAGCTGTGTTGTTTCCCATCTTCGTTCCTCCACGGGTGACTATGTTGATATTTCATCCATCCTACCTGACTTTGGATGAAATCCATTGAACATTCTGGTTGTTATGGTTCCTTTTTTCCTGGATCTTTACTAACATTGTCGGGCATTCCTCTGTCTCGTGATCCGATGCACGACAATACATACAAGTTGCTGGTAGCAGTGGGCATTCCATTGCATAATGTCCTGTTTGCTGAAAATTGTGACATGTGACTGGTCCTCTACCATGTCCAAAGCCTCCTCTGGCTCGTTCGAAGCTTCAATAGCCTGCTCTATCCCCTCTCGACATGTTATATGGTGGTTCTTGGTTATACTACGCGGTATTATACTAGGGTTGCGCCGGGTTGTACTGTGGCTGTGTATTGTTGTATGGTTGTTGCGCAATGTTGTACTGATGTTGTGCAGTAATTTATGGAGATGGGACTTGATTGTAATGTGACGTTTCTTTCCCAGTCATCATTTCGGCCTGTACCCTGTAAGCGTCCGATGTTCTCTCCTGCATTAGCTCCATAGTTCTGCAATCTTTGTCGTTGTGGCCTACGGACTTACAAAAAGTGAAATAAGAATTCTTGGGAACTATTTGGTACTTCTGCATCATCGTGCAGTGATAAGGGTCGTGACCTAGTTTCTTGCATATTTCACACCATAATCCTCCCTGTGGGAGTGGGTTTGGCATGACTGTTTCCATATACTGCGTGAATGTTGGACATTCGTTCTTGTGGTGTCCTTTTGTCCTGCATGTGGTGCAACAAACAACTTCTTTTTTGTCCTTGTTCTTGTTCTAATTCAACTAAAATGTGAGGTTCTTCAAATCCTCCTTCAATTCTTCAATGACCAGGTCCATCTATTGGTATTGGTTCTCTTCCAGCTGCAAGGATGCATGTAGCACCTTGACCTGCATCTGAAAATTCTGTTGTCGTAAGGGGTATTTTAGGTGTGGGAGTAGTGAGTTGACAAACAGATGTCGCTGCTTCATCTTGGTCATAAGGTATTTTAACTTTCCCTTCAATCGTTTAAATCTTTGGTCAATCTCCCATACAGGCTCTCCTGGTTTTTGTCGGATCTCAATCATTTCATTCATGTACTGATCCTCTGAGCTCGGCTTCTAGAACTCATTAATCAGTAGCTTCTTAATGTCTGCCAATGTCCTCGTCATCCCAGGAGCACTGTTTGTGTCATGACTCATGTACCAATCTAGTGCGCGGTCTCTTAGCGTGATCGCTAGTTGAGAAAGTTTGGTATCTTCATCCGTGATCTGTTTTGCCTCCCAGATCTTTTCACAAATAAATAAATGATTCTTCGGGTCTTATGCTGCTTCTCCTTAGAATTCTGGTAATATGATCGTGGGGTCATGTCCTGCCATTCTAAATACTGAATTGCTACCTCCGCCATGCGATGTAGATACTTGACTAGTACTGCCTGAACTAGCTCCTCCAGTTGTTGTTCCTATGGTAGATGTGCTTCTCGCTATCGGAATTCCTCTGAACTTTGGTTGTCTAAATGGTGATGTTATCTTTGGTGTACTAGTCGCACATGGGTTTATGGGTTCCATATTGACATTAATATGGAAAGGATGGCTATCTTCTCCTCCTATTCTTGGGCCTCTTGTTTTCCTCTCATAGGTTGCACGCAGGATTTCCTCAATTTGCTCCACAACCCAGAGATCCTCTACCTCTTCTTCATCACTTTCCAAGCCCTCCCTCGTGACTACGACTCTTTTCTTGGTATTCACCTTATATTGGTAGGGTACTCGACTACGTGTCATTCCAGGTGACACCAAGATCCACTTAAGTTGGTCGTCATCCATCAAGATTAGGTCCAAGAATTCCTCCTCCTTCTTGCCTTTATCCTCTCCTTCGGCCATTAATCCTTCCCTCTGTCAGTGCTTCCCCCCTTCCCCCATGCATGCAGGGAAGTTTAGTTGTCTTATTCCATCATCATTACCCCTTTTTTATATAGAAATATTTTAATCGAAGTATACAGTGATTGAATGTACCTTCCGCGAGGTTCACGTAGAAATTCCTGCTCTGTCGCGCTGTATGACTTTGCTGTGTTAATTGCAAATTCTGTGATGAATCTTTCCACAATACTATCAAGCCAAAAGTCGACTGCGCGGGTGAATTTGTTGTTCACCTATTGTAACTGGTCAATCTGTATTGGGGTCCAATATAGCTGTCGGATCCGGTTCGTTGTGTGGTTATCTTTCAACCTTAGTATCCACTCCTGCAATAGGTGAGGAAAGTCACAGAAAAAAACTTCGTGTAAATCCATAAACACGTATTTATCCAGATATTTGCGAGGTGTCAGGCTAAAGTTTCTATTAACTTTCTGGGAAAACTCTAGCTCTTTATTTCTCAACCAGCCTTCGATTTCTGCTTTCGTGGGGTTCCACGGTCTCAACATTCCCTTCTAGTGACTCAACGGTCTTCTAGTTTCGCTCTTTTTTTTCCACATGTGTTCTATCCCATCTACTCAGTCCTTTCTTGTTCCTCTTAAAACGACAACATAACCATTTGTTGGTTTTAACCTACCGAACAAATCTGGGCTACTGACCTGGGTTTCGTATCTTTCAGGGTACCAACAAAGCCTAAAACTATCGGATCTTCTAGTGTACCAGAAGGCAACACAACACACAAAATTCACTGCGAAGTCTCACCCAAGATAGATTTTATGGGTGGCTGTAAGACTCAAGTGTTTACAGCCTAGGATTGAGTAGGAGATAGAGGGTCTCCTTTCTGAGCCATTACTTATGATTTGTATTACAAATTACTGTTATCTGACCTTCGGGATTTAAAAACGCAACAACAATGAACTAAACAATATAATAACTCATTCATTCATTATATTCAACATTTAACTAACAAAAATAAACAGAGATATGCATGCATTCATCACATTACACAAGTATTACCACGGTTCACCCCCTCCCAAGGCTACGTCCATAAATATTTGGCTCTTGGCTCTCTTATTATGGTAGTTCTGTAGTTCTTGTGCCTCACACTTACAATTCTCCTTAGATCAGTAAGATCTCTATGAGGTGAACTAGATCGCACCAGGCTCCTCAGCTTGCGATCTGATCCTCAAGGTCTACCTTCCTCTTAGCTCACTCGTTACAAGTAGTTCTCTTATCAAAACATTACATAAAACGAGTTCAACTCTACAACAATAGTAAATCTCAACCTTTGCAGAATCTCCAAACCTCTCTTTGATACTTGCTTGCCTATATTTATATCTATCGGGATCTTTAGCCATTTACACAAAAATCTTACCAAAAACCCTAAATCTACTGTCATTAGGTCTTCCTTCTTCGCATGCGTTCGCTGCTTCCTTCCATCTGTCGCCTCCTTCTTGCATGCACACATGCTATGCTTCTTGCCAGTTGTCGCTTTCCTCCTGCACGCTTTCTTTCCCACGATTTCTCTTCCAGCTGTCATTCTTCTCTGTTCATGCTTTTTTTCCCATTTTGGCCTACTTCCAACATCGATCAAACATGAAATGTCACAAAAATATCAAGGATCCCTTATAGAAACCATATAAATTATCCGAGGGAAAACCTTAAAAAACAACCAAGGAATAATTGAGCAACAAAAGGAGCGACTGGTTCAAGTGTTTCAAAAACAAAATGATTCCTTCGCTCGAGATTAATTTGACATGAAAGGAATCCATCTTGACCTGTGCACACATCATATATATATTAAGGAAGGAGGCATACCCATTCATCAACCTCAACGTCGGATGAACCTGCCAATGAAAGACATAGTCAAGCTTTACGTCACAACTATCAAGCTGGAAGAAAGATACTAGACTGGCTTTACGTCACAACTATCAAGTTCGAAGCACGATACTAGTCTCATCTCATCGTCTTGATTTACGTCACAACATTCAAGATGGAAACAAGATACTAGACTGGCTTTATGTCACAGCTATCAAGCCAGAAGCACAATACTAGTCTCATCTCATCGTCTTGCTTTACGTCACAACTATCAAGCTGGAAGAAAGATACTAGAATGGCTTTACGTCACAACTATCAAGTTCGAAGCATGGTACTAGTCTCATCTCATCATCTTTCTTTACGTCACAACAATCAAGCTGAAAGCAAGATACTAGACTGGCTTTACGTCACAACTATCAAGCCAGAAGCACAATACTAGTCTCATCTCATCGTCTTGCTTTACGTCACAACTATCAAGCCGGAAGCATAGTACTAGTCTCATCTCATCGTATTACTTTACGTCACATCTATCAAGCTGGAAGAAAGATACTAGACTAGCTTTACGTCACAACTATCAAGTCGGAAGCATAGTACTAGTCTCATATCATAGTCTTTCTTTACGCCATAGCAATCAAGCTAGAAGCAAGATACTAGATTGGCTTTACGTCAAAACTATTAGGATGAAATAACAATACTAGTATCATCACATCACCCTACTTTACATCACAACAATCAAGTTGGAAGCAAGATACTAGACTGGCTTTACGTCACAACTATTAGGTTGGAAGCACAGTACTAGTCACATCTCATCACAACAACTAGACTTTCATTCATGTAAATATCTCATCATAACACTACTCCCCCTTTCAAGGAAGGTCCTTTCAGACTATACCAAGCTTATCTCAAAAGTTCTCAAACTTTACACAAGATAGAGGCTTGGTCAACACATCAACAACCTGTTCATCCATGCTAACGTACTAGAGATTTATGGCTCCTCTCTACACCATGTCATGGATGTAATGATATCGGATCTCTATGTGCTTCAACCTGTCATGGAATATAGGATTATCTTTCATATTTATGTAGCTCTGGATGTCACATAGGATCGTGGTTTCTTCTATCTCTAGGTCAAATAGACCGGTCAACAACTATCAAAGCCATATAGCTTCGCAACTGGAAGAACACGCAAAAATGTATTCTGCTTCCGCTGTGCTGAGAGAAATGTTAGATTGCTTCCTACGTTGCCACGAGATCATGGATGATCCCAAACTGAAACAACATCCTGTCAGAAACACTTCCTGCCCAATCTGAATCAATGTACCCTCTCAATGTGAAATCATGATCTCCATCATAACTGAGACCACAATATAATGTACCCTTAAGGTACCTCATCACATGTTTTGCAGCCACTAGGTGAACATGTCTGGGTTCTACCAGAAACTGACTCAAGGTGTTCATGGAAAAACAAATATATGGTCTGGTGTTCATTAGGTACATCAACGATCCAATGATATATCTATACAGTGTGGCATGAATCAATTCTGACGAAGCGTCGACCAGTAGCTTCAGCTTCGCTTCCATGGGTGTATTCATGGACTTGCACTCTAACATGTCGAATCTCTTCAAGATTTTGACTGCATACTTCCCTTGGTTAAGGAAGATCCTCTTTGGACTCTGCCATACCTCAAGACCTAAGAAATAATGCATTAGGCCAAGGTCTTTCATCTCAAATTTTGAGGTGAGTCTCTTCTTACATTCGATGATGAGCTTTTCTTATCCAATTAAGAATAAGTCATCCACATACAACAATAATATCACTGGATCATCATTCATAACCTTGAAGTAGAGGTTAGAATCTTCTTTACTCTTGGTAAATCCCAAGCTCGTCAGGAAACTATCTATCCGGCCATACCAAGCTCTAGGATCTTGCTTCAATCCGTACAAGGCTTTCTTCAACTTGCAGACATGAGATTTCCTGTCTTCAACTTCAAATCCTTGAGGTTGCTCTATATACACTTCCTCTTTGATGACACCATTTAGGAAAGCTGTCTTTACGTCCATCTAGTGTAACTTCCACTTCATCTTAGCTGCAAGGGCTATGATGGTTCTGATCGAAGTGTATCTAGCTACAGGAGCGAATGTATCTTCATAGTCAATGCCTTCCTTTTGAGAAAATCCACGAGCGACAAATATTGCTTTATACTTCTCAATACTTCCATCAACAACATGTCTTATTTTGAATAGCCATTTGGAAGATACCACGTCCTTACTCTTCGTTCTGGGAACTATTTCCCATACATCATTCTTTATTATGGATTGGTATTCCTCTATCATGGCATCTGCCCATTCTTTCTTCTTAATGGATTCTTCAAAGCAAGTAGACTCCTTCTCTAGGAGATCACACATTAAAGAAGTATAACTGGAGAATGGCTTTGGTCTCTTCACCTGTCTCGTGGTTCCTTCGGGAACACCATACTTCTCTCCATATTGAATAAGCTCTCTTGCCCAAGCATGCTTTCTTTTATGGGAGATCGTCATCTGAGGAGGTTCTTGAAATTCTACTATGTCATGATCTTATGGAATTTCCTCATCAGGGGAAGTTATGACTTCCCTCACTGGTTTTGCAGCTCTGGGAACCTCCCTCACTGATTCTACAACTCTGGGGATAACGGGTTCCTCTTCATATAATTATTCAAGATGACATCTTCTCGATTTCTTGAGCGTCGCATCTTCATCAAAGTTCACATCCTTGCTGATCTCGATGTGATGGTGACCTGGTATATAAATCTTGAAGGCCTTGGAGACCTCACAATATCCCACAAATATTCCCCTCTTTCCTGAGGGTTCCAACTTGTTTCTCTTCTCTTTCGGTATATGTATAAATACTGGGCAACCAAACATTTTGAGATGGCTTACCTCTAGCTTCTTTCCAGTGAACATCTCTTCTGAGGTATTGAACCCAAGTGTACTATGGAACAATCGTTTTTGCACATATACGGTTGTCATTGTTACTTCTACCCATAAGCACATAGGAAGATCTTGATCATGGATCATAGTCTTCACAACTTTCATTATTGTTATGTTCTTTCTTTCAACTACACCATTTTGTTGATGATTATAGGGAGTGGTGAGTTCCCTCTTGATCCCAACATCTTTGTAGAAGTTCATAAAATATTTTTAATTGTATTCTCCTCCATTATCTGACCTGAGTATCTTGATCTTTCTTTCCGAAAGATTCTCTATCAAGGATTTGAATTCCTTGAACTTGTTGAACACTTCATCTTTAGATTTCAAAAAATACACCTAGGTTTTACAAGAATAATCATCAATAAATGATACATAGTATACATACCCACTCATGGAGGACAATGGAATTGGGCCACACACATCTGAATGAATGAGTTCTAGGACTCCTTCTGCTTTGTTGTCTCTCTTCGGAAAAGGGTTCTTGATGTTCTTCCCTTGTGCACATCCATTGCATACGCCTTCATCGTCAACCTTGAGTTCTGGTAAACCTGTTACCGCTTTGCATATGTATGGTAGAGCCTTGTAGTTAATGTGAGCTAATCTTCTATGCCAAAGTTCACATGGGTTTTCAATATCATGGGTCATGGCAGCTTCTGAGTGACCCTTTTTCTTATACAAGCCTTCTTCTTCTTTTCCAATGATGATTGCTTCTTTTAAGGTTTCTCCTTTAGTACGTTTCCCTCTGCAACCTTCACTATAGCTTCCTCAAGGTTATTACCTGTGACCTGGAACAAGGTCAACAAAACAACAAGCAGGAATAATATCCTTTTGATAATATAGATCAATGGCATGAACAATCATCACAGTAGATCCTTTAGAGCTATCACTTGTAACTTGTTTGAAGCAAAGATTAAAGGTAAGGAATACAATACGAAATGAGGTCAACACTTTCATAGTGTTGTGATCAAACATTCCTCCATGGAAACCTGGAACTACCACAAGAGATTTCTCCTGGAACATGGAGTCTTGTCCTTGAGAATGAGTGTCCTGCTACTTTCCTTCCAAGTCTCCTTCACTCAAGATGACAAGCATTTTCTTCAACCTATTTTTTGTATTAGGGAAATATGCTCTCTTGATAGAAGGTTAGGTTAGAGAATAAACTCTATGATCTCTACTTTAATCCATCTAATAATTTGATCATAGATTCAACATGCAACACTGATCAAAATAATGTCATAACAAATAGATGCATATCAAAATAATCACACCTGGGTTGCATCATTCCTCTGAATGTGTTGGATCTTGAGATCCTTCTGGATCTATGGCAATAGATCCCTTCTCCTGCAAATAACCTTTAAAGCTCAATCATTTAAACATATGTGAGTACATACCTTTGATAGCATTTGTAGGTAGTGGCACCATCTGGCAACAACAGTAATCATTACCAACTCTTGACAATTTCAAGGGTGACTGCAACTGGTACTACGGCTAATACTTCAACTGGTACTGCAACTGGTTATGAGATTGCAGCTGCAACTGCAACTTAGGGTTTTATGAGAAAACCCTAATTTTTCAAACTTCAAATTTTGAAATTATTATCCAAGGGATAGATGCGCTGAGTTGAGGCGAGTAAGCTGGTGCAGTCAGATTTCTGAAAATCCAACTTTTATCCCCTCAAACTTGATCTGCGGATTTATGGACTAGTGCTTCTAGTTTTTTGGTACTCTGGTACTTCTGGTAATTTGTGAAAACTAGGGTTTCACTTTCCATTTGTGACCCGTGATAGGTGGTCAGGGCCTGCATTTAGTTTTCCTGGTTTGACGATTACTTCGAAGTCAAATTCCTAAAATAACATTAACCATTGACATATTATCCCCCCCAACACTGGCTTTTTGACTAGGTACTTTAGGGCTGAGTGATATGTAAGCATCTTAAAATGTTTTCCCAATAAGTAGTGTCTGAACTTATGAAGTGCGTAAACCATAGCTAGGCCTTCTCTTTCCGTTGTGTTATAGTTTTGTTCTGAGTCAAATATTTTTCTGCTTGCAAATGCTATTGGGTGATCCAAGTATCCTACTCCTTGCTGTGCTAAGATAGCTCCCAGTGCTATCACTGATGCATCTACATGCACATGGAATGCCTTTCCCCAGTCTGAAAATACTAATATCGGTGCAATGACCATCTTTTCCTTCAGGGTATCCAGACCGTGTTGACACTCGTCGTTCCATTGGTACTTTGTGTCCTTCCTTAGCAATTTTTCCATTAATGCTGTGATCTATGCACATCCTTTGATAAATTTTCGATAGTATCCTGTGTGTCCTAGCGTTGCTTGTAGTTGACGGACTATTTTCGGCGTTGGTAAATTAACGATGATGATGACCTTTGCTGGATCAACCAATAGCCCTTGTTTGCATACTATATGGCCCAATAGTATCCCAAATGGTGTTCCAAATATGCATTTCTTTATGTTCAGTGATATCTGACACTGTCTGCATTGCTCTAGGATCAAGTGTAAGACTTATACATGGTTTTTCAATAGACTATAGACTGTCCAGTCGTCCATATATACTTCGAGAAATTGGTGGATGAATTCTTTAAATGCCGTGATAACCACTCTGGAGAAGATTGTTGGTGCATTCTTCAGTCCAAAGGGCATGACTGTATATTGGTAAGATTCCCATTCTATCGTGAATGTGGTCTTGTATCTATCCTCCTGTGCTATCTTAATCTGATGGTAACCTAAGAATCCATCGTTGATGAGCATGCTTCGTGTCCCCCCACATTCTCTAGCACTTCATCTGTGAACAATGTAGGGAATGGGTCGTGTAGGAATTCATCATTCAACATCCTCAAGTTGACGCATATCCTGATCCATCTTCCTTGTTTCTTGTCCTGTATGACCATTGGACTTATCCATTCTGATTCCTTGACTGGTTCAATTATGCCAGCTTCGAGCATTCGATCAATCTCCTCTTTAAATTTCTATTTATATATAGGGTGCAGTCTATATGGTCGTTGTATGATCGGTCTCTCTTCTGGTGTGAGAGGTATATTCATTTCTCCCAGTTCACCTTCTATACCTTTCATCTCTGTAAATGTTGTAGAAAATAATTCGTTGTATTTGCACAACAGTTATGTAATGCTTTCTACTATTGGGTCCTCCCAGTGGTCTCTAATGCTGGACATTTTGGGATGTTCCGTTGTACCGATGTTAAATTTATTTACCTTGATTGGCACAGAAATAACTTCATATTCTATTTGTGGTCCCTTCACGTTTGTGTCACCTTCTACTTCTGCAATCTGAATGTCACATGGGTTCTCTTCATCCGGTATGTCCTCCTGTACCTAGTAACATGACAATAGTTCCTTGACTGTCTGTTTATTTCACTGTTTCTCTTCGGTAATAAGTTCTACTTCTGGATCCTCAATGAATATGACTCCTCTAATTCATTTCAGAGATGCGTCTATGTTGGGGTTCTTATGATCAAATGAGAAAGTGGTGGTAAAGTTTTGTTGCAATGTCGCCCATGTTGTCGTTCCTTTGTGCAGTTCCTGATCTATATACTAGTTCACTGGTATGCCTTCTAATGTATGAATAAAGTGGTGAGGCCATTCCTCTGGTGGTGTCAATTTCCACAACATTTCTCACTCCATCAAGTGTTTCGTTGGTGTCCCTAATCCTTCATATTTCTCTTGTTTGTTGTTTTTCTATGCTGCGCTGAACCTTATGAGCAGTAGCCTCTTATATTGGTACTAGTTTATGATGGTCTCCTTGTGTACTCCCCACCATCTGGCAGGTGTGGCCTTGAGTGCTAAGTCCAGTGCTAGTAGCCTCTGGTTCTCTGATACTTCATCTTCATATTGTGTCAAGAATGTTTCCAAATCATTAAGTCCATGGAAACTGGGTGGTTCTATGATTTCGGTGCCTATACATCGCACTGCACGGTCTATTCTTGCACATCTTCTCGTGGATACTTCATGTAGTTTTTGCTGTCAGTTTTATAACCTAGTGTCTGAATCCATAT
Organism: Picea glauca; assembly: GCA_000966675.3. Classification (NCBI taxonomy): domain Eukaryota; kingdom Viridiplantae; phylum Streptophyta; class Pinopsida; order Pinales; family Pinaceae; genus Picea; species Picea glauca. The sequence continues at coordinate 64,471 of JZKD02S1731913.1, read as the reverse complement.
CGCATGAAGTAATACCACACCAACTGAGTACCCCTTCTACAGTTGGGTTTACATAATCCACCTCACACACAGTTGTTCTGTATAACTGGCCGATTTCCTCTAAGTCTAGGCAAGTGGGTTCTAGGAACCTTCCCCCTTCTGATGGATCTAGTGGTGCTATAACCATGTAATCTTCGGATTGAAATGTCATTTTTCTTGTCCTCAAATTAATTATGGTCTGGTTTTCAAATGCCCAGTACATACCGAGTAGTGTTGGGTATTGTGTTATGCCATCTACTATTTTGATGACTTCAAAATCTGCTTTGGTGCGCACACCATCAAGATATACTATTACACCCTTCAACCTCCCGCTTGGTAGGACTCTGTGCTGGTTCACTAGTTTTAATTGGACATTCAAATATCCAAAGGTTGGTTCTCCCATGCATTGCTAGGTTTTCTTGGGTATTACATTTACTTCGGACCCTAGGTCCAGTATGATATCTCCCATATTGAAATCCCCAATGTTGGCATTCAATCTAAATTCCCTACTTGTTCTTCTCCTTGTGTGTAGGTGTTGACAATCTTTGGTTCTAGCTTTTGTTCTGTCTCGTTGCTACATTTCTCTAAGATGTTTTGTAATATTTTCATAGATGAAGGCTCACTTAATATTTTGATGCATGACTACAAAAAGTCTTTGATAGTACTTACTTGTCCCTTGAGTGACATTCCTTTGGTAGGATCCAATGATGGTGACAATTCATATTCTGGGGCTTCGTGGGATGGTTGCGTAGTGGAAGTCAATGACGTGTCCTTCTTCTGAAATTCTTGTCTGGCTTCCTTAAAAGTCTCCTTTCTTTGGGTGCATCAAACTACTTCCTTGGTTTGGTGTTCTTCCTTACCCACTGGTTCTGTGCAGGTTCTTGTCGGGTTGTGTCGTTTCCTGTCTTTGTTCCTCCGTGGGTGACTATGTTGATATTTCATCCATCCTCCCTTTCTTTGGTTGAAATCCATTGAACATTCTGGTTGTTCTGGTTCCTTTTTTCCTAGATCTTTACTAATAGTGTCAGGCATTCCTTTGTCTTGTGATCTGATGCAAGACAGTACATACAAGCTACTGGCGGTAGTGGACATTCTTATGCATAATGTCCCGGTTGCTGAATTTTTTTGACATGTGACTGGTCCTCTGCCACGTCTGAAGCCTCTTTGTTGGTTTTGGAGCCTGGTTATCTTCCTGACTCAGAGGTCTTGTGTTTTTCAGCCGTGTTTATACCCCATGAAGAATTTACACCCCATAAGTATGTACACTCTTCCACACGGGGGAGTGCAGAGGGGGGGTACCCACTCTGCGGGGTCAGGAGGGGCTATCCCCCCGGATGGGGGGTTCATGGGCGAAGCCCTCGAAGGAAAAATTGCCTTGTAAAAGTATATTGTAATTTCATTGTAAATCTGGACCGTTCATTATAAGGTCACAGATCTAACGGTAGAAATTATGTTAGGGTTTTTTTCCCTAGAAGGAAACCTCTTTTATGAGGGAAATGTATTGCGGCTATGTATGATGGTGAGTATTGTATTCTGAGAGAGGAGACTGTGAGAGAAAGAAGAGGAAGTTACAACGGGTTTTTCTATAGGTTGTATCCCTTCATTAGCTAGATAATAATAAAGGAAGGACCTGGAAATTTCTCTGGTGGACGTAGCCCACACTGGGTGAACCACGTAAATCTGTGTCTCTCTTGTATTGCGTATCTTTTGTGTTTTGTTTCCGTATTTGTTTTATTTTATTGCTCCGTGGTCCTGTTTTTCTAACAACTAGTATCAGAGCGAAAGGTAACTCGTAGGAAAAGAGGGTTCCTGGTTCGAGTGGGAGCAATGTCGGAAGATGGAAAGTTCAGGGTCGAGAAATTTAATGGCCAAAACTACCAGTTATGGAAGATGTAGATGGAAGATTATTTATATAAGAAGGATCTATTCCTACCATTGGGCGGATTAGCAAAGAAGCCGACGACCATGAAGGATGAAGAATGGGAGATTCTTGACAGAAAGGATCTAGGAATGATACGACTGAGCTTGGCAGCGTCGGTGGCTTTCAATATTTCCAATGAAAAGACAAGGAAGGGTTTGATGGACGCATTGGCCAAATTGTATGAAAAACCCTCGACGTCCAATAAGGTATTTCTAATGAAGAGATTATTTAATATGAAGATGTCGAAAGGTGGGTCTGTTGCA
>JZKD02S1731913.1:33299-58994 GCA_000966675.3 Picea glauca | reverse complement strand
TTGGAAGATGGACATTTGAAGTTGGAAAAGATACACACTAGCTAGAATCTTGTAGACATATTAACAAAGGGAGTAACCAGGGAGAAACTGAGTTCCTGCTCAGTTTTAGTTGGTCTTCAAGAATGAAGATGAAGATGAGAAATTTTCCAGGTCTAAGAAGGTTCAGAGTCCAACATATACAACAACGATGGAGTTGTTGAGATCAGTCTCCAAGTGGGAGATTGTTGGTTGTGGAGCCTGATTATCTTCCTGATTCAGAGGTCTTTTGTTTTTCAGCCATGTTTATACCTATGAAGACTTTACACCCTAGAAGTATGTACACTCTTCCACGCGGGGGAGTGCAGAGGGGGGGTACCCCCTCTGCGGGGTCTGGGGGGGCTATCCCCCTGGCTGGAGGGTTCAGGGACAAGCGGGCCCCTAGCGGGGCTTTGGGGGTGAAGCCCCCGAAGGAAAAATTTCCTTGTAAAAGTATATTGTAATTTCATTGTAAATCTAGACCGTTCATTATAAGGTCACAGATCTAATGATAGAAATTATGTTAGGGTTTTTTTCCCTAGAAGGCAACCCTCTTTTATGAGGGAAATGTATGATGGTGAGTATTGTATTCTGAGAGAGGAGATTGTGAGAGAAAGAAGAGGAAGTTACAATGGCTTTTACTATAGGTTGTATCCCTTCATTTGCGGGATAATAATAAAGGAAGGACCTGGCAATTTCTCTTGTGGACGTAGCCCACACTGGGTGAACCACATAAATCTGTATCTCTCTTGTATTGTGTATCTTCTGTGTTTTGTTTCCACATTTGTTTTATTTTATTGCTCCGTGGTCCTATTTTTCTAACACTCCTATGGCTCATCCTCCTTCTCAATAGCCTGCTTTGTCCCCTCTCAACGCGTTATATGGTGGTGCCTGGTTGTACAGTGTGGTATTATACTGGGGTTGCGCCGGGTTGTACTGTGGTTGTGTATTGTTGTATGGTTGTTGTGCAATGTTGTACTGCTGCTGTGCAATATTGTATGTATTTAGGGCTTGATTGAACTGTGGCGTTTCTTTCCCAGTCATCATTTCAGCCCGTACCCTGTAGGCATCTGATGTTCTCTCTCACATAAGCTCCATAGTTCTACAATCTTTGTCATCGTGGCTTATGGACTTACAAAAAGTGCAATAAGAATTCTTGGGAACTATCTGGTACTTCTACATCATCGTGCAGTGATAAGGGTTGTGACCCAGTTTCTTGCATATTTCACACCATAATCCTCCCTGTGGGAGTGGGTTTGGCATGCCTGTTGCCATATACTACGCGAATGTTGGACATTTGTTCTTGTGGTGTCCTTTTGTGCTGCATGTGGTGCACCAAAAAACTTCTCGTTTTTCCTTGTTCTTGTTCTGATTCAACTGAAATGTGAGGTTCTTGAAATCCTCCTTCAATTCTTCAATGGTCGTGTCCATCTGTTGGTACTAGTTCTCTTCCAGCTGCAAGGATGCCTGTAGCGCCTCGACCTGTGTCTAAAAATTTTGTTGTCGTAAGGGGTATTTTAGTTGTGGGAGTAGTGATTTGACAAACAGATGTCGATGCTGCATCTCGGTCATAAGGTATTTTAACTTTCCCTTCAATCATTTAAATATTTGGTCAATCTCCCATATAAACTCTCCTGGTTTCTGTCGGATCTCAATCATTTCATTCATGTACTGGTCCTCTGAGCTCAGCTTTTGGAAATCATTAATCAATAGCTTCTTGATGTCTTCCAGTGTCCTAATCATCCCAGGATCACTGTTTGTGTCTAGACTCATGTACCAGTCTAGTGTGTGGTCTCTTAGCGTGATCGCTAGCTTCGCAAGTTTGGTATCTTCATCCATGATTTGTTTTGCCTTTCAGATCTTTGCACAAATGAACAAATGATTCTTTGGGTCTTATGTTGCTTCTCCTCAAAATTCTGGTAATCTGATCGTGGGGTCATGTCCTGCCATTCTAAATACTAAATTTCTACCTCCGCCACGCAGTGTAGATACTTGACTAGTGCTGCCTAAACTAGCTCCTCCGGTTGTTGCTCCTGTGGTAGATGTGCTTCTCGCTATTGGACTTCCTCCGAACTTCGGTTTTCTAAACGATGATGTTCTCTGTGGTGTACTAGTCACACATGGGTTTATGGGTTCCACACTGACATTAATATGGAAAGGATGTCTATCTTCTCCTCCTATTCTTGGGCCTCTTATTTTCCTCTCATAGGTTTTGCGCAGGATTTCCTCAATCTGCTCCACAGCCTGGAGATCCTCTATCTCTTCTTCATCGCTTTCCAAGCCCTCCCTCACGTCTACTACTCTTTTCTTGGTGTTCACCTTATATTGGTAGGGTACTCCGCTACAAATCATTCTAGGTGACACCAAGATCCACTGAAGCTGGTCGTCATCCATCAAGATCAGGTCCAAGAATTCCTCCTCCTTCTTGCCTTTATCCTCTCCTTCGACCATTTATCCTTCCCTCTGTCAGTGCTTCCCCACTTCCCCCATGCATGCAGGGAAGTTTAGCTGTCTGCTTCCATCATCATTACACCTTTGTTATATAGAAGTATTTTAATTAAAGTATACAGTGATTGAATGTACCTTCTGCGAGGCCCGCGTAGAAATTCCTGCTCTGTCGCGCTGTATGACTTCGTTGTGCCAACTGCAAATTCTGTGATGAAGCCTACCACAATACTATCAAGCCAAAAGTCGAATGCGTGGGTGAATTTGTTTTTCACCTATTGTAACTGGTCAATCTGTATTGGGGTCCAATCTAGCTGTAGGATCCGGTTCGTCATGTGGTTATCTTTCAACCTTAGTATCCACTCTTGCAATAGGTGAGGAAAATCACAGAAAAAAACTTCGTGTAAATCCGTAAACACGTATTTATCTAGATATTTTTGAGGTGTCAGGCTAAAGTTTCTATTAACTTTCTAGGCAAACTCTAGCTCTTTAGTTCTCAACCAGCCTTCGATTTCTGCTTTCATGGGGTTCCATGGTCTCAACATTCCCTTCTAGTGTCTCAACGGTCTTCTAGTTTCGCTCATACTTTTCCACATGTGTTCTATCTCATCTACTCATTCCTTTCTTGTTCCTCTTACAATGGAAATAGAACCATATTTTGGTTTTAATCTACCGAACATATCTAGGCTACTAACCTGAGGTTCATATCTTTCAGGGTACCAACAAAGCCTAAAACTATCGTCCCTTCTGGTGAACCAGAAGGCAACACAACACATAGAATGCACTGTGCAGTCTCACCTGAGATAGATTTTATGGGTGGATGTACGTATCAGGTGTTTTTAGCCTAGGATAGATTAGGATATAGAGGGTCTCCATTCTGAGCCATTACTTATGATTTGTATTACAAATTACTGTTATCTGACCTTTGGGATTTAATAACACAACAACAATGAACTAAACAGTATAATAACTCATTCATTCATCGCATTCAACATTTAACTAACAAAAGTAAATAGAGATATGCATGCATTCATCACATTACATAGGTATTACCGTGGTTCACCCCCTCTCGGGGCTACGTCCACAAAGATTTGGCTCTTGTCTCTCTTATTATGGTAGTTTTGCAGTTCTTGTGCCTCGCGCTTACAATTCTCCTTAGATCGGTAAGATCTCTGTGAGGCGAACTAGATCGCACCAAGCTCCTCAGCCTGTAATCTGATCCTCTAGTTCTACCTCCCACTTATCTCACTCATTACAAGTAGTTCTCTTATCAAAACATTACATAAAATGATTTCAATTCTATAATAGTAGTAAAGATCAACCTTCGCAAAATCTCCGAACCTCTCTTTGATACCTTCTTTCCTATATTTATATCTATCGGGCTCTTCAGCTGTTTACACAAAACTCTTACCAAAAACCCTAACTCTATTGTCGTTAGGTATTCCTTCTCTGCATGCGTTCGCTGCTTCCTTCCAGCTGTCGCCTCCTTCTTGCATGCACACGTGCTATGCTTCTTGCTAGTTGTCGCTTTCCTCTTGCACGCTTTCTTTCCCACGATTGCTCTTCCATCTGTCATTATTCTTTGTGCATGATTTATTTCCCATTTTGGCCTGCTGCCAACACCTATCAAACACGAATTGTCACAAAAATATCAAGGATCCCTTATAGAAAGCATATAAATTATCCTAGGGAAAACCTTGAAAATCAACCAAGGAATAATTGAACAACAAAAGGAGCGATTGGTTCAAGTGTTGAAAAAACACAGTGATTCCTTTGTCTGAGATTACTTTGACATGAAGGGAATCCATCTTGACCTGTGCACACATCATATATATACTAAGGAAGGAGGCTGACCCATTCATCAACCTCAACGTCGGATGAACCCGACAATGAAAGACATAGTCAAAGAAGAGTTACATAAATTGCTTACACCTAACTTCATCTATCCCATTTATGATAGCCATTGGCATCCTCTCTTATCATGGTACCAAAGAAAAATGATAAATGGAGAATTTGTGTAGACTATAGAGAATTAAATAAATCAATACATAAATATCACTTCCCGTTACCATTTATCAACCAGGTCCTGGACACGTTAGCATGAAATAAGTATTTATCTTTCCTTGATGGATTCAACGGATACAACCAGATCCAAATATCCCCTGAAGATCAAGAGAAAACAATATTCACATGTCCTTGGGGGACATTCAACTATCATGTTCTCCCATTTTGGTTATGCAATGCCCCCGCCACCTTTCAACGCGATGTTATAGGTATTTTCTCTAATCTAGTTCATGATCGTGTGGAAATATATATGGATTATTTCACAACATATGGAGACAAATTTGATGAGGAATTAGATAATATGGAAAAAATGTTAATAAGGTGCAAATAATCAAATGTTTCCCTTATTAACAAAAAGTGTTTCATGATGGCAACTGATGGCATCATAATGGGACATCACATCTCAGAGAAAGGTATTCAAGGTGATCCAAAAAAAATAAAGGTAATACTGAATTTGCCAACTCCATCTTCACAAAATCACGTATGAAAGATTTATAGGATATGTTGGCTATTACCTTAGATTTATTGAAAAATTTCCACGTATTGCTCATCCATTATTTCCTCTACATAGAAAAGACACCGAGTTTATATGGACATAGACATGCCAACATTCCCTTGTTGAATTGAAGGTAAAAGTATCTAAAGCTCATGTACTAAGAAGTCATGATTGGACCCTCCTGTTCCACATTTCCATAGATGCATCAAACACTGATGTTGGAGTTGTTCTTGGACAACTTGAAGGAAAGGACCCATATGCAATTTACTATGTCAGTAAGAATCTCCCTCCTGCAGAATTGAACTATACGGTAACTGAAAAAAAGTTTCTTGTTGTTATTCATGCAATAAAGAAGTTTATAAACTACATTACTGGATATCCTATCATCTTACACATTGATCATGCTGCTATCAAATATTTAATGAACAAACCAATCACTAATGGTACGATCACTATATAGTTTCTTTTATTGCAAGAATTTGATATTACCATTCTAGATAAACTAGGAAAATATAGTTTAGTTGTTGATTTCCTTTCTAGAATAACATGTATTGAGAATAAACCTCCAATAGAATATTTTTTTTCTAGATGAACACCTCTTTGCAATGTCTACTAACTCACCTTGGTTTGTAGACATTGCTAAATTTTTGGTTGTAGGAAAACTTTTGCATTATCTGATGTTAGAAATAATAGGCGTGCTCATTTAACCATAGACAATATAATTGTTAATGTTTAAGCTATTATTATAGTTCTTTGCATTTCAATAGATAACAATAGCATAAGATAGAATCACTGATAAATACACAATCACAAGAGACACATCATTTATCCTGGGAAACCCTCTTGGGGAAGAAAACCCAGCAAAACTTCCTGATTATAGATAGCCAATACAATGACAAGAAATAACTCAAACAAGTACAGAAAGTCCCCTCCCAAAGATGTCTCTCTCTCTCTCTCTCTCTCTCTCTCTCTCTCTCTCTCTCTCTCTCTCTCTCTCTCTCTTCTCCAACTGCAACTCCAAAACTTGTCTCTCAATGATCAAGTGAGTGTGTGTCTAAGTGAGGTGCTAGCCTCCTTATTTATACAAGTCTGGCATGTGTGGAAATGTCTCTTCACTAGCAGTGCCGACTTCTCAATCTGGGTGGTTATAACCACCTTTATTATATTTTGGGGCCTCTTTGATACATTCTGGGGCCAAATTCTTCTTTAGCCTATTACAATTACATTATGACCAATCCGCAAAAGGGGATTTGGTCTTTTGCAATAACTGACATGATCAATCCACAATGGGGATTGATCCAATGAACAATATATCAAATAATAATCATAATACACTTTGTAGATACATTATTTCAACACTCCCCCTTAACAAGAAGGGTATTCTTCAACAACATCAGGTGAGAGAGAGGACTGCATCATCAACAACATCAGGAGGACAACATCATCAATATCATCTTTTATCACTGACCAGCGTATCTATAAATCATTGAAAGTTTTCTTCATCGACAACATCATCATTCTCAAAGGAATGAAATCATCATCTGCATCAATATGGATTAGTATAAAACTAATACATCATCATCACAACATGAGGCTAGCTCATCATCATAACACTGGACTGGCTTTACGTCATAGCTATAAGGATGGAAGCACAATGCTCGTCTTGCTTTATGTAAGAGCTATCAAGCTGGAAGCAAGATATTAGACTGGCTTTATGTCACAACTATCAAGCATATGTTCTGGTAAACCTATGACTGCTTTGCATATGTATGGTAGCACCTTGTAGTTATTGTGAGATAATCTTCTATGCCAAAGTTCACATGGGTTTTCAATATCATGGGTCATGGCAGCTTCTGAGTGACCCTTTTTCTTATACAATCCTTCTTCTTTTCCAATGATGATTGCTTATTTTAAGGTTTCTCCTTTAGTATGTTTCCTTCTGCAACCTTCACTATAGCTTCCTCAAGGTTATTACCTGTGACTTACAACAAGGTTAACAAAACAAACAAGAATAATATCCTTTTGATAATATAGAGCAATAGCGCGAACAATCATCACAATAGCTCCTTTAGAGCTATCACTTGTAACTTGTCTGAAGAAAAGATTAAAGGTAAGGAATACAATATGAAATGAGGTCAACACTCTCATAGTGTTGTGATCAAACATTCCTCCATGGAAACTTGGAACTACCACAAGAGATTTCTCCTGGAACCCGGAGTCTTGTCCTTGAGAATGAGTGTGATGCTACTTTCCTTCCAAGTCTCCTTCACTCAAGATGACAAGCATTTTCTTCAACCTGTCTTTTGTACTAGGAAAATATGCTCTCTTGACAGAAGGTTAGGTTAGAGAATAAACTCTATGATCTCTACTTTAATCCATCTAATAATTCGACCATAGCTTCAACATGCAACACTGATCAAAATAATTTCATAACAAATAGATGCATATCAAAAGAATCACACCTGGGTTGCATCATTCCTCTAAATGTGTTGGATCTTGAGATCCTTTTGGATCTATGGCAAGAGATCCCTTCTTCTGCAAATACCCTTTAAAGCTTAATAGTTTAAATATATGTGAGTACATACCTCTGATAGCATTTGCAAGTAGTGGCACCATCTGGTAGCAGCGGTAATCATTACCAACTCTTGAAAATTTCAAGGGTGACTGCAATTGGTACTACGGCTGATACTTCAACTGGTATTGCAACTGCAATTGATACTGCAATTGGTTCTGAGACTGCAATTGCAACTACAACTACAACTTAGGGTTTTATGAGAAAACCCTAATTTTTCAAACTTCAAATTTTAAAATTCTGATCTAGGGGATAGATGTGTTGAGCTGAGGCGAGTAAGCTGGTGAGTCAGATTTATGAAAATCCAACTTTTACCCCCTCAAACTTGATTTGCAGATTTCTGGACTGGTGCTTCTATTTTTCTGGTACTTTGGTACTTCTGGTACTTCTGGTACTCTGGTTTTCTGGTACTTTGTGAAAACTAGGGTTTCACTTTCTATTTGTGACCCGTGATAGGTGGTCAGGGCCTGCATTTAGTTTTCCTAGTTTGACAATTACTTCGAAGTCAAATTCCTGAAATAACAATAACCATCGACAGATTATCCCCCCCAACACTGGCTTGTTGACTAGGTACTTTAGGGCTGAGTGATATGTAAACATCTTAAAATGTTTTCCCAATAAGTAGTGTCTGAACTTCTGAAGTGCGTAAACCATAGCTAGGCCTTCTCTTTCCGTTGTGTTATAGTTCTGTTCTGAGTTGGATAGTTTTCTGCTTGCAAATGCTATCGGGTGATCCAAGTCTCCTGCTCCTGGTTGCGCTAAGATAGCTCCCAATGTTATTGCCAATGCATCTACATGGACATCATTTATCCTGGGAAACCCTCATGGGGAAGAAAACCCAACAAAACTTCTTGATTATAGGTAGCCAATACAATGCCAAGAGATAAATCAAACAAGTACAGAAAGTCCTCTCCCAAAGATGTGCCTCTCTCTCTCTCTCTCTTATCCAACTACAGCTCCAAAACTTGTCTCTCAATGAACAAGTGAGTGTGTGTCTAAGTGAGGCGCTAGCCTCCTTATTTATACAAGTCTGGAATGTGTGGAAATGTCTCTTCACTGGCAGGGTCGACTTCTCAATCTGGGTGGTTATAACCACCTTTATTATATTTTGGGGCCAACTTCTTCTTTATCCTATTACAATTACATTATGACCAATCCGCAAAAGGGGATTTGGTCTTTTACAATAGTCGACATGATCAATCCACAATGGGGATTGATCCAATGAATAATATATCAAATAATAATCAGAATACACTTTGTAGTTACATTATTTCAACAATAACAATACTGTCACCCAACCATAGGCCGAAGCCACCCCCACGAACCTTAACCTTGATAGAGAATAATTATGGAAGCAAACCCTAGGCCTAATAGCCAATCAATGTAGCGTACCTCTCTCTAGATCTAGCACATAAGGTAGAAAGTCCAAACCATAACCAATAGAAAGTCCAAGCCTAAACCAAGAATACAGGTTGCAGTAGTTGCAACTGCGGCTACTCTCCAAACTTGTGCACTTACTCAGTTTCTGCAGTGCGCACTCTGACATTTCTTCAGTTGCGAGATGTGTGTATCAAATGAGATCTAGCGTTCTGTATTTATACTGCTTCTCCTTATCTTTTTGGGCTGACTTCTCATCCCGAAGGCTAAAAACTCAATATTAAGTATTTCCTTTAGCTGAATTGTCTTCTAGGGTTATGTCCAGTGCTTTAGGGTTTCTTCTTGCTTCCCGAAATATTCTATCCCTGTCAGGGTTACACGTGGAGGTTAATACCTTCCATAGCTACCATAATATCAACACTCCCTCCTAGCTAGGGAGGTATTGAAACAAATGGTCTGGAGCACAAACATACCTTTCAATCGGTAGCATCATCATATACATACATGTTATCTCATGATTAGATCATGAGCACCATCATCATTATCAATATCATCTGATAGAATCAACTACATCATCTCTTGAAGCCATACTCCATATGAGTAATCATGCATGATATTGAATAAGTCACTCACTCCACATAGTGATACAAGATCCATTCTTCTAATTTTGACATATCTCCTAGAAGAATAACTATTTCAACATATGCTAGAAGACACACCATGGGATACAAGGAATATTCTTTTAATCCAGACATATGTCCTAGAAGAATAAATGTCTTGGACCATTTTCGACCTAGAGAATGTTTGTCCATCAACATATTGACTATCCATCTAGTTGATACTGGATACTGCAAGAGATATAATAGATCAGATAGATGTGTATCTTGTTTGTGGGAACAAGTTGTTATCATAGTCTTCTCCTCCTTCTGGAAGAACCTCTAGTTATGAATCTTGCAATGCTTCCATTCATAATTCTTTTTCACAATTTCTTACATATATTGTTCTTCATCATAACTTCCATTTCTTCTTCTTGATTGCTTCTAGTGGGTTCAAACCAAGCTGGTAGTCTTTTGATTTTCGGTATAATAACTGGTTGTTCTCGATTTTCTTTCTCTCTTGGAATCTTCATGTTCTTCCTCATGTTTCTCTTTAGCTCTTGGGTCCATGGAGTTTTCTATAGATTCTATGCCCTAAAGATTCCAACTTCTTCCTTTTATCATAGGATCATGGATGTAGATGGACAACCAAGGATACTTTAGGGATTTTTTTCAAAGAAGACTTCTTCTAAAGTCAAACTGAACATGTGCTTCTTTTCATGGCTGATACTTTCAATGGGAACGTGGATAGATACTTCATAATCCTCAATGAATCATATTATTTAGGATTAGCTACCTCCTAATCCTTGCTTCATGCATGAATGCATGCTCTTCTTTTGGAATTATGTAATCATCTCCCTCCATCTAAGAGAGTCCATGCTTCCATTTGCATCCTTATTTCCTTCTGCAAAGTGTCACAAGTCTTTTTCTAAATTCCTATTGATCATTGACTTCTTTCTATTTTGACTTCTTCTGGGTCTCTTCAGGTTTGATTTTGATTTCAACTTATCTGGCAGTTGTTACTTATATAATAGCTTCCACAGGAATTGTTACCAAGGATCATCAATGTACTTCATCTTCTCATGTGTATTGATTGAATTGTAGTCATCGTGATAAAAATTCTTATCTTGTTATTCTTCCATAGGTATTGTTTCACTTTGACATCTTGTCTTCTAAGAAATATATATACAAGATATGTACAAAAACTATGTAAACATGGTATGTACAAGAACTATGAAGAATATTGTTACGTTGTCTTAGAAGAAGTCTATTTTATCTTGCTTGGCCTTCTTTGAGGGTTCCCTTTCTTCGGAAACTAATGCTTCTTGTGTTTCCTTCGTTTTCTTTAACTCGAGACAATGATTCTTGTAGTGACCATGTTTTCGACAGATGAAGCATTGTATTTTTTACATATCTTTCTCTTGATTTGGTTTCTTCCTTGAGTCAAATTTTTTCTTATTCCTTAATTTCTTGAACTTTGTTGTGTAGGCTTGATCATCATCTTTCTTTTGGAATTTATATTTCGCTCTAATCCTTGATTCTTCTTGTGCACAACAAGTCCAAAGTTCTTTAAATGTGGGATACTCCTTCCTAATGTTCATGCTTGCGGAAAATGCATCCCATGTCTTAGGAAGACCATTGAGTACTATATTTACTAGTTCCTTCTCTAAAATGATTTCTTCAATAGCTTGTAGTTGATGTATTAAATGAGATATTCTCACAAAGTATGATGTCATGCTATCATCATCATTCATTTTCATGTCACGAAGCTCATTCTTTAGACTCATTACTTGTCCCATGTTTCTGACTGAGAAGAGGTTAGTTAGGGAATCATACATCTTCTTAGATGAGTCAAGATGAGATATGTAGGGTATCAAGTGGTGTTTTACAGAGTCCACTATGATACTCATGGAATTGATGTCATTGTCCTTGAAATTCTCCATAATTGCAATGTTCTGAGGTTCCTTCTCTTTTCCTTCTTCAACCTCTGGTTCCACAATCTTTCCTTTCATGATATCCAACACTTTATTTTCGGCAAGGATGAGGTCAATCCTTGTCTTCCATGCTCTGAAGTAGAATCCCCTTCTAACTTGTTTTCTGACTTCATAAAGTAAGTCATGAGTGCTTTGACTTGGTCAACATTTGACTTTGACTTGCTCAACCTTTGACTTTGACCAAAATCTCAAACTTGGCGTCTTAGCTTTCTAAGAGTACCAGGAGGTGCGCTGGGTTAGGGAGCACTAGGCTATCCATAAATTAGGTCAATATCTTCACTTAAGGTGCCTCAACAAGAGGGTTAGGGTTTCGTTGTTGCAGCAAAAACTGACTGAAACTAGAACTGTAACTAAACAAATCCTCCCAATCTATTTTACAATGGTTAGAATCTACGAAGATAGTGTGGGCCCATAACCTGTTATAAATAATAGGTGTGCTCATTTAACCATAAAAAATATAGCAATATTGTCACCCAACCATAGGCCAAAGCCACCCCCGAGCACCGCAACCTTGACATAGAATAATTATGGAAGAAAACCCTATGCCTAATAGCCAATCAATGTAGCATGCCTCTCTCCAAATCTACCACACAAGGAATAAAGTCCAAACCATAACCAATAGAAAGTCCAATCCTAAACCGAGAATATAGGTTGCAGTAGGTGCAGATGTAGCTACTCTTCGAACTTGCACACTTACTCAGTTTCTGCAGTGTGCACTTCTACATTTCTGTAGTTACGAGTTGTGTGTATCAAATGAGATATGGTGTCCTATATTTATACTACTTCTCCTTAGCTTTCTGGGCCGACTTCTCATCCTAGAGGCTAAAAACTCAATATTAAGTATTTCCTTTAACCGACTTGTCTTCTAGGGTTATGTCCAATGCTTTAGGGTTTCTTCTTGCTTCCTGGAATATCCTGTTCTTGTCAAGGTTACATGTGGAGGTTAATACCTCCCACAACTACCATAATATAAACATCTGACCCCCAAAGAACGACAAAGTATAGTCAGGAAAAGTGAAATATTTTCATGGATTGATGGTTGCCTCTTCTATAATGGGCCTGATTTGATTATTGAAATATGTGTACGAGAGAACGAAGTCCATGACATACTCGAAGCATGTCATGATGGACAATGTGGGGAAAATTTTGTAGATAAAAGGATCAAGTACAAGGTACTCCATCGGGGGTATTATTGGCCCACACTTTTAAGAGACACCAAAGAGCATGTAAAGTGGTGTGACAACTATCAACACAAGGGTAGAACCATACAGGTCAAATGCCTCTACAACCACAAATTATGTTAGAAAATTTTAACAAATGGTCCATTGATTTTGTGGGACCAATAAATCCCCCTTCCTGTTGACACTCCTACATCCTCGTCTATACAGACTATGTTACAAAATGGATGGGGGAAAAGTCATTTTTGACATCAACTGAAAAGGTTGTAGTGGAGTTTCTCCAGAAAAAGATCTTTGTAAAGTTCTGAATACCACAAAAAATAGTGACTGATAGAGGTACCCAATTCACATCACGACTTGTCAGAGACCTAATGGAAAACTACAAAATCAAGCACAAAGTAACAATGTTATATCACCCACAGGAAAATGGACAAGTATAAGGGACTAATAATATCCTTGAGGAAATCATCACTAAAACCGTCATATTACACCTTAAGAACTGGGTTGATAGACTCCCTAAAGCTTTATGGGAATACAAAACCACATGTAGAATACTATAGGATGCACACCCTATGAGTTAGTATATGGGAAAAGACTACTGCTGCCCATAGAGACAAAAATTCAAACATTGAGGACAATAATACAACTTGGATTGGACCTATCAGAAGCTCAGAAACAAAGATTGCTTCAAATAAATGAGTTGGAGTAGCTAATACAAGATGCCCTACACCGAGCCACAGTTATACAAAACCAAAGGTCCAAATGGCACGATGATTTTATCAAGATTTTTTTTTTTAAAGTTAGAGACTGGGCATTATTATTTGATTCTAGGTTCAAGGACTTTAGAGGAAAATTTTACACCAGATGGCTCGGTCCATATGAATTTGATACATTGTATGACAATGGGGCCATCAAATTATGTACCATAGATGATGAAAAAATTCCTTTGATGGCCAATGAAAATAGAATTCACTTATGTCACCGATCCCTATCAAAGGAATACTTCTTGAGGAAGATTGCAAATGGATGACTCGACAATGATCTGGAACTTGTTTTGGATGAATGAGCCCCGACTAGATAATCTCCATTTTGTTCCGTTGTAAAAAAGGTGTGAAATTTAACCTAGCTTACACATTCAACAAAAAAAACCCTAGAGTAGACCAGAAGGATACTTCACAATTTTGTGATTGGTGTGTCATGATCCTTCTCAATAAATTTTAATAAATATTTTTTTTTTCAGGATATTTAGGGGAGAACAATGTTGTTGCAACTCCTATTGCGGAAATTCTCGTTGCTGCAACTCCCCTTGCTGCAACTCATGTTGCTTCAATTCTCATTGTTGTAATTCCCCTTTTTACAAATCCTATTGATGCAATTCCCTTTTCAGCAACTATTCCCATTGGAGCAACTCCCTTTGCTGAAACTATCCCCGTTGCTGCAATTCCCATTTCTGTAACTCCCCTTTGCATCTCCGCTTAATTTTTCTCGAACCTTTCCCCTTCCATTCCCTTAGCTGAAAATCCACTTGTATCCCTTCTCCATTTCACAAATTCCCCCTTTCATTCCCTTGGATGCAACTCCACTTGCATCCCTTTGTCATTTCAAAAATTTCCCCTTCTATTCCCTTGGATGCAACTCCACTTCATTCCCCAAAATTTCAATTACCTCACTTCCATTGCTGCGACTCACATCGCTACAAATCTGCTTGCAACTTCATTTTCATTTTTTCACTTTTTCGTCTACACCATTGTTGCTACAATTCCTGTCCATACCACTAGCACCATAACATTCAATGTTGTAGATTTGTTGCCACAACTCTCATTGTTGTGACTCCACTCCTAGTTGTCACTTTATGATCATAGCCATCATTCGAGTTTCGGTCGACATAATTCACAACGTCGATGCTGCAATTCTGGTTAGGACCGTTGATGTGACCTCAACCTCCACCACCACAACTCTGTACTAGTAAATCCAGTCAAGGTAAGACATGAAAGGTACACATTCCTATCAGAATTTGCAATGAGTAAGTTTTAATGGCATGTGTCTATTATAATTACTCCATAACCACCACATCATATCATCATTTCTATATTCATGATCTCCATGCCCACCACCCTCATTGCCACAATTCTGAATTCTCCACCCACAAACTCGCATAGCCCTTGCAAACACCAACACTCTGAGTTAGGAGAAGAAAGGGTCTATGGGAGGCTCACCGATATGTAGAGAGCTGACTGAACCAGTGCTACTTGAGGTTTACAACAACATCAAAAAAATACTGGGACATGCTGGCTAGATGTATTACATGCTATGTTTATAGGGATATAATGAAGAGATAGTGCTAGAATTCACCCTGAATTATAGAGCTGAACACTCCACATTGGTCGGGGAACACATAGAATTCAAGGAAGAAACATTGGTAGAGGTCACCAACCTACCGAGGATAGGAGAACGATGGTACATGAGAAAAACTTCATAGCTTGAAGTTCTCAGGAAATTCCTCAAGGCTGAAGAAGCTTTAGTAAAGAAAGGAACAAGTTTTAAATGCCAGTCTCTGTCTCACCCATGGGAGGATGTGGTTGTCTTTGTGCAGTGGTACTTCACCTGCGAAGGTCGCTACAAAACTATCTACATACATCATATCTGGTTGCTTGACCATCTACACCACAACTGACCGATTAACATGCCATATTTCTTATTTCAAACATTGCAGATGATGACCACGCCAGTTCAGAGGGAAAAGAACCCCACATAAATTGTATCCCAACACGACCTTATAAAGCTCTTGGTGGACCATGCACTCCAAAAATAGGGTCGCACCTGGAACATCATCGTTCGAGCACCTTTTATGCTCACCGAAAGTAAAGTCGTTGCACTTCAGGCAACTCGACATGCAATGCCTACCCTTTCGGCACTAGGGCAAGTAGCAACTGTAACTCCTCCGCTAGGTACCAATACTATGAACATGGTGAGCCCCACTATTGTGACTCCTCCACTAGGGAACATCTCCATGGATACAACGAGTCCCATTGTTGTGACTCTACTACCAAATAAATCCATGAGGTCCACTAGGAAAAGGGGCCAACTTGTTGCAACTCTGGTGAAGGCCGACCAAGATAATGACATTGAGGTAACTGATACCAAACCCCAGACAAAGAGATTTAGAGGGTTTACAAAGTGGCAAACCCTTGTTACAAGGAAACAAAGAACCAACCATGCAACTGCAACTCAATGTAAAAAGAAGAAAATTAAGGATCCCAAGGAACAATCCTAGGAGGAGTTCCAAGCAACAGAAGAAGTAGAACCCTCCCCTGACACACAAGAGCTAGAGGAGGAAATTAATCTAGAAACCAATGAGGCCTTGGCTGACACACAATAACTAGACCAAGGAACTCTTGGTGAAGGCCTCAATGCTCTCCTGACAACATATTCAGATGAAGAAGAGTTAGAGCTAGAAGCCCCTACTGATCCACAAGAACCAGTGGGGAGTCCTTCTCAAGAACAAGCTCCAATAGATATAGAGGACCAACACATTCTCCAAGGCCTCAAATAGACAAGCCCGATCAATATGGCAGTCCAACAGACATAGCAAAGCTGTAAGTTTTTCGTTGATACAACAATAAGCATAATTGAGGAAAAGGAACAAGAAACGGTGCCTCTTGCTGAAACAACAAGAGGCACTCTTGAGGATCAAATGATGTTAATCCAAAAGAGAAAGAAGTAGAACCAAAGAACCTATTGTTACATAAGAACCAGTAGGAGGACCTCTTTGGGAATGACCTACCCATTCACATGAAGAACATGAAGTAGAACAAGTTTCACCAACGAATGACTCAAATGATGCACCAAACCCTAGGCTACATGAATTACAACCAGAGGCTGCTACTCCAAAACAAAAGATCATTCCCATATGGCTAATCATCCCTCACTCTCTACCTATTTATACCTCTTTGGTGAGAGAAAAAAAATGTTAAGGATGAAAAAATGAAAACTTTAGATCAATCTAAAAATGCTCAAACATGAGCTGGAGGAACAAACAACACTTGAGAAATCATGTTACCCTGTAGCAAGTCCTCTTGCTATAGGGGAACCCTTCACCAAATCACAAGAAACATCTCAACTTACAAAGACAAAAGAGGTAGGTGTATAGGCTACACATTTCATGATGGTTGATGAAGCCACCTGACATAGCAAGAAAACAAAGGAGCTCCAACAAAACATGATAACAATGAGAAGAATGAGGCAACATAAGAGGTAACATGTGTTTTTAGTGACTTCTAGGGTCACCCTAACTTCTTTAACACTGAGTGATTGTTGGTTGCATGGGGACATGCAACAATTTTGGGCCGGGGGAGATGACAGGTTCCTAAATTGGCATACTTTCAACACCCATCTAATACGTTTTTGCTTAACATTTTCCATTGATCACTTCCTTTTTGATACTCTCCTTATCTAGTTTTGTCACATTTATAATCAAGGTACAAATATTCCCCGTATGCCATTATTACAATATTCTTGCATATTTCTTAAAGGAACTTGTTATTTTCATGTAGTAATACTACTACAGATGAGTAATACAACAATTGCAACTCACTGTAGTGGCTGCAATACATCACTGCTATAATTATAGGGACAATCCAACTATTGCAACTCCAAGAGTACACCTCATGATGTGATTCCAACTGTTGCAACTCCAAGTGTACTCCTTGTGCTATGGCTCTAGTTGATCATTACAACTACAAACATGTTTTCAATTGTTGTGATTCCCAACATGTTTTCTATTGCTATGACTCTGAGTACACCATTGTTGCGATTCCAAATATAAATCCGCCAACATCGACAGTTATAAAATAGTCTTCATAGAGGAAAACGACTAGAGGAAAATGGATGACCAAAAGGAGAATCGATTTTGCCACTAAGTGGGAACACATAGATCTTTTCTAAAATCATTGTAACCATATGAACATTTAGATTCTCATGGTTTTCCATATGTTCCTTTGTATAATTTTAGATAGTAATCATATTGTATAAGAACTTTAACTTCCCCAGAGCCGAGGGAAAGGGAATTCTAGTGATAAGCATTATGTTGCTATTGTATTTGTAGACTCTTGCAATATAATTTCCAGTTCCACCCTCATTCGTGTGTTGATGTGTTGGTGATCATGTGATCTTGGTTTCATAACTCAGTACCTTGCCTAAGGGGGTAGGACCACCTCCTTAGTCAGGTATTGCTTGTACATTAGTGTAAGTTTTAATCTTTCAATTATATACATTTGTTTAAGTAATTGTTTCATTTCTTAGTCTGTTATAATTCTGATTTCATAGAAACAATGTTGCAATTCATGTGTGGTTGACATTCAATTAATGTTAGAAGAATTCATAACTTTAAGCTGCAATTCAACTCTGTTTCGATTTATTTGAGTTCAATACCATAGACGTTGTTACAATTCGTGGTACTACAATTCAGTTCACTTTAAATTATGTTGTGTTGGAATTTACATTGTTACAATTCGCATCACCGTGATTCCTTTTTTGTGTTGCAACTCCGCTTGCAACTGCAGTTTATTCTATTTGCTTTTTTTATTCATGATAGATTTAGCAGTTTGAGATTGATAATTACAATGGATAGTTACCGAATATGTGAAAACGTAATTGCTACAATAGAACATGACCTTCATTCTACTTGAACTAGTCACCAATAGAACATAGCGTAGATTTCAATTTTTGCAAGTGTGATCTCAATTTCTTCAAGTGTGATTTCAATTTTGCAAGCGTGATTTCAATTTCCACAAATGTGATTTCAATTTCCATTTCTTCTAGTGTGATTTCAATTTTTGCAAGTGTGATTTCAATTTTGGGAAGTGTAATTTCAATTTCTACAAAGTGTGATTTCAATCTATGCAAGTATCATTTCAATTATGTACATGTGATTTAATTTTCACAAGTGTTATATATACTTTCCTATACTAATATAATTTGGTGACTTAATTAAGTAACTTGAAGCCTCGATTTCTGACATCAAAAGCATTGCAACCCCTTAGCTAGAACAACACTAATCTTTGCATATATGGTGCATGATACTTTGTAAGTAAGATATGACCTCATATTGATAATTAAATGTACAACTCTTCAGTTTCTCACTATGTTAATTAGGAAGTAATTGAAAAGTCTGTCAAGTACCATCTTTGGCTAATGTTTCAATCCAAAAGACATGTATAATTGAGCCCTAATCATGCCCAAAATATTCATCTGGAACAACTGTTTGAAAGCAAACTTTTTCTTTTGTGTTTTCTCCATGAAAATTTGTATTTCCCCGTGTTTAAACTTGATGGTAAAACTTATTTAACATCTTGGCTTTTAATTTCCATTTCCAAGGAGTTATTCAACCATATTGAACTTTTTTCTCTGATACCATGTTGAGAAATAGAACACAATAGCATATGCAGTGAGAAATGACAAAAAAAATGGTGGAAACGGATTTAAGTCATCTCAAAAATATATTCATCCATTGATATCAATAAATAGTATATGGATGTAATCACCACGTAAACTGAATAGTAGCAACACACTAACAACTCATTAATAGATAAGGATGACACTTCATCAAGCATAAGGATGACACCTCATCAAGCATAAGGATGATGAATCATAAAATATATGATCTTATCCTTTGTGATTGTCTTGGGACTCACAGGCTAACATTCCCCCCCTCAATCAAAAGTCTGGTATAATTATTTAGACTTGTGATTTAGGGGGGGAATGTTAGTCCATGAGTCCCTAGACAATCACTAAGTCTGAGATCTTCTCTTTTATGAGTTGTCATCCTTATCCTTGATAATGTGTCATGCTTATCTATTGATGAGTTTTTAGTGTGTGAAAACTCTTCAGTGTACGAGATGATTACATCCATATACTATTTATTGATATCATTTGATGAATATATTGTTGAGATGACTTAAAGTCTTTTCCACCAATTCTTGTGTCATGTCTCATTACATATGTTAATGTGTTCTATTTCTTAACATGGTATAAGAGAAAAAATTTCATTATAGTTAGATAACTCCTTGATAGTGGAAATTAAAAGCCAAGATTTTGAATAAGTTTTATCTTTGAGTTCAAACACATGAAAATACAAATTTACTTGGAGAAATCACAAAAGAAGAAGGCTTTCAAACAATTGTTCTAGATGAAGATTTTGGGCATGGTCGAGGACCAATTATACATGTCTTTTGAATTGAAACATGAGTCAAAGATGTTACTCTCTACATTCCAAGTGGGGGAGTACATTGATGGAGTACAATGGTATCATTATCAATGGTTAGTGGTCAACCAAGACCACCAACTACAATGATGAAAGAGATATTAAAAAAGAAAAGAATATGTTTCCAAAGCTTGGATCTCTTCGATATACTTTTCACATTGCACATAACAAGGGGGATGCCAATGATGATAGTCAGGATTCAAGTTTGGAAGTCCTATCAATCAAAATTCAATCAAAATTTGGAAATTCCAGCATAGAAACTGGTTTACTCAATAGGGTATCTACAAGAATTCAACTATTCATTGAGTTGTTGTTTGACAACTAATTGTGTATAAATTTAGAGATTTCCTTGGTGATCCTATTTGTTCACCAATTAGCAAGGGAATGTTCATACATGGCATTCACTTCCAAAATTTCTACTCTATTTTAAAGTTCATTTTAGATGAACCATTTAACTTCCATTTTGGTGGTTTTCCAGGCATATCTTCATTGTAGTTGAATTCAAAAGTTTTAGATTGAAGATTGGAGAGGATACCAATGTACACACTAGTTCATGTTTCCTTACTGGTATAATTATTAAGACTTGTGATTAAAAGAATGAATGCTATCCTATGAGTCCCCAAACAATCACAAAGTTCGAGATCACCTCTTTTATGAGCTATCATCCTTATCCAGGTGTCATACTTTTTTAATTAATGAGTTTCCATTGCATTGGTACTCTTAAGTTTATGAGGTGAATATAATGTTTAGATGACTTAAATCCTTTTTTGTCAATTCTTGTGTCATGTCTCATTGCATATGTTAATGCCTTATATTTCTTAACACTTGGAGGAAGGCATTGAATCTTAGATGACCTTGGGACACTTGTTTCATGTAGGCTTGTATTTGACTTGAAGATGATTGGGTTAAGGAGTAATCATATAGGTATGGTGGACCTATAGGTACACATGGCTTAGGAGGTATCATTGACACTTTGTAGGCCTTTGGAAGAGGAATAATGGACCCTTCTTGAGGAGCATTTGGTGTTGGAGCCTTGCTTGTTGGACGTGTATGCCTTGGAGCTTGACATGTGTCACTTTGGAGTTGGAGCACTACACCTATGGGCCTATTTAGTGATTAGATAGGTTCCTTGTTTTCAACTTGATCCATTTTATGATTGTTGGCCACCCTCATTTTTCATATAAATAAAGAGAGGAGAGAGCCTTTTCATTACTTTCATTTGCTCACTCATGTAATCGCATATAACTGTGTTAGATATGTCAAATCTAGGGCGAAGTTATCATCTTGTACACTTTTTCATGTGTATTTTCTCTCTTTTTCCTAAGTGCCAGGGTTCTTGGAGGAATTTCAAGGGAAGATTAGGGTTAGGGTTTCACCTTAAGTAGATAAAGAAGACTAAGGTTCAAGATAAACCCTAGAGAAGTAGAGGAATCCTTTTATCTTATAGCTCTTCTAAGAGAAGAAGACTAGGGTTTTGTGGCATTTGGGAACCTTAACGTTGCTTGGTGTGCTTGTTGTGGAGAAGAGATAATAAGACATCCTTGTACACTTGTGGGATATAAGCGTATCTTCCAAGGAGGACTTGCCTATGTTTATGCTATCTTGTTGAGCATATTTGTTGGTGTTATCATCTTTGGTTAGGATAAATTCCTAGCTAGCAGTTGTTGGTTAGGGATTTTAATGGTTTCCCTAGATAGGGTTTGAAGAGCTTGACTTGTACCAAATATTGATTTGTTGTCGAAATGTACATTTACTTGATCTTTTCTATATATAGAACGTGCTAGAACTATCCAAATTTTGTGTACTTGTGGATGGGAATTTCAACTTATGTTATCTTTTTAGTTGGGTAGGAATCTAGTGTTGGTTGTGCATACTGATTTGACATAACATGGAGCTAAATTGGTGAAGTGATTTAATAAATTTAGAAGATAAAGGAGCATATTTATTGCTATTATAATATGATGTAATAATGACATTTTGAATCTGTTGTATGTTTGTAAAAGCATGTCTTAAGCATTGTGATTTTGTGATATTGAAGTACACTTGAATGATATTTTTTTTCTTAGGTTGCCTTATGAAATTGGGTTGAGGAGAAGTGAAATAATCCTGCTATAAATTCATATTTCATATTCAACTCAAAGAGTGGAAGATATGAGAAATAGATAATAAAAACCTCAAAGTTGAGGCAAAACTTTCGAATTTGCATTAAAAGTTAGATTCTTAAAACTTTGACACTAAAAAATACACTAATATTTTTATATTTTTATCTTATATTAGGAAAAGAAAGACATCATTTGTCAAAAATCATGAAGAAAAAATCTAATAGTTGGAAATAAATTTGTTGTGAATCTAAATATATAAATGGTATAGTTATTGAGGTAAACCAATAAGACATTTTAATGGATAATGACCTGCATGAGATGAAAACAACATGAATATAAAAAATCAAGATGATTATATAATAGGTGCTATCTGATTTTAAGTATTCACACACATATCTTAAAATTATAAAAACTGTTATTATTGTTTCGTCAATTAGCCTTACTATTGAGATACTAAAAAATTAATTCAAAAAAAGTGAAAAGGGAAAAAAATTAAATTACAAAGTGGGGTTTGTGCAAATTTTTGATGAAATTTATCATATAAAGAAAATACGAGCGAACACTAAGTCATCAATGCAAATTAATAACCCACATACTATGAAATTCAATATGTTTAAGCAATTAATACAAGTGTAAAATGAAATATTATAACTGTTCCATGAAGGGTCAAATTCAATCTCAAGTTATTTTTGTGAAATCAACAATCAAACCAACATCCTTTTTTTTAATGGAATGTACATCTCGAGAAACCCTCTAGGTACTTTCCCTCATTTCGAGGATGATACAGAAGGTGAACCAACCGGTTGTAGTTTTGACAACCTAACCCGATGGGGACATCGAGTGATGCCCAATAAAATCTATAAAGGCAGCCATCCTAAGGACTTGTCTCCATGACCTCCTGCTTGTAATTCACAGTTCTTAACCACTCAAGCTAACCCACCAGGCTAATCAAACCAACATTCTAATACAATGGAGAATAATAATCCACACCATATTGGAAGCCCTAATAATCAGAATTCCTTAAAGTCAACAATATGTCAAGGGACTCATCATCATATGAGCTATAACGAGCATCTATTATCCTCCTCCGGCTCGTAAAACTAGAAAGAGGTACTCACCAGTCATGGTGGGAATTTTTAGAGGATTTTTCCATCTTGTTGTCTTCATTAACTAGCAGTTGTCATTACTTTGTGTCGCCCTTGAACAAGGCACTTGTTTTATCACCTCATACAATAGTCGGGTTGTCCATTTTCTCTCGTTTGACCACCATTCTCATCATTGTGTCACGTTCCCCTCATCGGTCCATCAAAAATTATTGTGGTCTTCACTTGAGTTAATGTTGTCGATTCAAGCCCATTTGTCATGCATACTTGTTCAAGGGAAGTCATCCATACGTCAGTCACTTATCGTCCCTTTATGCTTGTTTATCACTGCCATCCCTTCGTGAGTAGTGCTCCACTATTATCATTTTCACACCATCCATATTTTCCCATTTCACGTCGATTTATGGGGGATACATCAAGGCCCTCTTTCGACGGATTTCATCCTGTTGACTTCAACTCATTATTTGGGATTGAAATCTAGAAACCTTTCAGTACCCTGGGACTTGCAGACATCAATGGCAGGTTTCCTTGCATTTTGAAAGTGACTTTACGTCATTATCTCATGTCGAGTAAATCTACGAGTGTTTGATGTCAAATCCTTTATTCACACTTCGTATATTGTACTCAGTATCTTGTGTTCCATCATAATCATCGGTGGACTCCCTCACGTCTATTAACAATATACATTAATGACCAATAATCAGACGGTTTCTACCATACTTGACACCATCTTATTTATTCACATGTTGTAGATTCATACCATCGAGATTAAGGACGAATACCTTTGGAAATATCACCCTCCTGTTAGATGACACTCTTTACCAAGTTGTGATGCATATTATTTTCAAGCATTACACCCGTTGCTCACTGCTTTGTGTGATGTTACATAGATCCACATTTGTACTTGATCGTGGCCATGTTTTCACTTGCATCTTTCATGGATCCACAGTGTATACTTTCATGGCCATGGAATGAGTCATGTTTTCTTCCTAATGGATCCACGATGTACTTTTTGTGGTTATCACTTGCATCATGCATAGAACCACAATGTATTTATGGCGGCTATGATACCATTTTTCTTACCAAGCATGAGAATTCCCACCTCAAGGATCTTTTTGCAGGATTGGCGATGCTCTTCTCCAAGCTCTTTTCCCATGTGTTTGTGCCTTTTATTGGTAAAGTATTTCGGCCATCATACACCTCCTCTGACCTCACACTTTAGGGTTTTTTTTTTATAGAATTATTAACCCCCTAAACGCTAAGACATCATCTCATAGAGGTCACCTACCCAATTCACCCATCTTTCATCATCTTCCCATTGAGTTTCTAGCCTAATCTCCCTTCATTATCCCTTGTCATTTCTCAAGCCCGCGATCGAAGGGGTTGGTTGCTCTTTCTAGACTTCCAAGTCGTGACTAGGTCTCTCTATCTATGTACTTAGGTCGTGACTGAGCCTAGGAGCTCCATTTTTTTTATTTTGTTGCGATGGATGAGACCTCTCTCTGATTTCTCATGGTTTAGTATCAAGGCTTCTAGTATAAGCCTGAATATCTTATCCCATTAACCATATGGCCTTATCTCTAAATCCCTATAAGAACCAATCCATTTCCATTGGAAAGGGGAGAAAGAACTAGCAAAGTTACTCTGGCGTTTTGGTGGCAAGGTGTGGGCAAGCAGCTTGGAAGAAAGATATCTCTTCAGTTTACACCTGTAAGTTATAATATTGCTTAATTGATTAATAAAATATATGTTGGATGTTTCCCTCTAAACAATTGTTCATGTAATTTTGTGTGTTTATTGATAGAGGATTGATATATTTGTAGATCATCACATATTATCAAGTTTAGAAGCATCCTTTGCTCGTATCTTTGTTCCTGACTTAAGTATAGGAAGAGCCTAAGGGAGATCATCTCCTGCAGGGTACAAAATCCCTACAACACCCTAGTGTGATAAAAGGCATACTTAATCTTGGTTACCCACTCATGTGATTTGATCTATGCATTGAATTTGAATTTGGGAATCTTGATTTTAAATTTTGTGGAACCCTAGCACCCCATCTAGATATATTCTTGTGGAAATTGTGTTTTGCAATATTGTCACTATTATTATTTTTACTCAATTTCTAGATATTATTTCATTCCCACCATTTTATGGTAGCTAAACCTTATGGTTTGTCCCACCACTTAGATTATATAGCATTTCCTTTATTGATTCCATTAACATATTGATTTTTTTCCCAAGGAAAATCTTATGGGAAAACTCTCGGGCACTTCCCCTCATTTGTGGATGGTATCTAGTGCAAACTTGTCGACACAAATTATGATGCTTGAACCATAAAGGATATTGAGTGAGAAACACAACAGAGGTAGCCAACTCGAGGAATCAACCCTGAGAACTCTTACATGAAGTTCAAAGCACTCAACCACTCTATCTAGCCCATTGGAATATTGATCAATGAATTTCCATACACATTTCAACTTGTAAGTTGTTGA
>JZKD02S1731913.1:13212-33244 GCA_000966675.3 Picea glauca | reverse complement strand
ATTCCCTTGGCCATGTTTCCCACCACAAAATATGAGTTGAACCTTTGTATTTCTTAGTGTGACCCTTTTTCCTCTCTAATTTGATGTCATTCATTGTGTGTTGCAGGACATGAGGAGTTATGATCTTTCTTATTT
Organism: Picea glauca; assembly: GCA_000966675.3. Taxonomy (NCBI): domain Eukaryota; kingdom Viridiplantae; phylum Streptophyta; class Pinopsida; order Pinales; family Pinaceae; genus Picea; species Picea glauca. The sequence continues at coordinate 33,109 of JZKD02S1731913.1, read as the reverse complement.
CTACTTACTACTTAATACTAATTGATGTGCCCATTGACAAAAAATATGTAAACCAATGTAATATTTAGAATAATTGGCAAAGTAAATGTAGGTAAGACCTTATTCTCTTATAACCCAATGATTTAGCTCAATCGCTTCAAACATATTGTTTCAAGGTGGAGTTTTCCATGAGGTCTTCAGTGCTATTCTAACTAAAGATCGGGTATTGTTGAGTCCTGTTGAGTTACCTATCACTATTGTGGTTGACAATTGACCTTCTCTTCCTCCATATATTTTAGGTAAGAGGATAGAATCCTACAATGTTTTCTTTGAAAAAAACTATTCTCTTACTATAACAATAACAATAGAAAATAATTTAAATAATAAGAAGAATAAATGAATATGTAAACCTATTGAATATCAATTAAAAAAAACTTTAGAGAACTTAGAATGTTTTACCTCTACCAAAAAAGAAAATGAGAAAGAGTCCATGCATGCCTTTGGAGAAGATAAAATGACCTATTTTTATCGCAGATACCTAAAAAGACACGACTTACTGAAATGTTGGAGATTGAGCTTCAATCCTGCTACTGAGTATTTTAGCATCAGACATGTTTGGGTGCTCCTTCCGAGCCTTCCTTTACAAATGTGGAATAAAAAAGATCTTGAAGCAGTCAAGAATGCTTTAGGACGATTCCTAAAAATAGATGAGGTTGACTTTCACACTTCTAATAAAAGGATGGCTAAAGTATTAGTTGAGCTATATGTCCATGAAGGACTCTTGGAAGTTCTTAAGATTGAATGGTGATGTTTGTTATTTTTCCAAAGAATGGACTATTTGGGTTTGTCATTTCGTTGCACCCTCTGTAGGTGGACATGCCATTTGTGCAAGGGTTGTACCATGGTCTATGGCTCCCTGCTGGATGACAAGTCTGCGGTCAACATGCCCGATGATAGTGTTACCCATTTGGAGGAGGATGACGTCCTGGTGGACTTCCTTGGGATTTGTGCTGAGGACAACCCTTCATCTATGGATACGTCTTTTACTGGTAAGTTGAACCACTATTACCCCTTGTTATATTCTTCTTTGACATCATGGGAATGGGACCACATCAACTCTATTCTCTTTTTCAAATACTTCAGTCAGGATGGCTTCTGTTTCTGATCAGTTAACTAATTTTTCTTTAGTTTGTAAGACTAGGGTTGGGGATACATCCCGTAGTCAACCTGTGGCTACTCTACATGAGGTGGGTACAAACCTTTCTAGTGATTCTATAGGTTTAGAGAGATATCTTTTGATCCCTAGTTATACAGAACCTGCTCTTATTGATGATGCTCTAGACACCATCTTATCTGAATTAATTTCTACCGGGCCTTTAGTTTATAAGACTTTGTTGATACCTACTTTTCTAGGTTCATCGCCTATGGGGAGGAAATCTTTGTTAGGTTCTTCTTCTGACAACAAATGGAAGGGTCTATCTGAGAATTATGATCCTACGTGGTCAAGGGGTCTGGGTTTCGAAGTCTCTCCAATAAAAACCCAAAGTGCTCGTAAAAAAAGAGAGCTTCATGTAACCCTTTACCTTATGCTATTAACATTGAACTGGGGGCGCTTAGAGGATTAAAATCCCTAGCCAGGGATAAAATATGATTTTAGTTTCCCTTAATATTAGAGGGGTTGGGGGACCTCTGAAACAAATCTCCCTTCGCAGATTGATAAAAACTACCTCTCCAAGTGTTATTTTTTTACAATAAACTTTGGTGTCGGCCGATAAGGAAAGGAATTTTATGTCAAAGCTAATACTAGATTGGATGATCTGCGCTATGAGTGTAGTGGGAACTTTTGTTGGATTACTGGCGTCTTTGGATCCTTATTTTTTACCCTGTCCTAAGTACTGGTGGTATTATTTTGTCAGGATACTCTTTTCTGGATAAAATGAAGCTTTCTTTATTAAATGTTTACGGGCTCTATCAGGACTGAAAGGACTTCTGGCTCTCAGTGGAGGCACCTGGTATTTTAGCTCAAAAGTATCGTATCATTGTTGGTGATCTAAATTTCACAACCTCGTCGATGGAGGTCTGGGGGCACACATCCCTACAGGACCCTTTGGCGGGTTTTTTGAAATCTCTTTTCTTAAAATATTCCTTAGTTGATGTTGCTCCTGCTGAGATAGTCCCGACGTGGAGAAATGACTGCTCTGGGATGCATACAATTAAAAAAAGACTTGACAAGATTTTTATCATAGCGGACCTCTTGGCTACTACTCAGAGGTACATAACTTGGGTTCATTACTCATTTCTGTCTGACGATGCTCCCGTGTTTCTTGAGTTTGGAGTTGGGATCCTGAGAGTGTCTTATCCTTTTAAACTAAATCTAGTTTGGATTAAGGAGGAGACTTTTGAGACATTGGTAAAAGATGTTTGGTTAGATCCTAGTTTTCAAAATATTTTAAGTGCTCAAAGGAGGTTGGTCGCGAAACTTTCCTCTTTAAAATCACGTGTCAAATGTTAGGCAAAGGAAAATCATGTTAAGGATATGAGAGACTTAAACACAATTGAAGAGTCACTTAATAAATATTATGAATTGATAAATAATGGAAACACTCGTGAAAGAATTAATCAAACCGTTATCAATTTAGAATCTGAGAGAAAGAAGTATTTGTTGGCAGAGGAAGAAGAGTGGAGGCAGAAAAGAAGATCTTTCTAGATAAAAAGTGGTGATAATAACTCCAAGTTCTTTCACCATTTCACAAGCTACAAAAGAAACAAAAAATTCATATGGGAAATTAATGATGGTACATGGTTTTTTCATATAGGACAATGAGCTATTAAGGATGAAGCGATTAAGTTTTTAAAATATTTCTTTAATGATAAAAGACATAATACAATTATAAATCAGATCAATATAGTCAGATTGTTCCCTAACATTGTGTGGGAGGAGGACTTAAAGCATTTGGAAAAAGTTGTAACAAAAGATGAAATTATGGAGATTTTAAGGGGTTTTGCCAAGGACAAAAGTCCTGGTCCAGATGGATGGACTGTGGAGTTTTTCTTACACTACTTTGAGCTGGTTGGTCAGGATCTATCTGATATGGTGGAAGAATCTAGACTTAGAGGGGAGGTAATCAACGCGATTAATTCAACCTTCCTCGCATTGATTCCCAAAGAAAATAATCCCATGGAGTTCAGTGATTTTCGGCTGATAGCCTTATGCAATCTATGTTATAAGATAATAGCCAAAGTGATTTGTAAGAGAATTAGACCAATTCTCTCCATATCATTATCAGAGGAACAACTGGGATTTCTGAAAGGAAGGAAAATACTTGATGCAATAGGATCTGCACAGGAATGTTTACACATCATAAAAAATAAAAAACTACAAGCTATTATCCTGAAGCTAGACTTAAAAAAGGCGTATGATTGTACAAACTAGGAATATCTAAGGTTAATTCTGCTTTATGGCATGTGTCACTTCTACAAATTATGCCATCTTGATAAATGGAGATCCCACCAACTTCTTTAAAAGTTTCAGAGGTCTCAGACAAGGTTTCCCTATGTCGCCTCTTCTTTTATCTTGGCCATGGAAGGTCTTAGCCTGACTCTCAAAAAAGCTAAAGTAGAAGGTTCCACCTCTGGAATCAAGGTTTCTAGACTTATCAAAGTTCTTCACCTTTTATTTGTGGATGATATATTAATTATGACCAGAACATCCCTTTCAGAATGGGAGATTATTTAGGATATACTGAAAAAATTTTGTTGTGCCTCGGGTATGGTTATCGATCCACAGAAGTCGGTCCTTCTCCATTCGGGGATTCAGATGGAAACACTTATGGATTTAAAGGATTTTCTCCACTTCCATGTTAAATATTTGTCCTTAGGTTTCAAATATCTGGGATATTTGTTAAAATCTGACAGTTATAAAGCTGATGATTGGCAATGGTTATTAGATAAGTATGAGGCTCAGATTACCCACTGGAGCAATAAGTGGATGTCTCTTGGGGGAAGATATGTAATGATAAAGGAAGTCCTGGAGAGCCAACCAGTTTACTGGATGGCATTATCCCATATCCCGATAGTTGTTCTTCAAAGAATCTAAAATTATGTTTAGACTTTCTCTGGTGTGGAAACAATCACAGTCATAATTATCACTTAAGTAATTGGATGTCAATTGCAAGACCAAAAAATCATGGAGGATGGGGTTTACGAAATATTATGGTATTCTACAGAGAAATGGCAACAAATACTATGTGGAGAGCTCTCATGAGATGTGGTATATGGAAAAATATTCTCAAGGACAAGTATTTCCCTCATACTTCAGTTTTGACCTGGCTTAGATCAGCAGATCCAAAACATCCGTTTGGCTCATAGACATGGAAAAAACTTCATAACACATTGCCAATCATTATTCATTGGTTAGCTTGGAATCTGGGCTCAAGTGTCTCAATACAATTTGGAAAGGATGTGATCATAGGTTTGGGACAGGAAGCCTTTCTGTCAAGGGAATTGATATCCAGACTCAACCAAAAGCACATTTTTATTTTATATCAAGTGAGCCGACAATGGAATGGGAATGTGACAGGAACCAGTTGGATCAGCAACGAAGAGTTAGATCTAGAAGAGCCATTAGCTGAAGAATGGGACCGCTATACTCGGTTATTGAGCAATTTGGGCATAGATTTAGTTGAAAAACAAGACAAATTGATTTGGATGGGCGGAGATAAGTTAGGCCACATCCCGGTCAAAAATGTTTATGAAGCATTAACCAACTCACTGTGGAGTTTTAAACTGGGGGGATGGAGAAGAGATTTATGGAAGTGGGACTGTCCTATGAAATTAAAGCTCTTCATTTGGATCTTAGCAGAAAATAAAATTATGACATGGAAAAATCTACAAAAGAGGGGTTGGAAAGGGCCAAGTAGATGCACATTATGCAAATATTATGTAGAATCTTCAAATCATCTTTTTGTTAATTGCACCTTTTCCCAGGTAGTTTGGGCGGAATTAAAAAAGACTATGCATTTGGCCATTGGATGGATTGGAAGCACTATGATTGAATCCTTCAGAAACTAGACTTTTCAGAACCCAACTTTGAAAGCCCTGCTGGCATATACATGTTGGTTTTTATGGATTGATAGAAATAAGTTAATTTTTGAAGAAAAACAACCTTTTGTTCAAAGAATAGTTTTTTTAACAAGGAGTGCTATGGGTGAAACAAAGATTTCCATACAAGCAAAAATTCCACGATTAATGTCTTATTATTATCCTGAAAACAATATTCTTGCTTGGTTTGATGGGATGTCTCAGAACTCTGGCAGACAAAGTGGAGCAGGTGGAGTTATTAATATTGATGATACTCATGAGTACAAATGGATTCTAAACTGTGGGTGTGGTTCAAACACTAGAGCGGAATTAATGGGAGCTTGGATGACTATGGCTCTTGCTATTAGATTGTCTATCACTTCTTTATATGTTTATGGGGACTCTAGGACAATCATTGAATGGATCAATAAAACAGGTGATCTAAGGGTGGCAAATCTGGATGCATGGAAGGATAGAATAGAAGAGATTTGCCCACAATTTCGTTCTATTTCCTTTGAGCACATATTCAGAGAAGCAAATACATAGGCGGATCAACTTTCAAAGAAGGCACTTCTCAACTGTCAAGGGAGAATTTCTTATAACTTATGGGTGGAGGGACATGAGGGCCCCTCACAAATCATTTTTCTGTAGTTTCATCTCTTTTTGGAGGTTGTTTCTCCTTGTCACTTTCTCTTTGTTTCCTTATGTTGTACTCTCCCTTTAGAAATAGGGTCTTTTTTTCTTTTTGTAAGTAAAGTCCCACTGATTCCTCTGCACAATTTTTTTTTATAAGCATAGACAACTATATGCCTTAATCTACGACTCGCTGAAATGACTGGTTACCATGTTAGCAAAGAAAAGTATATGTAAAAAGATTATATTATGATTAATATAATGAACACTTTTCATTTGGAAAAAAAAAATCCCAAAAACCGAGTGTACATATAAGGATGTAACTAACGTTAGAAATATAAAATTAAATATATTTAAGCATAACATTACATAGAGTGTAATTTCAAAATTTAAAACAAAATTAATATTAAAATTTAATAATTAAATTAAAAGAGAAGTAATTATAAGATTTATATAAGGAGAAAAACATCTTCATTGTACACTATATTATGAGTCCTAATCCCCCTCTATATATAAGAGGTATATTATTATTAATTAATTAATATATGACATAATGGAAAACAATTTTTACAAAATAATACAATACAATTTATATAAGAGGTATATTATTATAATTAATATATGATATAATAGAATACAAATTTTACAAAATAATACAATTTTTTATAGTTTTGGAAAAATAACATGTATAACAACCCAGAAAAAAAGAGAAAAAAGAGTCTACTAGATATAAAAATTATCATCTTGATATCATTAGTAAAGAGGCGAGGTCTTTGTTCACATCATCATTTTCTCTAAGCTCTTAAATAAATCAATCACTTTTAAGATGCAAAACATCTTATTATGGTGTTAAATTATTGTCCCTAGTAAACCAAGAGGTCTATCTTTCCCAGACACCTCTTGTAAGGCTATTTTTTTAGATTCACATCCTATGTATTAAAAATAGCTAGGATCTCTAAGTGACATCTATTTTAAAGACTAGGTTCTCAATTGTCTTTAATGTTAAATGGTTTATTTTCACACTATAAATCGAACATTTTCTCAATTCCTCCTCTCACAATTAGAGAAGCTTGCCACTACAAAAAGTAGTCACATGCCATGAAACGAAGTGTCCACCAATCTATAAGATCCTTCATGCCCATTTCTTCCTTTTCATCCTTTGAATTAGAATTACATCATCCATGAACAAGGGTAATAAACTATGGGTTCATCATTATTTCTTTCAACATCCAAACACCTTCCTTCTACATTAAATGAAGGAATGTGCCACCTCTACATATCTCAATGAAACCCTCTTTTTTATCTTCCCACAATATACTTTAATAATAGAATTTGAACTTGTCATGCAATCACCATTAGCTTTTGGGTTACTCTAAAAGTGTTTACACCATGTTTGAGGGTACTTCATGAGTTTTGGGGTACATGGTGTATGTTCAAACCTCGTATGGTTCAAGATGGATTGAAACATGTGAGATGGTCCATGATGTATTTGCACAGTGGGAACACCATGCTCAGTAATATCTTGACCTTAGTTGGGTTCTTACTTGACATTCTTCCTTGATTCATTGGAGTTCTCTTAACTGTTTGTGGACATCCTTCATTATTGCCACATGGAGAGCTTCGCTTGCTTGGAGAACACCCTAGGAACAAGGAGGAGCATTATGCATACCAAAGGATGGAAATAGGGCATAAATGACATAAGGTATATTGTATTACTTGTTGGAGGCTTGGAGATGTTGGTTCAAAGATGCATGTGCTACGGTAGTGTTCTTGTAGGGAAAGTTGACCTAGTGGACTACATGGCTTAGAAGAAGCAATGGAGTTTGTGTGGACCTAGGATGAAGATATATGGACATGAATTGAGTGGCTACACCATCTTAGAGTTTGTATCGTGTATGACATCACCATGGAGCATGACATGTGTACCCTTGGAGTGGATTGCTTCACTTGTGCAGGCCTACAAGTGTTTGTTGTAGGTTTCTTGTAAGAGCTTGGCCCCACATTGTATTGTTGGCCTTCCTTACCTCTCATATATATGGAGGAAGGAGAGATCCCTTCTCATTCATATAAAATCATGTGTGTCCATTCTTATTCACTCTTGTGTAGATATGTGATTTAGAAGAGGAGCCCACTAGTATTCTCTTTCTTAGTCTTCACTTGTACGTGATCTCTCTCTCTCTCTCTCTCTCTCTCTCTCTCTCTCTCTCTCTCTCTCTCTCTCATAGTTGCTATGGTTTCTTGGTCTTATTAGAGCACCTTAAAGAATATTGAAGTCTATGGTTAGGGTTTATCCCTGGGAAGTTTGAGATTAAGGTTTTGTGATAAAACCTTAGGGTATATTTGGTGGAGAAGAAGAAGAGAAGAGGATGTATTCCTTTGAGGATTTGTTGGAGTGATTCTTGCATGTTGGAGCTCCTTGGTTGAGCTACAGTTTTTCTTGTTTTTCCCTAGCTAGGGTTTTGGAGAGATAATGGTTTGTACTATCCTTGAGAAAAGGATATGGTATGTACATGAACTTCATATTGAACATATTAATGAAGTTTTCAGCTATCCAAAAATTTCAAGATTTGATTTTCATCCATATATGTTCTTCATGTATTTTTATTTACAACTATATATGTCTAGATGATTTGACATAAGTAAAAGGGCAATTTGTTGAGTGATTTGACATTACCATTGAGGAATTCAAGCATTGTTTTGTTGTCACTATATCTATTGTTTTACTAGTATTACAACAACTGTAAAAGTGAGTTTTTTAGATCTAGTTTATATGTGATAAATTTCCCTTGAGGGATGAAAACTTATCTAGATAGTTTGGTATGTTTTATTCTTGTATGGTTTAGAATATTATGTTTTTTTATATATATATATATATATATATATATATATATATATATATATATATATATATATATATATTGTTGTTTTATAGTTTATTTCATAATAGTTGTAAGGCTGAAATTCATGGGGTTAAGATCTAGGAAACCTCTAGTTAAGAGGTGGAATTTCTGTTATGCATTAAAAGCCATTTTTCCAAAAATTTCTACATGGTATCAGAGCCTGTTGTGGTTGAGATCACTCTAGAGTAGGATGGAGATTTTATTCTAGTTGAAGATTACTTAGGCGAGTTGATTGACCATGTTGAGTTTGTTGGGTTTCAAACACTATATTTATTGAGAGAAGCATATTGGCCCTTGAAACAGTTTGGTCTACTTCATATATTGTTTCTTTTAGCATTTGGGACTTGTTCATGATGTGTAAGGTGACTCTTAGACTTATAGAGTGTGCTACGTTGGATGGAGCTTCCAATTTTGTTCCATGGGACTTTAGGCTTCAATTTCTTAAGGAGGAGATGATATGTGGGAGCATGTTATGAAGGATATTTTAGAACCTACCGATCCAACATAATTGGCTACTCATTAGAAAAATCAAACCAAAGTAAAGAGAATCATTCTCGATTCTGTAAAGGATCACTTCATGTAACACATTCTAGATAAGAAGACATGTAAGAAAATGTTTGATCCTTTGGTTGAGTTGTTTCATAACTCTTGTACTTTTTGAAAGATTCTCTTGCAAAACCAACTTTCAACCATTCACAAGAGTGAGACAATTAATATGGTGAGTTATTTGATTAGGATCAATGAACTAAAGGATCAATAGGTTTCCATTGGAACACCAATGGAGGTTCAAGAGTTGGTGTCCATTTTCTTAGAGGGACTTTCTCCTTGATGGATGCCTTTTGTTCAAGGTGTTTGTGCTTGAGAGAACATACCCAAGTTTCCAAAACTTTGGGTTGACATTATGCAAGAAGAAATCATATTGCAGTATTGTTTGGAGCACACATTGGAAGTATATGTTATTGATCTAGTTGGGAGGATGAATAAGGGTAGCAATAAAGGATTCAAGAAGAAGGATGGTACATATATAGGAAATAAGGACTTGAGTTAGTGAAGTGCTTCGAATGTCATGAGATGGGACATCATGTCAGCCAATATCTATTGAAGAAGAAGGGATATTGTATGAAATAGGTTGCAACTAACACTGTAACAAGTGTAGAGGAGATTGAGTCTCAATTTGAGACTACCTTTTCCATGACTTATTTATTGACTTCTAACATTGTGTCTAGTGTAAGATGGTATGTGGATAGTGGAGCTTCAAAACACATGACATATGATAGTTATTTATTTAGTAATATTCGGGAGCAAGAGAGAAGTATGACTATGGATCTTGGTGATGATGCCACATATCATGTGAGAGGAATTGGATCCATTTATTTTCAAATTCCTTCAGGAGATATTCTTTAGCTAAGTGATACTTGATTTTTTTGGTAAAATATGCTTCTTATATATAGAGAAATTTATTTATATCAACAATTAAAAAGAAATGAAAAAACCGGAAGGGTATATACAATGAACATCGTAACCTCTTCCGAAGGGACACTAAAACAACTATAAAATCATAATAAGCAGATGGATCTAACAATTGTACATATCTAATCGGTAATGTCCCTCTTGCAAGGAGCTGCATACGTACCTCATATTTCCACAATTGCAAAAAAGTTGATTGAGAACTAACCTCATTATCAAAAACAAGCTTGCGACAAAGTTTCCAAAGGATAAATAAGGAAGAAACTCTCAAATAGTGTCAAATACCAGCCAAGGAATCACAAATCACCGATATGGAATCACCAAACAAAACCACACGCTAATGCAAATGCCCCTAAAGAATTTTTTCCATTAGAGATTGAACCTGATACCAAAAAGATCTCGCAAAGGCGCATTCCCATAAAATATGCTTCATAGATTCAGACTTCAAGCAAGAGGGGAAAAGGCGATCAAAAAGACCACTTTTGGCAAGCTAGGATTTAGAGGGGAGACCTTGGTATATCACCAACCAAGAAAAAACCCAGAGCTTATAGGAAGCTCAAATGTACCATACACCATGCAAACTCCAAATCCATTGGCTCTCTACATATGAAGAAATCCACCTGGTGTTGAGAATGGGACCTAATTCATGTCGTTGATACAAAATGGAGTAGAGATTGCAAGAATCATATTGGTTTAGGGGTTGACCAAAGCTCCACTCCCAATATCACAAAAAGGGCCTAGTCATATCAATATTCATCTTAAAAGTCTCCTCCTGGGGTATGAGCCTAACAATCTCCATCCAATTAAGTCGATATGTAGAAGAAAATAAAAAATCCCTAACCACTGAATGCCATTTATTCCAAGCAAAAGCATTGGAATCCCAAATATCTCTCTAGAATAAAATATTATTTTTTCTAATCCTCCTTACTTGAAAACGAGGGAAGTCAAATATGCAAGTACCCTCCTGCTTCTAACTCCAAATTGGTCTCTTAGCCAGATCCCAACCTGAACTACTTCTTGACCACTTCCATTGAACTAAGCCTACTACCCTCCTCCAAGATATACAAATACTCCTGAAGATGAAGCGCCTTGAAATATGGAAATTATGAGGAGTAGAGATGATATCACATAAATCAAATTTTCCCATTACTATGCCACCATGATGTGATGAAATCAAAATTTTCTACATCAAAAGCTACCAAGGAGATGATCCCTCCAAACACCTAACAACCCATTTAGAAGCCAAAATGTTTCCTTGGGTCACCACATTAATCAGGCCAAGGCCCCGCTCATCCTTGGGCATGATAGAGACTATGAGCCCCACAAGCCCCACCATACTTGGCCCACATGTATGAGTGAAAAATTTGTTCCAATCAGCGAAACTACACCTTGCTTGGAAGCCAACAAGGCGCATAGTAAATGTGGGAGGCTTGAAGAATCTTGCTCACCACCATCAACTTAGAAACAAAGGGAAGATCCTTGCACTGCCAAAAAAGTAACTTACATTGTAATATTTCCAATAAGTGATACTCTATTGGTTCCTAGTTTGAGGAAAAACCTTCTTTCATGATAGTTCTACAATGGAGAGTTTATTTTGAGGGACACCAATGCACCTTCCATGATTGTAGTTTGGCTAGTCCAAGGACTTTGGCTAGAGGGCTGAGAGAGGGTGACCTTTACAATTTAATTGATGATCTACTATCACATATACATTCCAATGTAGATTGGACGAGTCTTCTAGTATTCAAAAGGATTGAGAGCATGTGGAAGTGCTTATATATTTAGTGAGGGTGAGTATAACCGTTAGGAGATATGCTAGTCATATTCCATTCGTTTGTTTTTCCATTGGTAAGCCTTCCAATTGTCTTGATGAGGAGATGTATGATACCCTGAGGGAGGATGATGTTGAGATTTATTTAAGGTTTGTAGCTAATGTGAGTATTGTAGAGTATAAGGACAAGGTTGATGGATTCTCTCAGATAGAGAGAGTTACCCATGATGTTACTTTTTCTTCAAGATTCTCTTGGATGAGAGAGTTGGCCTAGTTCAAGTTATCTTAGTTGTTATAGGAATTGAGGTGCACGAGAGGGATTATTGTGTTGATATGTTGTTGATGGAATTGCATAGATTGTTATGTATACCACAAGCTTGGTACTCCATGATCAAGGAGTTGACTTGTAGATTTATATATTTGTGATTTTGATAGATGTGATACACTTGTCTTGGTCTTGCATAGTGATGTGATTATATTTATAAGATTTCTTGGAAAACTCATGATTTGGTGTCCGATGATTTTGGCCTGCAATATTGACTTGGAGAATGATGGATTTAGAATTTTTTTCTTCTATAGTTATATTCCTTCATATTCATAGGTGGTCAATATTCTTTGGAGGATCAAGATGTTGTTATAGCATGGGTGACAGTGGTTGATTTTGGGACTATAGTAGGTACATATTTACAAGTAGCAGGTTTGGTGGAGTTACAGAGGGAGTTGATTAATGTTTATGTAAACACTTTCTTGATAAAGAGGAAGTGCTAGCTTTTGGGTTACTCTGAAAGTGTTTACACCATGTTTGGGGGTACTTCATGAGTTTTGGGGTACATGGTGTGTTGACAATTGAAAACGTCAACGTAATTTCTCCCGTAAAGTGTTGCTAAAGCCTATTATTATATAAAAAAAAACTAAATAATACTAGCAGGTGGGACCCCCTTGAAGTATTGGAGAGGAGATATGTTCATTTTTTATGCTATGATGATGTGCTACAAAGTTTTACATGGTTGATGAGATATTTTTGACATTGGTATAAGTTGAGATTTTGAGATGTTGTTCCTTCATGTTATTACAACCTTCTATTCATTAATGTCATTTCTTATCACACCTACACAACAAACATGTTAGTGAAAATTGTATGAAAGGAATTTTTGAGAAAGACAAAGTACTATAACAAATGCAAAAGGGACCTAGTTCTACAATACTACATGCATGAAAATACTTGTTGATTGTTGTTAAACCCTAGCTAACAAGGAAATGTCTATGAAATTGTGTTTGAATTACATGATTTATATGCATATGGTTGAAGAGTTGGTGGCACATTTAGGCAAGGCGATAATGAAAATGGTTATACAATGGTTAATGGAATTATGTAGCCAATATACATATGATATGGAACGTTGGTGGCATATTTGGCAAGATCATAGCGCTAATGGTTATGTGAATTGTTATATGGAATTTGGACTCTGCTATGGCTTAAGTTAGAAAGGTGGTATGGTCTATTGGTTTTAAATGTGTTGATAGTCTCGATGCATGGGTTGGTGAATGGTGTTAATGGAGGGATCATTGGCATGTACTGTTGAATTAATGAATTGTGAGTGGAGGCGACGTGCATTTATTGCACGTCACCTTTACCCTTCGCATTGTCTACCACCCTAATCGGCTATTGTTCGATCTTACTGCTTTGGTTATGCTCCAGAATTATAGCAAGGTGGAACCATTTGGCCACCTCTCGTCTTAAGGATTTCGATTAACATGTATGTCATTTTTTTTGGCCATTCTTGACTTTGCTCTGGTTATGAAATGATTACTAGCTCAGGTGTATGGGTTTGTGTTTTTTCTAAGCATTGCAACTGTGTGAAATTTTGGTGTTTGAATGAAAAATGGATGGTTCTTCCTGCAATATTTTTGAGTTCATCGAGGTTGTTGGTCCTCCTGGATGATAGCTCTTTGTTATCACTATTGTTTGGTTGGAGGGTTCATGTTTAGCTTTGGGTGGATAGCTATCTCCATGCACTGTCACTAGTACAGTCTTTAGCTTTCATGGTTTAATGTTTGGAGGTTCTCTGCGTCAATATGTTTGTTCACTTAGGAATTGTTTGATTGCACCACCAGGGGTCACAAAATGAGGTTATTGTTCTTCCTCGACCCTATCTTCACCTCTGTGTTGTGATTTTTCACCGAAGAGCACGAGGGTTATACCCTGCACGCATTAAAAAACCTTTCCCAAGCCAGACTAGAGCCTTATCTTTTCGGATATGGCCCCTATCACGAATTTATTACCTGCCACGAATGAGTCACGACTATCTCTATGTGCATCATTTGCCTCAAAGGTTCCACCATTACGAGGAGTTGGCTTTGTTCCCCTAGGTTGGCTACAAAATAGAACCTTAACCCTCCAGCCTGGAGTTTTATAGAGGAGACTGTCATGCCTGTCAAGTTGCTACAAGCTATTGTGGTTTGAATGTATGGTCGGTTATGTTGAATACAGAATCACCCAGTTGGTCTATGACAGTCATGTTAGTTTGGCATTTCGTTATTGCTTCTGTGATAATAAGGATAAACCCTTTGTTTCCAATTGCACTTTCACAGAATGCAGTCACTCTCCTTATATTACTACTCAATATTTTTATTGGAAGGGCCTCTACCCCGATTATATTGGATGCATGGGTATGCATAGCTACCACAACTTGTTCGGTTGATTGAGTTTATCCCATAGTCGTGAATTGTTAATTGATATGCAGTCACTAGTAATTGCACTTATAGTGATTTGGATGATGGAAAAGTAAAATAATGGGCATGGTAATTATGGTTTTCTTTGGGGCCGAATGACTACTAAACTGGATAACTATAGGAAGTATATCCCCTACATTTTTGTGCTTGTTGGTTGCATAGACTTGAGTGTGCACAACATAGTAGATCACGAGTGACTAAATCCAAGCAATCGATAGCTCAGCATGATATTTTGAGTTATTATCATTACTATTTGTTGTTGTATCAAGTAGAAATGTTGCACCATGGAGCTTTGTTAGCTGCGCACTGTGTGTTACTAGTATGGACAACTTGTTTTTATAGGGATACCCACAGAGTTTTAAGCATGTTAATTATTGAAATTGACCACTGGTTAAGGCAGGCGTTTTATTGATGACAGTCGTGTTGGATAAGTGGCCCAGCATTTAAGTCGCATTGAATTGTTTTGTTTTATAGTGGCAGAACTAGATTTTATGGGAAGATTACTCCTGCGTAGCTTGTGTCTAAATGGTGGTTGTTGGTTGTATGGTTAATTGCCATTTCAGGCATGGCAATTTGGTATTGATTTTTTGGGTTACTACATACATATGTTGAACGAATATCATTGAAATTTTGATGGCTCTATTGCAGTAGTAGTGACTTCGTTATGATCTTGAAAACGTGACTTTTGAGTATAGTTGTAGATTGAATAAATGCTTGGCAGTGGTTGATGTTGATGATTACAGATTGGAAATAGGTATTGTTCGTTGATTGTTATAAAATGCAGAGTGTGTGAATGGAGGAAACATAACCTCTTACAATTTACGTGGAATACTTAATGTTTTTTGATGGCATTGTGTGAATATTTGATTAATGGATAGTGAAAGTACACGGAATTATTATCTGGTCAAATGATTGTTGGTTGATTCATCTTTTCTTACTGCAGAATGTTTTATGGATCGCTTGATTAATTTCATGAACAATAAATGTTATCCTCCCCTTCCATTATCTCACTTTCTACTAATTACAAACCCTTCACATATCCCATATTCATTTTTTCACTCCATGTTCTTATATTGATTACAGTCAAGATAATTTATGTCTTAAGTGGATGAAAGTGGTAGTGTCTTGGGTGGATTGCAGTGAGGTTTTAGTGGTTTTCTTTACAATTGATTGTTGTTGTCATTGAGCAGTGACCATTTCTTCTCCCCTTTCATTATATCATGTTTTCTCTCAATACAAACCCCTCACATATCCCAGGACATTGTTTCACCCTCCTGCTTGTTGATTAACATTAAAACAATTTGTATGGATTGGATTGCATGAGTCTGATACATTCTACGCCAAATATATTTCATATTTTTAAGAGTTGTCATGTATGGTTATTTAAAAGACTATTTGCTAATTGATCACGCATGCAAGATGAGTTTTTTCAGTCGAGGTAGCCATGGCCAAGGAAACATAGGTAGAGGTAATTGGAACCAAGGACCAAGAAGTCCTGGGTTCTCCATACATTTTGACTTTGATTCATAAGATCTTGGCCAATTGTTTCATGCCAGATTCTTTAATTGGATTGGGCAGGGAATAGTCCAACCTAGGCCTGAAAGGCCTCCTTTCCAAGCTCCCCAAGCCCTCAATATCCATGTACCTCATCATGTCTCCTTACAACCTGAGGTCCCTGAAAATGATGGATGGCAAGAGATTGTCCACCCGACAGTCTCCCAACATCATGGTTGTCCCAACTTGACTTTGCCTGCTCCTCCACCTTTGAACCCCATTGTCCAGGCTGCCCTTAACCACTTTCCAGTGCAATCCTCCCATGCTAGCAAGAGATTGAATACTGAATCCCACCATGCATTTGATAAACGAAAATTCATTGTTGCCCCTTCCTCACCCTCCAATGACTCTGATAAATATGTGTCTTCCCGGATGCATTTGAGGGATGATTGTTCCCACGTGATTAGTGAGATAAAGCCTAAAGGCTCTTCACATCCTAAGGAAAATTCAGGAAAATCAAGAGGTGACAACAACAACCAAGGAAAGGTTGCATCACAGACTGGGAAATATGGTTTTTGAGTTTTATGTTATATATTGTTTTAGGATAGTTGACTTCAGGGACCTTTGGACAACATGTTTATTTATTTATTTTGGATATATGAGTATTATTTTTGAAATGATTTCAAATTTCATGAGCTAAATTGCCAAAAGTAAATATGGTGATGGGAGACATAAGAAGGTGTGTTTTCTTAACTAATGGTTATGTTATGATTGTTATGAACTAAAGGGAGTCACAAGGGGTCCCACCTACTAATTATTATTTATTATGACCCTTATTATGATTATTATTTCCCCCCCTGTTGTTGTCCTTATACACACTTGAAAACGTGAGCTAAGTCCTGCTCACTTAGTGTGTCCTTGGAGGCACAATGCCTAGGTTGAAAGCCCATGTTGTCACTTTGACCTGAACCTCTTCTGTCTAGGCTCACTCCTAGGGAAGCCAAGGGGGGTAGTCCCTAGTTTCTAGATAAGATTTAGAGTTTAGGTTATAGGAGTTGATTTTAATTTCTTAAGGTTAGAGGGATTCTA
The DNA here is from genome assembly GCA_000966675.3 of Picea glauca. Taxonomy (NCBI): domain Eukaryota; kingdom Viridiplantae; phylum Streptophyta; class Pinopsida; order Pinales; family Pinaceae; genus Picea; species Picea glauca. Next base: position 15,964 of record JZKD02S1731913.1, on the reverse strand, counting down.
TCCTATGATGCTAAGGCAACAATGCAATATGCAAGGGTTAGTATGTCAAGCAAGCCTTTCCCTAGGTCAACTAAGACTAGTGCCTAAGGTTGGGCAATGGGTCAACTAGATGTTAGGGTGTTTCGTTACAAAAGAATTACAATTTACTTACAAAAGAATAATTAATCCTAAATAATACTAGATACAAGTACTAGCGAATAAATAATGCTAAGATACAATGGTACAATGTAGCAAGCTAACCACCTTTTAAATTTATGTGCAGGATATAAGAAGATTAAAGAATTATCATCAACAACACATTTAGTTCATCATCAACATTCACAAGGATACTTAGAAGGTCTAGAGATTAAAGCACAATTATTCCACAATGATCAAGATATTCAAAACTTTAGTTGTTCAACCCACAAAGTATTAATAGATGGTTAAACCCAAGGTTTGATTGCTTAATGAGTTAAGGGTTTATCAAGATTGTAAAGTTTTAGTTACCCTTGTTAATTTTTTCACTAAAAACATCCTCCCCCGGTTGCCAAATGACTGTTGGATGCTCAAGAAGTATGGCAACGAGGCCTACCCTAGCTTCACAGGTCGGTCCAAAAGATTGAGTTTTTATGGAAAGGACACTCCTTCGTGTCGTGAGACCGTCCCCGGCCTATCACCTTCTGTTGCCCTCTTCAATCCCCATTTTAGATGGTGAAGATGGTGGTTTTAAGGTGCCCTCTTAAGTCTATTAAGTTAATATATCAATTGGGTAGACTTTTAGGTGTATTTTAGAGTGTTTTGACAATTTTAGGATGCCTTAAAAGTGTGATTTATTGCCAAGGCCGAAACTCACTTCAGCTTATTAAGTGTGTTACTTAAGCTTATAAATGAATAGCATTAACACATGTAAAGCATTGAAATATATCTAAAATAAAGATTTAGTTCACCACCATGCACTAGATATGTAGCTTGCTATGAAAGAAACTAAATCACAAGGGCAAGAACAACTTTCCAAGAAGAAAACGAGATTATCACACTTATCTTATGTTTGTTAGAAGCATCAAGTTCAAAGCATTAAGTGTGAAGAGGAAAATGAATATTTAAGCATGTGCCTACACTATCAACTTATCCAACAAGCATTAACTTAGATGTGTTGGCAAATGGCCTTAAGATTGTTATAGCATGAAAAAGGAAAACCATTCACTAAACTATTAAAGCATTAGGCATTTAGTGTGTTTGATTTAAGCATGTAAAAGGAGATAGATCTCGATATGGCTTAAGAATGCAAGTAAATCTAAATAAGATGATTATGCCCCAAGGGATTAAACTAAGGATTAGTATGTGTGAGATCTAGATCTAGAGCATTTTAATCCAATTAAGCATGAAAGATCAACAACACATATTTAAACCCTAGCCTTACTATTTGGGGTATTCCTCTCCCAAAGGTAGGCAATTATTAAACTTAGAAGCAACTTGGAAGGAGAGAGAAAGACAAGTAAGAGAATTAAACAAGAAATTCTACAAGATAGATCACTAACCCCACGTCCTAGGCTTGGGAGATGCCCAACATCAACGAATCCCCACGTCCTAGCTTAAGGAAAATGCTAAAAATTGAAAAAAAAGAAAATATTTGCACTTACTCTAAGCTACCCTAGGCTCACACGTGGGAGGAGGTCGTACCACTCCTTCTCCCAAGCCAATGAGCCACTAAAAATATGCAAAAAACAAGTAGATCTATGCACAAGAATCCCTAAAACTTGAAGAAAAAGGTTGAGAAATAGCTACCAACTTGTAGGAGGGCCTTGGAGTGTTGTGTGGACAATTTTGGGTAGCATAACCCCCTCAACCAGATCTGAAACCTGAAAATACCAGCAATCTATGCTTGATGAAAAATCTACACACAACAATACAAGTGAAGAAATTTTTTTGCTTTTTAGGGAAAAAAAAATTCACAAAAAATTCTGATGAAAAATTTAGATTTAAATGACCAATCTACTATGTTAAGCTAGCTGAAACATATATGGAATGAGAGCAAAAGGAGAATGAGTAAATGAGAGAGAAAAGAGGATTTTATGTGTGTCTCAAAGGAGGACTCTTCCTTGAGGCATTCCCAATGAAACCATTGAAGCCAAACCTGGAAGATCTAACACAATGACATGCATACAATTGATAATATGGATGATCAAGCTAATAAGATGAAATACTTGCACCCTATCTAGCTAATCAACATATATAGATCTACAAGAATACTCTTTGTTAGATCTACTCAAATAAAATACTTTACCCAAGATCTACCTATGCCATCATCATACCAAACCAAAACAAGGTTACCTCATGTGTAGCAAGAACAAAAGTAATTGTTTCTCTTCCAATGATCCTCCAAAGTTTATCCTTTATTATTACTCAAGAAAATGGATCTTGGAGAAATACTTGCTCCAAAACCCTAAGAGCCAAAGAATGGAATATGGAGAGAGAGAGAGAGAGAGAGAGAGAGAGAGAGAGAGAGAGAGAGAAATCAAGTAGCATAACAGTAGCTCAAGATATGGTGAGTTGGGAGTGAGGAAAGGGATCTATTTATACTTGGAGAGGCAAACCTACCTCTCTTGGATCAATGTCAAGTGTCCATGACCAAGCACAAGAGAAGATTCCAAGGGTAGGGCGCACCATCTAGGGTTTGAGAAGTAGATCTAGGGTGTAGATGAGTGTGGGAATGTTGGGATCAAGCAAAAGGGTAGTGGGAGGCTAGGGGATGTGTTCCAAGTGAGTGGAAAGG
>JZKD02S1731902.1:94402-118889 GCA_000966675.3 Picea glauca | reverse complement strand
TCTAAGCATGCATCATGCTTATGTGGTTGTGGGGGATCCCATCAACATTGTATCATATATAAATTGATTGTGCAAGATAGGAGGATGAAAACCATGCAAGGGAAGGCCTTTGAGAAGTCCATTATCTATGGGATATTTGATGTGGTGGCTAAGGCCTTCCACCATAATGATAAAGAGAAAGGGGGAAAGAGGGTCCCATTGGTGGATTCCTCTAGAAGGTGAAAACGGTTGAGAAGGAACACCATTGATTAGGATTGAGAAGAAGGTTGAGGAGGTGAGGGACATGATCCAATTAACCCAGGATTCCTCAAATCCAAAGGCTAGGAGGAGCGATCACATATATTGTAATATTAGAGTATCAAAGACCTTGGAGAGATACAATTTAACGATCATACCGGGAGTGTTAGAGGATTTCAGGGAGTGAATGTCCTCATGGGTGAGGATTACACTATCCATGATTTGGAGACCTTCAATTTAACTAGATTGTTCAAGAGAGATAATTAAATAAAAAATGGGTTTAAGACGAAGGGAAATTACCTTTTTGATGATCTTGTAGATGACATTTCACAACATGATCAAGAGAAATTTATTTGGATGAGAGTCTCACTCTTATTTGGGGATTAAAGTGAGAAAGGTATAGTTGAAAGCTGGAATCACACTAAGAGTGTTGCGAGAGTCCTCAATTAACTTCCATACCTCTTCTCGAACAAGATTCCAACAATGATGAAATAAATTGGTACTAAATCCATCTAGACTTGGGGATTTTCCTATGGGAATTTCCTTGATGGAATGATCATCCTCCTCCAGGGTCATTGGTCTAAGGAGTGCTACAGTATATTCTATCATGATCAAGGAGGGGATGTCCTATGTTATTTTAGCAATAGCCTCATATCTTCTTGGATTGGGCTCCGTGAGTAGAGTTTGGTAGTAACTAACCAATTCCTACTCAATGGCTAGATGGTCCAAGATCGATTGCGCCTGCTCATCCTCAAGCCCAGTGATCCAATTAATATGTATTCTTTGGATCATGGATCTGTGGATTTTTTTTTATTTTTTCTCTCCCTCTTTGAGGCATTGATTTATGGACTTCTTCCTCTAAAAGGTTTCCTCTTAAGCATATCTATATTTCAATTGTCACTTGATGAAACCTTCTTCCTCTTTCATTTGATTTGATCTCACATGAGAAATGATCATCTGTTGGATTTACCTCATTCTACTCCAACTTCCTTTGGTCTTGAAAGATGTTACCAAATATGGTTTTGTTCCATTCTTTGAGATGTTGATTGAAAAATTTCAGTTTCTGCTAAAAATGATACATCAAAGTACCATAGGGAATAATTTCCTCCTTCCACCATTGTTGGGCGTTCTCCTAGAAGTCGGGGTGGGTTAGCCAAATTTTTTCAAACTTGAATGGTTTGTGGCATGGGGGAGCTTGAAATATCTAACCAAAGCTGGACTGGCCAGTGATTAGAGCCATCCACGAACATGATGTTGTATTCCATGATGATGCCTTCTAGCATTAGTGGCTCTAAAATTAGAAAGCGACCAAGATGACAAGAAATATGTTGGGACCCTGATCTTCTAGTGATTTAGGTGAAATTGCCATTAATGTTCTCTAGATCCACTAGCCACAGATTGGTAATAAGGATTTTAAAGCCATCATTATTACCATCAAGCCTGCAAATTCCTCCTATTTTTTCATCAAGGGAAAGGATGATATTGAAGTCGCCTCCCATGATCCATCTTTGGTCTTGCATCATAGTGCCAATGCCTTCTAGGCTATTCAAAAAATGGATTTTTTCATGGGGTGATTGTGTCCCATAAAAAATGGTGAGAAATATAAGTTTTAAACCTGTGAAGTAAAGCAATGTATACACATTCTAAGAAAAAAAGAAATTAATCAATGGTTCACACATATAGTTCACAAATATTTACATTGGAAACCCCTAACCGAGAGAAAAGCGGCCTTTCTTGGTGCCACACCTCTCAACTCTTCATTGTATTAATTTCACCATTCACAATACAATATATACACAATATTTTAGCTATTTCGTAGCTACCAAAACCCTAATCCATTAATGCCAAATTAATTTAGAAAACCACTAAAAATAGAAAAAATGTTAAAATAGAAAAATCTACCCAAAAAGAATTGTAGGGTGCTGCCCTAGAGCCTAACGCTCTCTGTAACTAGGGGTGGAAATCAAGCCCCCCCGGTACCCCCCTAGGAAAGTGCTTGGTGTAATTCTTGTAAGGATCGACAGGTGATGTGATCGTCAAATGAAATCATAAAATCTGATGCGCCTATAGATTGGTTCCAGAGGATATAACACCTACCCAACAAGAAACCCCTCCTTTTCAGACCTAATTGCTCTATAATTTGTAGAGATAGACCATCTTATCATCAAGAAATTTTCAAGGATGACTGTAGATTGGTTCCAGAGGATAGATAAATCTCCCACTAAGCCTTACAAATGAATATTTATAGACTGACATTATCTCCATCACCTAGTGAAAATTATATTGGCTTTAGTGCCTGTGCATTTAGTTTCTTGAAGGAATAGAATATCTGGATTTTTTGTAAGAATACGGTTTATAAGGAAACTTTGATTATCCCTCCCATTATGGTCCCTTATGTTCCATTAGATAATATTAATGAGGAAGGTTGGGAGGGGAGGGGATGGAAACTCTCAGTGATCAATTGGAGCTGACTTGAGTTAACCATGAAATTAACCACATCACAAATTAGTTGTTGGGTTGATTTTCTTCCTCTCCTTTTTTCCTCCCTGGAATTCTTGCGAGAATCCTTTAGAGGATTCTTTTGGATTCCAAATCAAACCCCATATCTAGAGGTGGATTCTACTGTGGAATCAAGATATACTTTATGGAATTTCATTGGTTGTTCAAGAGGGATGGTAAGCAATTCCTGCTTACGATAGGATTCCTAAAGACTGACCAAGTCAATCCCTGTAACTTCCTTTTCATCCAACTTGATCTCCATGTCTCCTCCATTGTCAATGGTTTTCTACTCCATCTTGGGATATGACCCCATATTAGGAGTGATTTGTTCAAGGATAGGATTATGGTTCTGAGGCTCTGCCTCTTTCATTTTCTTACTAGGTGGATTTTGACCGAGCTTGATTATTTCTTGATTTTCAAGGTTTGATTCAATATTTCAAAAGAGTTATTGGTAGAAGGGGAATTGAAATTATTTTTGATTGGTTTTTTAGAGCCTTCATTTATCTTTCCTTCCACCTGGGTGAATATGTCCTTGTTCTTATATACTATTGATGCTTATGACTTGGGAGGTACATTGAGTGGGAAATATCTAAAGAGATGTCCATGCCCATGACACTTTAGGTAGCAAAACGATATCTACTCATAGTCGATCATTTGAACCCAATCCTCATCATAGTACTCTAGGAATATTTATTACGGGAGGGGTTTGGAGATGTTCATATAGACACATAAATGTGCATAGGAGGTATAACATCTATGTTTGGTTGGCCTCCACGATTTTGACAAAAATACCTAGCATGTTTTTTATTCCTTCCATGATTTCTTCCAGCCAAAATTCACGAGGCATCGAATAGATTAAAATCCACATAGAAGCATGGGTAAAGTCTTCCTTGTCTAGACCGAAGTACTTAGTTCAAAACCTTAGGTAGAGACCAATTGAGTTGAAAAAGTAGGTCCCATTTTCAAAAACCATGTATTGATCTTCAAGGCTATGGAATATTGTTGTATAAAACCTTTAGACCCTAGCTAACGATAGAAGTGGTCCTTGATCTTCCACTAGATATTGATCCATCTAACTATATATCATTTTGAGGGCCATAGACCTGAAAATTTATCGATAAGTGCATGATATTTCATGTATTGGGGTTGATCCTCTATCCACACTAATATAACTTTGTACCTTGGCATCGTCGGGGCCTATGAGAGGCATTTTCCTGGTTCCCAAGCTTGAGCCACCTTTCCATGGGAGGGTTTTGGATCCATAGATACCAATTTTCCTTTACTAGATTTAGATCACTGAGTATTTTCTTGTGTCAATGGATTTTTTCCAAAGGCAGGTCACACCCCTTGGTCCCATCAAACCTATCCACCAATGAACACATTGTTGTAGGAGGGGGTTCACACCCCCTCATCTTTCAGTTACATGGAGGCAACCATACCAATCATTTTCACAGAGTTTGTTGCACCAATGGTACCACAGAGGGAAAGTATTCATTGAACCCTAGTTTTTTGTTTAGCTCATCAAAACCCTAATAGGGAAAGTCGAAGTCCCATATACAAAATATTATTTTATAGTAATAATTTGTATTAAATGTTGAATATTTAATCTCTAATTAATATTGCAAATATCCTCTAATATGTCTTCAACATTCACATTTTTATTATAATATAATAAGCTATAATGGATGGGGTCTGTGGCTACGGTTTCCTTTGCCACAGACCATTGACTTTTTTGCCCTTCTCCCTATGAAATTTTTGCGTGGATACTTTCTATCTCAAGTTTTTGGATTTTTTCACGATGAGTGATGTCTCCTTATCATTATCCCTCGCAAATGAAGCCTCCATCCCCTTGGTCATTTTCTCTTCTACGATGTCTTCTCTTGGGGTGCCACAGTATGAGTGGATTAGGTCTGTAGTCATTCTCCTATGGCCATGTCCCCCTCCACATGAGATTCATGAGTGGTGTCCTCTCTGATGGTGCCCACGCACTTTATGAAGCAGATCTAGCCTTTTCTGGTCTTCTGTATGGCGAACGAGCTCTCCTGGGAGTGGATCTGATTGATGTTTACTTCCAGTATGGCCTTAAGCTCCAGATATAGGTATCTATGGCCCTTTACTTCAGGTGTGTTTCTTCTCAGATCTGGTTTTCTGTGCGTCATATCAACTTTACTTCTTTGTATGTCTCTTCCGTTCTATTTCTTGGAACTTTTTTTGTCATCTGCAGGTTTATGGTCCTCTAGCTCTTCAACCTCTAGGGGGCATGGAGGCATTTACTTGAAGATTTCTGAGGGTTTGGCCCCCACCAATCCATCCCTGTTGGTTTTCTCAGGGCTTGATGCAATGACAAGGCCGTGTCGATGGTCTTGGGGTCTGAGATCCCCTGTGTCCCCTTCTGGTCTGTGATGCAAAGTGGTTGCTTGAGTTTTCTGCTTCTTTATGGTGAGGTATGTTTCAGAGCTTTGAGGTCCATCTCACAAGCATGCAATGTTGATTTTGTCTGGTGAGGTCAATGTTTTGAGGTCCATCTTGGGCTTGTAGCTTTATTTTTCCTCCTATGTGATTGCAGTCTCTCTTGTGGTCCCTTTGGATCCGATTCTCAATGGGGATTTTTTCCGCTCTAGCTTGGTCTGTCTAGGTTCTCTTCATTCTACGTTTTTGTCATGTTATTGGCTATGATTTCTTGAGGCCTCTTGGATTTTACTGCCTTCATTTGGGTTTATACCCAACTCCTTATTTGGTACATCCTTTGTGGTTTTTTACTTTGGGCCAATTCTGGCTACTAACACTTCTCTCAATTCTCCCAAGTACTGGGCATGTGCTTTCAGCACCTACAAAATGTAATTTGGTTCTCTACGAATGAATAGAATTACGATTTTTGCTGAGGAAAAAAAATATAATAAGATATATGTTGGCACAAGGGAAGACCCAGGGTTCAACTCTCAAGAGAGTACCAACAAAACTGTAACTACCCTCCCTTTCAGCAACACCTGAAGTAGATGAAGTCTCACCCGAGGTAGAGGCAGGGGTGGTTGCAGGAATCAGATGTCTGCAACCTTAGCTAGGACATAGATCTATGATTATAACACCTTAAAAGAGCACTTAGCAGTTATATATCATTAGTATTCATCCTTAATTTATAGTGCATGTAAAACCTAACAATAGATCAATGAAGTATTCACCCAGATCTAGTATATTTGAGCACTAAGAACATTTACATAAGTTAGATCTAGCATTCATTCATATTATTCAAAACTAAGCTATCATATCAGATTCATCTAAGCATACATTAGTGCACTAAGCATTAATCATATGAAAACAACCATACTGCACAAAGAAACCATAACACAGGATATACATGGTTCACCCCCAGCCTAGGGCTATGTCCACCAACTCTTCTTTTGTTTTATTGTCTTCTATCAATCTTCTACATGCACAAAACCATGATATCTTACTCCGCATAGGACAGGATATCTATGCACACTTCGCTAGATCCTCCTTCCCCGAGCTAGGTTACAGCACAAAGCCTTTACACGATCTCTTATAGTCACTTGTACTTAGCCTTGCAAGTCTCACACAGCATGCATAAAGCATGTACAACTATCACTTTCACTTAGCACTTAGCATCACACACTTGTGTGCCCTTTACTTACATTGCCTAGATTTCTATTTATACATTACAAAATGGGCTTGAACATGGGTAAACCCATGGGCCGACATCCCCATACCCGTTACATAAGCCCAAAACCCAAAAATCCCTAAACAAGAGGCTGAGATCCCACAATCTTTGCTTCGACTTGCGCTCCGCCTTCGAAAACCTGTCGAAGTCCCAAAATAGGTCAAAAGTGACCAAGGATCTCCAAAAATTGGTCAAGGGCCAACATGCCCCCAACACTCACTTATGACTTGTCCCAAGTCACTCTGATCTGTGTANTCTAAGCATGCATCATGCTTATGTGGTTGTGGGGGATCCCATCAACATTGTATCATATATAAATTGATTGTGCAAGATAGGAGGATGAAAACCATGCAAGGGAAGGCCTTTGAGAAGTCCATTATCTATGGGATATTTGATGTGGTGGCTAAGGCCTTCCACCATAATGATAAAGAGAAAGGGGGAAAGAGGGTCCCATTGGTGGATTCCTCTAGAAGGTGAAAACGGTTGAGAAGGAACACCATTGATTAGGATTGAGAAGAAGGTTGAGGAGGTGAGGGACATGATCCAATTAACCCAGGATTCCTCAAATCCAAAGGCTAGGAGGAGCGATCACATATATTGTAATATTAGAGTATCAAAGACCTTGGAGAGATACAATTTAACGATCATACCGGGAGTGTTAGAGGATTTCAGGGAGTGAATGTCCTCATGGGTGAGGATTACACTATCCATGATTTGGAGACCTTCAATTTAACTAGATTGTTCAAGAGAGATAATTAAATAAAAAATGGGTTTAAGACGAAGGGAAATTACCTTTTTGATGATCTTGTAGATGACATTTCACAACATGATCAAGAGAAATTTATTTGGATGAGAGTCTCACTCTTATTTGGGGATTAAAGTGAGAAAGGTATAGTTGAAAGCTGGAATCACACTAAGAGTGTTGCGAGAGTCCTCAATTAACTTCCATACCTCTTCTCGAACAAGATTCCAACAATGATGAAATAAATTGGTACTAAATCCATCTAGACTTGGGGATTTTCCTATGGGAATTTCCTTGATGGAATGATCATCCTCCTCCAGGGTCATTGGTCTAAGGAGTGCTACAGTATATTCTATCATGATCAAGGAGGGGATGTCCTATGTTATTTTAGCAATAGCCTCATATCTTCTTGGATTGGGCTCCGTGAGTAGAGTTTGGTAGTAACTAACCAATTCCTACTCAATGGCTAGATGGTCCAAGATCGATTGCGCCTGCTCATCCTCAAGCCCAGTGATCCAATTAATATGTATTCTTTGGATCATGGATCTGTGGATTTTTTTTTATTTTTTCTCTCCCTCTTTGAGGCATTGATTTATGGACTTCTTCCTCTAAAAGGTTTCCTCTTAAGCATATCTATATTTCAATTGTCACTTGATGAAACCTTCTTCCTCTTTCATTTGATTTGATCTCACATGAGAAATGATCATCTGTTGGATTTACCTCATTCTACTCCAACTTCCTTTGGTCTTGAAAGATGTTACCAAATATGGTTTTGTTCCATTCTTTGAGATGTTGATTGAAAAATTTCAGTTTCTGCTAAAAATGATACATCAAAGTACCATAGGGAATAATTTCCTCCTTCCACCATTGTTGGGCGTTCTCCTAGAAGTCGGGGTGGGTTAGCCAAATTTTTTCAAACTTGAATGGTTTGTGGCATGGGGGAGCTTGAAATATCTAACCAAAGCTGGACTGGCCAGTGATTAGAGCCATCCACGAACATGATGTTGTATTCCATGATGATGCCTTCTAGCATTAGTGGCTCTAAAATTAGAAAGCGACCAAGATGACAAGAAATATGTTGGGACCCTGATCTTCTAGTGATTTAGGTGAAATTGCCATTAATGTTCTCTAGATCCACTAGCCACAGATTGGTAATAAGGATTTTAAAGCCATCATTATTACCATCAAGCCTGCAAATTCCTCCTATTTTTTCATCAAGGGAAAGGATGATATTGAAGTCGCCTCCCATGATCCATCTTTGGTCTTGCATCATAGTGCCAATGCCTTCTAGGCTATTCAAAAAATGGATTTTTTCATGGGGTGATTGTGTCCCATAAAAAATGGTGAGAAATATAAGTTTTAAACCTGTGAAGTAAAGCAATGTATACACATTCTAAGAAAAAAAGAAATTAATCAATGGTTCACACATATAGTTCACAAATATTTACATTGGAAACCCCTAACCGAGAGAAAAGCGGCCTTTCTTGGTGCCACACCTCTCAACTCTTCATTGTATTAATTTCACCATTCACAATACAATATATACACAATATTTTAGCTATTTCGTAGCTACCAAAACCCTAATCCATTAATGCCAAATTAATTTAGAAAACCACTAAAAATAGAAAAAATGTTAAAATAGAAAAATCTACCCAAAAAGAATTGTAGGGTGCTGCCCTGGAGCCTAACGCTCTCTGTAACTAGGGGTGGAAATCAAGCCGCCCCCCCGGTACCCCCCTAGGAAAGTGCTTGGTGTAATTCTTGTAAGGATCGACAGGTGATGTGATCGTCAAATGCAATCATAAAATCTGATGCGCCTGTAGATTGGTTCCAGAGGATATAACACCTACCCAACAAGAAACCCCTCCTTTTCAGACCTAATTGCTCTATAATTTGTAGAGATGGACCATCTTATCATCAAGAAATTTTCAAGGATGACTGTAGATTGGTTCCATAGGATAGATAAATCTCCCACTAAGCCTTACAAATGAATATTTATAGACTGGCATTATCTCCATCACCTAGTGAAAATTATATTGGCTTTAGTGCCTATGCATTTAGTTTCTTGAAGGAATAGAATATCTGGATTTTTTGTAAGAATACGGTTTATAAGGAAACTTTGCTTATCCCTCCCATTATGGTCCCTTATGTTCCATTAGATAATCTTAATGAGGAAGGTTGGGAGGGGAGGGGATGGAAACTCTCAGTGATCAATTGGATCTGACTTGAGTTAACCATGAAATTCACCACATCACAAATTAGTTGTTGGGTTGATTTTCTTCCTCTCCTTTTTTCCTCCTTGGAATTTTTGCGAGAATCCTTTAGAGGATCCTTTTGGATTCCCAATCAAACCCCATATCTAGAGGTGGATTCTACTGTGGAATCAAGATATACTTTATGGAATTTCATTGGTTGTTCAAGAGGGATGGTAAGCAATTCCTGCTTACGATAGGCTTCCTAAAGACTGACCAAGTCAATCCCTGTAACTTCCTTTTCATCCAACTTGATCTCCATGTCTCCTCCATTGTCAATGGTTTTCTACTCCATCTTGGGATATGACCCCATATTAGGAGTGATTTGTTCAAGGATAGGATTATGGTTCTGAGGCTCTGCCTCTTTCATTTTCTTACTAGGTGGATTTTGACCGAGCTTGATTATTTCTTGATTTTCAAGGTTTGATTCAATATTTCAAAAGAGTTATTGGTAGAAGGGGAATTGAAATTATTTTTGATTGGTTTTTTAGAGCCTTCATTTATCTTTCCTTCCACCTGGGTGAATATGTCCTTGTTCTTATATACTATTGATGCTTATGACTTGGGAGGTACATTGAGTGGGAAATATCTAAAGAGATGTCCATGCCCATGACACTTTAGGTAGCAAAACGATATCTACTCATAGTCGATCATTTGAACCCAATCCTCATCATAGTACTCTAGGAATATTTATTACGGGAGGGGTTTGGAGATGTTCATATAGACACATAAATGTGCATAGGAGGTATAACATCTATGTTTGGTTGGCCTCCACGATTTTGACAAAAATACCTAGCATGTTTTTTATTCCTTCCATGATTTCTTCCAGCCAAAATTCACGAGGCATCGAATAGATTAAAATCCACATAGAAGCATGGGTAAAGTCTTCCTTGTCTAGACCGAAGTACTTAGTTCAAAACCTTAGGTAGAGACCAATTGAGTTGAAAAAGTAGGTCCCATTTTCAAAAACCATGTATTGATCTTCAAGGCTATGGAATATTGTTGTATAAAACCTTTAGACCCTAGCTAACGATAGAAGTGGTCCTTGATCTTCCACTAGATATTGATCCATCTAACTATATATCATTTTGAGGGCCATAGACCTGAAAATTTATCGATAAGTGCATGATATTTCATGTATTGGGGTTGATCCTCTATCCACACTAATATAACTTTGTACCTTGGCATCGTCGGGGCCTATGAGAGGCATTTTCCTGGTTCCCAAGCTTGAGCCACCTTTCCATGGGAGGGTTTTGGATCCATAGATACCAATTTTCCTTTACTAGATTTAGATCACTGAGTATTTTCTTGTGTCAATGGATTTTTTCCAAAGGCAGGTCACACCCCTTGGTCCCATCAAACCTATCCACCAATGAACACATTGTTGTAGGAGGGGGTTCACACCCCCTCATCTTTCAGTTACATGGAGGCAACCATACCAATCATTTTCACAGAGTTTGTTGCACCAATGGTACCACAGAGGGAAAGTATTCATTGAACCCTAGTTTTTTGTTTAGCTCATCAAAACCCTAATAGGGAAAGTCGAAGTCCCATATACAAAATATTATTTTATAGTAATAATTTGTATTAAATGTTGAATATTTAATCTCTAATTAATATTGCAAATATCCTCTAATATGTCTTCAACATTCACATTTTTATTATAATATAATAAGCTATAATGGATGGGGTCTGTGGCTACGGTTTCCTTTGCCACAGACCATTGACTTTTTTGCCCTTCTCCCTATGAAATTTTTGCGTGGATACTTTCTATCTCAAGTTTTTGGATTTTTTCACGATGAGTGATGTCTCCTTATCATTATCCCTCGCAAATGAAGCCTCCATCCCCTTGGTCATTTTCTCTTCTACGATGTCTTCTCTTGGGGTGCCACAGTATGAGTGGATTAGGTCTGTAGTCATTCTCCTATGGCCATGTCCCCCTCCACATGAGATTCATGAGTGGTGTCCTCTCTGATGGTGCCCACGCACTTTATGAAGCAGATCTAGCCTTTTCTGGTCTTCTGTATGGCGAACGAGCTCTCCTGGGAGTGGATCTGATTGATGTTTACTTCCAGTATGGCCTTAAGCTCCAGATATAGGTATCTATGGCCCTTTACTTCAGGTGTGTTTCTTCTCAGATCTGGTTTTCTGTGCGTCATATCAACTTTACTTCTTTGTATGTCTCTTCCGTTCTATTTCTTGGAACTTTTTTTGTCATCTGCAGGTTTATGGTCCTCTAGCTCTTCAACCTCTAGGGGGCATGGAGGCATTTACTTGAAGATTTCTGAGGGTTTGGCCCCCACCAATCCATCCCTGTTGGTTTTCTCAGGGCTTGATGCAATGACAAGGCCGTGTCGATGGTCTTGGGGTCTGAGATCCCCTGTGTCCCCTTCTGGTCTGTGATGCAAAGTGGTTGCTTGAGTTTTCTGCTTCTTTATGGTGAGGTATGTTTCAGAGCTTTGAGGTCCATCTCACAAGCATGCAATGTTGATTTTGTCTGGTGAGGTCAATGTTTTGAGGTCCATCTTGGGCTTGTAGCTTTATTTTTCCTCCTATGTGATTGCAGTCTCTCTTGTGGTCCCTTTGGATCCGATTCTCAATGGGGATTTTTTCCGCTCTAGCTTGGTCTGTCTAGGTTCTCTTCATTCTACGTTTTTGTCATGTTATTGGCTATGATTTCTTGAGGCCTCTTGGATTTTACTGCCTTCATTTGGGTTTATACCCAACTCCTTATTTGGTACATCCTTTGTGGTTTTTTACTTTGGGCCAATTCTGGCTACTAACACTTCTCTCAATTCTCCCAAGTACTGGGCATGTGCTTTCAGCACCTACAAAATGTAATTTGGTTCTCTACGAATGAATAGAATTACGATTTTTGCTGAGGAAAAAAAATATAATAAGATATATGTTGGCACAAGGGAAGACCCAGGGTTCAACTCTCAAGAGAGTACCAACAAAACTGTAACTACCCTCCCTTTCAGCAACACCTGAAGTAGATGAAGTCTCACCCGAGGTAGAGGCAGGGGTGGTTGCAGGAATCAGATGTCTGCAACCTTAGCTAGGACATAGATCTATGATTATAACACCTTAAAAGAGCACTTAGCAGTTATATATCATTAGTATTCATCCTTAATTTATAGTGCATGTAAAACCTAACAATAGATCAATGAAGTATTCACCCAGATCTAGTATATTTGAGCACTAAGAACATTTACATAAGTTAGATCTAGCATTCATTCATATTATTCAAAACTAAGCTATCATATCAGATTCATCTAAGCATACATTAGTGCACTAAGCATTAATCATATGAAAACAACCATACTGCACAAAGAAACCATAACACAGGATATACATGGTTCACCCCCAGCCTAGGGCTATGTCCACCAACTCTTCTTTTGTTTTATTGTCTTCTATCAATCTTCTACATGCACAAAACCATGATATCTTACTCCGCATAGGACAGGATATCTATGCACACTTCGCTAGATCCTCCTTCCCCGAGCTAGGTTACAGCACAAAGCCTTTACACGATCTCTTATAGTCACTTGTACTTAGCCTTGCAAGTCTCACACAGCATGCATAAAGCATGTACAACTATCACTTTCACTTAGCACTTAGCATCACACACTTGTGTGCCCTTTACTTACATTGCCTAGATTTCTATTTATACATTACAAAATGGGCTTGAACATGGGTAAACCCATGGGCCGACATCCCCATACCCGTTACATAAGCCCAAAACCCAAAAATCCCTAAACAAGAGGCTGAGATCCCACAATCTTTGCTTCGACTTGCGCTCCGCCTTCGAAAACCTGTCGAAGTCCCAAAATAGGTCAAAAGTGACCAAGGATCTCCAAAAATTGGTCAAGGGCCAACATGCCCCCAACACTCACTTATGACTTGTCCCAAGTCACTCTGATCTGTGTAGCTCTGCCTCAAAATCATCGATCCTAGATCGATCTTCTTCAACCTGCTAATGCGCCAAGGCCTCCTTCTCGGTGAATTCATGAAGAACTGCCTCGTTCACCGGTACCTCTAAGCATTGCTTAACTGTAGTGACTACTTGTTCCATATTTTTTCCTTGTCCTTCAATCTCTTCGAATAGTTGGCAAGATGCATCCTGAACTGGCTGGAGCCTATCACTCACTTCTGTGATTTTTCTCTGTATGGTGTGAACCTATTGTAGAACAATGCATTGTTCTTGGGATCGTTTGATTCTCTCAACTGTTGACATGAGATTCATATATGCCTGTATTGTTGTTGCTTGTTTCTTTTCCTTCTGGTGTTGTGACTCCAGTGTCTTCAGTTCAGGGTCCTCATTGAGTCGCTCATAAGTCTGCCCGCTACGATCACTAAGTTGTTTACATTCCATGACAAAGGCCTTGATTCTCTCAACTGCGCTATGAGAAGTTACTTCTCTTTGATCTCGCACATCATGTGGAGTGCTTGGAATTGTTTGTAGCTCTAGGTATTTGATTCTCTATTGAAGCTGTTGGATAGCTTCTGCAAGATGCGCTAATTGATGATCTATTGGATCTTCCTTCTTTTTCTCTAATCTCGTCAAAGAGTGAAGTGCTCTGCGGACTGCTTCTTTTACTCCGATTTGCTCCACGAGAAGCTGTTATTTCTCTTGCTAGATCTGCACCTTTTCCTCTTCAAACTTTTCTTGGAGGGAAGCCTTCTTCTGTTGCACAACCCTTCATTTCTCTATTACTTCTTCTTGTGCTTGTTGCAAGGCCATTGTGGCCTGTTCCATTTCTTCTTGTGCACGATGAAGGTAAGCTTCAGTCGCATTGGCTAGTCTCCGGATTTGGGTGGGCTCATCTCCCAACTATGGTTCTTCTGATGGCGAGGGCACAGTGAACACTGCGCAGCTGGAGTGAAGGGATTTTTGTACCCCTCGCAGTTCTGCTTCAATTTTTCCATACATGGTCTCTTGCTTGGCTTCATTTCTCTACAAAATATCTTCCAAAGTGTCTGATACAGCTGAAATGATCAAGTCGAAGTCATCGAGTGTGAGCACAATATTCATCTTGGTCTTACTAGCTTTGGATTTCTTCCACGTTGTTGGTTTCATGGGAGAAACCTTTCTTTTCTTAGATGGCTCAGACTCCTCAATGGGATCTGTAGGCGGTGTTACTTCACCTTGCTTCTATTGATCATATTTTCCATTGGTCTCTTCTTTATCTACTTCATCATCACCTCCTCATCCCAGTGATTCTGAAGCGGCTTCTTCTGAGGCACTACTCAACTGTTGGACCTCTTTTGTCTTCTTCCTTTTGCTAGTTTCAGGTGTATCATGTGCTTCGTGAGTGTTCTCTGAGCTTCCGATTTTCTCAGGGTCGGAAAATTATGCGGGTTAAGTAGGGATAAGGATCTTTGTAGGCCAATCCTTGGTTATCTCTTCTAGGTCTTCCTCTGTGAGCTTATAGTATGACTGAATCTCTTATTTACTTTCATTTGCACGCACAGTGATGTAGATAAAATGCTAGTCTGTGCATAAATTCATAAGGGGTCTAAACTGGTGTAGAGTGTTCGACGTCATAGGAGGGAAAACTTCAATAACCCTCTTTAACTGGAGATAAAAAGTATGGAATACTACGTTCGATTGCCATTGTTTTCCCATATTTCTCGAATATCAGAGCATGGTTAACTTTGCAGTGAGTGGCTTGAATGGATCAATATCAGGGAAGGTTGCACCTTTCAACATCTCCCAAGCTATAAATGTGATGAGGATCAGGAGCCAGCTAAAGTGGAACTCGTAGCCCTAATCCTGAGCTTCACAACAATCCACTTCTAATTGGTTGACTAAACTTCACCCATCTAATCTGTAGTCCTTCCACACATTTCCCAGCGAGGTCAACAACGAACCCTGTGACTTACGTAGGTCTATTCTTTCTTACTATCTTTCATGTGATCAGCTGGCAGGCCAGGCGCACTGCACCATTCTAGATGGAAGCTACCTTGTAGCCTCGCATTCCCTTTTCTACATCACCATATGTGTCTTTGATCTTCTGTGCCAGTGTGCAGTCTGCATCATTCCCTGGGTAGAAGTCTTGTGGGTCGGATCCCTGCATGCTCAATCCAGTGATCCTATGGATAAACACCAAATCGACGATGATGTGTCTATCTAGCCACAGATAGTTGCCATGGAAGCACGACAACATGATATTTACACATGTGTTAACCTCCTGGTGCCTTCCAAAGTGTGGCATCTTCATTACATTTAGGAAAGTGGACTGTGCGAGGTCCATAGTCCATGGTTGGGGGATTATCCTTGAACTTTTCCCCTTCGTCCTAGTCAAATACCTATAAGAAGAAAGCATGTTGTAGTTCTTGCGATCCCCTAGGTTGAAGTTGTTTAATTTTAATGTCATGATCTTATCTAGCTGCGGTTGAACTGCATGTATCCCCTTCTGGAGGTACGCAGTGACCAAAGTGTAATCAAATTCTCTGGGGACACTGTCACGACTCACCACACCGACTAGAGGCAGGATGTAATCAGGATTAAATTCGCGTTCACCAAGTCATCTCGATGCTTGGTTCTTTTCTCGGCTGTAACTCGGGATGGTCCAAATCCACGAGCAATCGATGGGGAGGCTTGCACTCCTTGCGTTGATGAAGCTTGAACTTATGTGGACATTAATTTTTCATCCATTAAATCGATTAGAACTTCTTCAACTGACTTCTATATGATGTTGAGTTTGTCTGACATGCACGCTCACGATCAGATAACTCAGGTCGATGAATGAATGCTCAATGCAATACAATAGGTGTCAATCTTAGTAAACACAATGTGGTAGAAATGAGTTCTCTTGTTGGCTCGGATACAATTCGCAAAAGTGTTCTTGGTGCAATAGTCAACGGACTAAGTAAACAACGAGGTAATAGATCTCTCCAACGGGCGAGAAGCCTTCATCAACAAGTTTTTTCCATTACGGTGTAGTCCCAATGGTTTGATGGCTAGATTTCTAGTCATAACTTATGTTCTAACCATTCGGGAGCGTCGGTCTAACGATCATAAGGCATCCAACAGTTATATTTCTCTACCATGGCGAAGTGCCATGTTGCGTTGTTCTTATATCCCGACAAAGTTCTAGTTTTGTAAACCTTCCTTCTGTGAAGTCCCCTTTGGAACATTCTGCAACTTTTCTCTCTTCTTACTGAGCTTTCTAGCCTTCTTTCCTGTGATCTTTGTCTCGGTATTTCTCTTTCCATTCTGATTCTTATCTCCTTTTGGCATAGTAAATTTGCGTTGTTGAGATTCTTTCATAGGGTTAGAGAGTAATACTTCTTATTTGTCTAGGGTAAGTACTCCACTCTTCTGTGAGTCTTCTTGAGTTCTTTCAACTTCGACATCCAAGTTTTTGTTCTCCTGTTCTGCAATCAAGTGCATTATCCTCCTAGTCATGAAATCTTTTAATTCTTACTTCTTTTGTTCTAAGACTTCCTCTTCTTTTATTTTGGCCTAATCCTTCTCAATCCAAGTTTTTCCTAGTAATATAGTAAATGGGGCGCTGCTCTCAATGAATTTAACAACCTCAAAATCTTCCTCTGTCGAATTTCCATGAGCACTCATAGATATCTGGGTGAGTCTTCCACATAGGGTTATCAACTTTCCTCTGAATAATCTTATTCNTTCCTAAAGACTGACCAAGTCAATCCCTGTAACTTCCTTTTCATCCAACTTGATCTCCATGTCTCCTCCATTGTCAATGGTTTTCTACTCCATCTTGGGATATGACCCCATATTAGGAGTGATTTGTTCAAGGATAGGATTATGGTTCTGAGGCTCTGCCTCTTTCATTTTCTTACTAGGTGGATTTTGACCGAGCTTGATTATTTCTTGATTTTCAAGGTTTGATTCAATATTTCAAAAGAGTTATTGGTAGAAGGGGAATTGAAATTATTTTTGATTGGTTTTTTAGAGCCTTCATTTATCTTTCCTTCCACCTGGGTGAATATGTCCTTGTTCTTATATACTATTGATGCTTATGACTTGGGAGGTACATTGAGTGGGAAATATCTAAAGAGATGTCCATGCCCATGACACTTTAGGTAGCAAAACGATATCTACTCATAGTCGATCATTTGAACCCAATCCTCATCATAGTACTCTAGGAATATTTATTACGGGAGGGGTTTGGAGATGTTCATATAGACACATAAATGTGCATAGGAGGTATAACATCTATGTTTGGTTGGCCTCCACGATTTTGACAAAAATACCTAGCATGTTTTTTATTCCTTCCATGATTTCTTCCAGCCAAAATTCACGAGGCATCGAATAGATTAAAATCCACATAGAAGCATGGGTAAAGTCTTCCTTGTCTAGACCGAAGTACTTAGTTCAAAACCTTAGGTAGAGACCAATTGAGTTGAAAAAGTAGGTCCCATTTTCAAAAACCATGTATTGATCTTCAAGGCTATGGAATATTGTTGTATAAAACCTTTAGACCCTAGCTAACGATAGAAGTGGTCCTTGATCTTCCACTAGATATTGATCCATCTAACTATATATCATTTTGAGGGCCATAGACCTGAAAATTTATCGATAAGTGCATGATATTTCATGTATTGGGGTTGATCCTCTATCCACACTAATATAACTTTGTACCTTGGCATCGTCGGGGCCTATGAGAGGCATTTTCCTGGTTCCCAAGCTTGAGCCACCTTTCCATGGGAGGGTTTTGGATCCATAGATACCAATTTTCCTTTACTAGATTTAGATCACTGAGTATTTTCTTGTGTCAATGGATTTTTTCCAAAGGCAGGTCACACCCCTTGGTCCCATCAAACCTATCCACCAATGAACACATTGTTGTAGGAGGGGGTTCACACCCCCTCATCTTTCAGTTACATGGAGGCAACCATACCAATCATTTTCACAGAGTTTGTTGCACCAATGGTACCACAGAGGGAAAGTATTCATTGAACCCTAGTTTTTTGTTTAGCTCATCAAAACCCTAATAGGGAAAGTCGAAGTCCCATATACAAAATATTATTTTATAGTAATAATTTGTATTAAATGTTGAATATTTAATCTCTAATTAATATTGCAAATATCCTCTAATATGTCTTCAACATTCACATTTTTATTATAATATAATAAGCTATAATGGATGGGGTCTGTGGCTACGGTTTCCTTTGCCACAGACCATTGACTTTTTTGCCCTTCTCCCTATGAAATTTTTGCGTGGATACTTTCTATCTCAAGTTTTTGGATTTTTTCACGATGAGTGATGTCTCCTTATCATTATCCCTCGCAAATGAAGCCTCCATCCCCTTGGTCATTTTCTCTTCTACGATGTCTTCTCTTGGGGTGCCACAGTATGAGTGGATTAGGTCTGTAGTCATTCTCCTATGGCCATGTCCCCCTCCACATGAGATTCATGAGTGGTGTCCTCTCTGATGGTGCCCACGCACTTTATGAAGCAGATCTAGCCTTTTCTGGTCTTCTGTATGGCGAACGAGCTCTCCTGGGAGTGGATCTGATTGATGTTTACTTCCAGTATGGCCTTAAGCTCCAGATATAGGTATCTATGGCCCTTTACTTCAGGTGTGTTTCTTCTCAGATCTGGTTTTCTGTGCGTCATATCAACTTTACTTCTTTGTATGTCTCTTCCGTTCTATTTCTTGGAACTTTTTTTGTCATCTGCAGGTTTATGGTCCTCTAGCTCTTCAACCTCTAGGGGGCATGGAGGCATTTACTTGAAGATTTCTGAGGGTTTGGCCCCCACCAATCCATCCCTGTTGGTTTTCTCAGGGCTTGATGCAATGACAAGGCCGTGTCGATGGTCTTGGGGTCTGAGATCCCCTGTGTCCCCTTCTGGTCTGTGATGCAAAGTGGTTGCTTGAGTTTTCTGCTTCTTTATGGTGAGGTATGTTTCAGAGCTTTGAGGTCCATCTCACAAGCATGCAATGTTGATTTTGTCTGGTGAGGTCAATGTTTTGAGGTCCATCTTGGGCTTGTAGCTTTATTTTTCCTCCTATGTGATTGCAGTCTCTCTTGTGGTCCCTTTGGATCCGATTCTCAATGGGGATTTTTTCCGCTCTAGCTTGGTCTGTCTAGGTTCTCTTCATTCTACGTTTTTGTCATGTTATTGGCTATGATTTCTTGAGGCCTCTTGGATTTTACTGCCTTCATTTGGGTTTATACCCAACTCCTTATTTGGTACATCCTTTGTGGTTTTTTACTTTGGGCCAATTCTGGCTACTAACACTTCTCTCAATTCTCCCAAGTACTGGGCATGTGCTTTCAGCACCTACAAAATGTAATTTGGTTCTCTACGAATGAATAGAATTACGATTTTTGCTGAGGAAAAAAAATATAATAAGATATATGTTGGCACAAGGGAAGACCCAGGGTTCAACTCTCAAGAGAGTACCAACAAAACTGTAACTACCCTCCCTTTCAGCAACACCTGAAGTAGATGAAGTCTCACCCGAGGTAGAGGCAGGGGTGGTTGCAGGAATCAGATGTCTGCAACCTTAGCTAGGACATAGATCTATGATTATAACACCTTAAAAGAGCACTTAGCAGTTATATATCATTAGTATTCATCCTTAATTTATAGTGCATGTAAAACCTAACAATAGATCAATGAAGTATTCACCCAGATCTAGTATATTTGAGCACTAAGAACATTTACATAAGTTAGATCTAGCATTCATTCATATTATTCAAAACTAAGCTATCATATCAGATTCATCTAAGCATACATTAGTGCACTAAGCATTAATCATATGAAAACAACCATACTGCACAAAGAAACCATAACACAGGATATACATGGTTCACCCCCAGCCTAGGGCTATGTCCACCAACTCTTCTTTTGTTTTATTGTCTTCTATCAATCTTCTACATGCACAAAACCATGATATCTTACTCCGCATAGGACAGGATATCTATGCACACTTCGCTAGATCCTCCTTCCCCGAGCTAGGTTACAGCACAAAGCCTTTACACGATCTCTTATAGTCACTTGTACTTAGCCTTGCAAGTCTCACACAGCATGCATAAAGCATGTACAACTATCACTTTCACTTAGCACTTAGCATCACACACTTGTGTGCCCTTTACTTACATTGCCTAGATTTCTATTTATACATTACAAAATGGGCTTGAACATGGGTAAACCCATGGGCCGACATCCCCATACCCGTTACATAAGCCCAAAACCCAAAAATCCCTAAACAAGAGGCTGAGATCCCACAATCTTTGCTTCGACTTGCGCTCCGCCTTCGAAAACCTGTCGAAGTCCCAAAATAGGTCAAAAGTGACCAAGGATCTCCAAAAATTGGTCAAGGGCCAACATGCCCCCAACACTCACTTATGACTTGTCCCAAGTCACTCTGATCTGTGTAACTCTGACTCAAAATCCTCGATCCTAGATCGAGCTTCTTCAACCTGCTAATGCACCAAGGCCTCCTTCTCGGTGAATTCATGAAGAACTGCCTCGTTCACCGGTACCTCTAAGCATTGCTTAACTGTAGTGACTACTTGTTCCAGCTTTGTTCCTTGTCCTTCAATCTCTTCGAATAGTTGGCAAGATGCATCCTGAACTGGCTGGAGCCTATCACTCACTTCTGTGATTTTTCTCTATATGGTGTGAACCTATTGTAGAACAATGCATTGTTCTTGGGATCGTTTGATTCTCTCAACTGTTGACATGAGATTCATATATGCCTGTATTGTTGTTGCTTGTTTCTTTGCCTCCTGGTGTTGTGACTCCAGTGTCTTCAGTTCAGGGTCCTCATTGAGTCGCTCATAAGTCTACCCGCTACGATCACTAAGTTGTTTACATTCCATGACAAAGGCCTTGATTCTCTCAACTGCACTGTGAGAAGTTACTTCTCTTTGATCTCGCACATCGTGTGGAGTGCTTGGAATTGTTTGTAGCTCTAGGTCTTTGATTCTCTATTGAAGCTGTTGGATAGCTTCCGCAAGATGCGCTAATTGATGATCTATTGGATCTTCCTTCTTTTTCTCTAATCTCGTCAAAGAGTGAAGTTCTCTGCTGACTGCTTCTTTTACTCCGATCTGCTCCACGAGAAGCTGTTATTTCTCTTGCTAGATCTACACCTTTTCCTCTTCAAACTTTTCTTGGAGGGAAGCCTTCTTCGGTTGCACAACCCTTCATTTCTCTATTACTTCTTCTTGTGCTTGTTGCAAGGCCATTGTGGCCTGTTCCATTTTTTCTTGTGCACGATGAAGGTAAGGTTCAGTCGCATTGGCTAGTCTCCGGATTTGGGTGGGCTCATATCCCAACTATGGTTCTTCTGATGGCGAGGGCACAGTGAACACTGCGCAGCTGGAGTGAAGGGCTTGTTGTACCCCTCGCAGTTCTGCTTCAATTTTTCCATACATGGTTTCTTGCTTGGCTTCATTTCTCTACAAAATATCTTCCAAAGTGTCTGATACAGCTGAAATGATCAAGTCGAAGTCATCGAGTGTGAGCACAATATTCATCTTGGTCTTACTAGCTCTAGATTTCTTCCACGTTGTTGGTTTCATGGGAGAAACCTTTCTTTTCTTAGATGGATCAGACTCCTCAATGGGATCTGTAGGCGGTGTTACTTCACCTTGCTTCCATTGATCATATTTTCCATTGGTCTCTTCTTTATCTACTTCATCATCACCTCCTCATCCCAGTGATTCTGAAGCGGCTTCTTCTGAGGCACTACTCAGCTGTTGGACCTCTTTTGTCTTCTTCCTTTTGCTAGTTTCAGGTGTATCATGTGCTTCGTGAGTGGTCTCTGAGCTTCCGATTTTCTCAGGGTCGAAAAATTATGCGGGTTAAGTAGGGATAAGGATCTTTGTAGGCAAATCCTTGGTTATCTCTTCTAGGTCTTCCTCTGTGAGCTTATAGTATGACTGAAGCTCTTATTTACTTTCATTTGCACGCATAGTGATGTAGATAAAATGCTAGTCTGTGCATAAATTCATAAGGGGTCTAAACTGGTGTAGAGTGTTCGACGTCATAGGAGGGACAACTTCGATAACCCTCTTTAACTGGAGATAAAAAGTATGGAATACTACATTCGACTGCCATTGTTTTCCCATATTTCTCGAATATCAGAGCATGGTTAACTTTGCAGTGAGTGGCTTGAATGGATCAATATCAGGGAAGGTTGCACCTTCCAACATCTCCCAAGCTATAAATGTGATGAGGATCAGGAGCCAGCTAAAGTGGAACTCGTAGCCCTAATCATGAGCTTCACAACAATCCACTTCTAATTGGTTGACTAAACTTCACCCAACTAATCTGTAGTCCTTCCACACATTTCCCAGCGAGGTCAACAACGAACCCTGTGACTTGCGTAGGTCTATTCTTTCTTACTATCTTTCATGTGATCAGCTGGCAGGCCAGGCGCACTGCGCCATTCTAGATGGAAGCTACCTTGTAGCCTCGCATTCCCTTTTCTACATCACCATATGTGTCTTTGATCTTTTGTTCCAGTGTGTGGTCTGCATCATTCCCTGGGTAGAAGTCTTGTGGGTCGGGTCCCTGCATGCTCAATCCAGTGATCCTATGGATCAAAACCAAATCGACGATGATGTGTCTATCTAGCCACAGATAGTTGCCATGGAAGCATGACAACAGGATATTTACACACGTGTTAACCTCCTGGTGCCTTCCAAAGTGTGGCATCTTCATTACATTTAGGAAAGTGGACTGTGCGAGGTCCATAGTCCATGGTTGGGGGATTATCCTTGACCTTTTCCCCTTCGTCCTAGTCAAATACCTGTAAGGAGAAAACATGTTGTAGTTCTTGCGATCCCCTAGGTTGAATTCGTTGAATTTTAATGTCATGATCTTATCTAGCTGCGGTTGAACTACATGTATCCCCTTCTGGAGGTACGCAGTGACCAAAGTGTAATCAAATTCTCTAGGGACACTGTCACGACTCACCAAACCGACTAGAGGCAGGATGTAGTCAGGATTAACTTCGCGTTCACCAAGTCATCTCAATGCTTGGTTCTTTTCTCGGCTGTAACTCGGGATGGTCCAAATCCACGAGCAATCGACGGGGAGGCTTGCACTCCTTGCGTTGATGAAGCTTGAACTTATGTGGACATTAATTTTTCATCCATTAAATCGATTAGAACTTCTTCAACTGACTTCTATACGACGTTGAGTTCGTCTGACATGCACGCTCACGATCAGATAACTCAGGTCAATGAATGAATGCTCAATGCAATACAATAGGTGTAAATCTTAGTAAACACAATGTGGTAGAAATGAGTTCTCTTGTTGGCTCGGATACAATTCGCAAAAGTGTTCTTGGTGCAATAGTCAACGGACTAAGTAAACAACGAGGTAATAGATCTCTCCAACGGGCGAGAAGCCTTCATCAACAAGTTTTTTCCATTACGGTGTAGTCCCAATGGTTTGATGGCTAGATTTCTAGTCATAACTTATGTTCTAACCATTCGGGAGCGTCGGTCTAACGATCATAAGGCATCCAACAGTTATATTTCTCTACCATGGCGAAGTGCCATGTTGCGTTGTTCTTATATCCCGACAAAGTTCTAGTTTTGTAAACCTTCCTTCTGTGAAGTCCCCTTTGGAACATTCTGCAACTTTTCTCTCTTCTTACTGAGCTTTCTAGCCTTCTTTCCTGTGATCTTTGTCTCGGTATTTCTCTTTCCATTCTGATTCTTATCTCCTTTTGGCATAGTAAATTTGCGTTGTTGAGATTCTTTCATAGGGTTAGAGAGTAATACTTCTTATTTGTCTAGGGTAAGTACTCCACTCTTCTGTGAGTCTTCTTGAGTTCTTTCAACTTCGACATCCAAGTTTTTGTTCTCCTGTTCTGCAATCAAGTGCATTATCCTCCTAGTCATGAAATCTTTTAATTCTTACTTCTTTTGTTCTAAGACTTCCTCTTCTTTTATTTTGGCCTAATCCTTCTCAATCCAAGTTTTTCCTAGTAATATAGTAAATGGGGCGCTGCTCTCAATGAATTTAACAACCTCAAAATCTTCCTCTGTCGAATTTCCATGAGCACTCATAGATATCTGGGTGAGTCTTCCACATAGGGTTATCAACTTTCCTCTGAATAATCTTATTC
>JZKD02S1731902.1:62669-82800 GCA_000966675.3 Picea glauca | reverse complement strand
CACAGATCCATGATCCAAAGAATACATATTAATTGGATCACTGGGCTTGAGGATGAGCAGGGGTAATCGATCTTGGACCATCTAGCCATTGAGTAGGAATTGGTTAGTTACTACCAAACTCTACTCACGGAGCCCAATCCAGGAAGATATGAGGCTATTGCTAAAATAACATAGGACATCCCCTCCTTGATCATGATAGAATAGACTGTAGCACTCCTTAGACCAATGACCCTGGAGGAGGATGATCATTCCATCAAGGAAATTCCCATAGGAAAATCCCCAAGTCTAGATGGATTTACTACCAATTTCTTTCATCATTGTTGGAATCTTGTTCGAGAACAGGTATGGAAGTTAATTGAGGAATCCCACAACACTCTTAGTGTGATTCCAGCTTTCAACTATACCTTTCTCACTTTAATCCTCAAATAAGAGTGAGACCCTCATCCAAATAAATTTCTCTTGATCATTTTGTGAAATGTCATCTACAAGATCATCAAAAAGGTAATTTCCCTTCGTCTTAAACCCATTTTTTATTTAATTATCTCTCTTGAACAATCTAGTTAAATTGAAGGTATCCAAATCATGGATAGTGTAATCCTCACCCATGAGGACATTCACTCCCTGAAATCCTCTAACACTCCCGGTATGCTCGTTAAATTGTATCTCTCCAAGGTCTTTGATACTCTAATATTACAATATATGTGATCGCTCCTCCTAGCCTTTGGATTTGAGGAATCCTGGTTAATTGGATCATGTCCCTCACCTCCTCAACCTTCTTCTCAATCCTAATCAATGGTGTTCCTTCTCAACTGTTTTCACCTTCTAGAGGAATCCACCAATGGGACCCTCTTTCCCCCTTTCTCTTTATCATTATGGTGGAAGGCCTTAGCCACCACATCAAAGATCCCATAGATAATGGACCTCTCAAAGGCCTTCCCTTGCATGGTTTTCATCCTCCTATCTTGCACAATCAATTTATATATGATACAATGTTGATGGGATCCCCCACAACCACATAAGCATGATGCATGCTTAGAATTATCAATGATTTTAGCGCAGCTTCTAGAACCTCTATCAACATTGAAAAATCCAAAATTTTCATTTTCAATACCCCTCTTTCCATTCAATCCTTTATCACTCATCTACTAGGGTTCAAAAGGAGCTCCCTTCCATCCAAATACCTTGGCCTCCCCCTAATTGATAATTCCCTTTGAAACTGCTCTTGGGAGGGGATGATTTATGCCATTGACAAACACCTCAATTCTTGGACCTTTCGTTTTCTCAATCTAGAAGGTTGATTGGTACTTTTAAAATATATTTTGAAATCAATACCAATATATTTATTCTTGGCCTTGGTAGCCCCCAAATTAGTGTTAAAAACCATAAGAAACATCCAAAGGAATTCCCTATGTCAAGTCGCCAAGGAGGGATGGAAATGGGCACTAGTTAATTGGGAAACACTTTGCAAGACAAAGCAGACTAGAGGTTTGAGGCATAGAGATCCGAACTTGCTCAATCAAGTAATGGGGTCCAAAATCTGGTGGTGATGGATAAAAAATATAGGGGACCTATGGGCTAATGTGGCGACGTAAATACTTATCAGATGTAGGAGAAACACAGTTGATTATATGGAATGAATACAAGAATGGATAACTCATTTGGAATGTGGATGGGAAAAATCGTTCCCTGATACAATAACATGCTTCTTAGGAAATAATGGGAGGAAGAGAGACACAATTATAGATGGACTCCTGGAAGCAATTTTCCCTGCTGCAACTAATGGACCAATTGCTCATTCTATAGGAGAGAATGAACCAAAATTGACACACCTATGTGGAAAACTAATAGTAATGAACCACATATTATAATCCATGGAGGGAATGGAAAATCACACACAGCGATTTAAGAATCCCTGAATACATTGATCTATGACCTTGAAAAGACAAAGAAACACTTCGTAAGATTATGATCAAGAAAGGACTTGACATCCTGAGATGGGGGCGATTCACACAAGAGATATTGTCCATCAAAGAAGCTTACAACCTGAAGTAACAATTTCATCTATTTCCTAAGGAGACCATCTAGAATAAAATATGGTAGGCCAATTTATGGCCCAAAATCAACACTTTCCTCTAGTTGGTTTCTCATTGAAGAATATTAACTTGGGATGATATTAGAAAGTGAGGATTCATTGGACCCTCCATCTATCCCCTTTTCCTCCAATATGAAAAAATCATGGAACATTTTCTAAACCAATGCCACTACAGTTCCTCCCTCTAGGACCAAGCTACCCAAATCATGTGAACTTATGACTAACAAAGGGATAGTACCATAAAAAAAAATTCCAACTAGATATATTTGGCCTTCAAGACTCCAAAGCTCGATCATATTTGGTAGCTTCTTCCAGGGTTCCTTGTGTTGAAAATATGGAAGGAAAGAAATCAGAGAATATTCCACTTAGAAACACTGCCATGGCAAGACATCTGGTCCAAAATTAAAGACAACATTATGGAAATAGTTTGGAAAAAACATTAGAGTGCATACAACCTACCTTGTTTTCATAGAGAGAATCACATTATTCTCACATGGGATCTCTGCCTAGCCCTATAATTGATACCCTCTCCTAGGAATCTCTCCTATCCTACAATATATGAGAATTGGAAGCATCCTCCCCAAGGATTCCTCAAACTCAACTTTGATGGAGATTCTAAGGGTAACCTAGACCTAGCTAGTTTTGGTGTTGCTTTTCGGGAAAATCAGGGTCAACTTTGCTATAATATTTCTGGAATCCTCGGGAATGACTCAAATAATGCAGTTGAACTCTAGGCTCTGATTTGAGGCATTCAAACTACCTCTAGGATAGGATTTCATCAATTAATTATGGAAGGGGATTCCAATATCATCCTGGAAATTCTTGCACAACTTCTTAATGGATCCGAGCCTACTCATATTTCTCAAAACTAGATGCTACTTAATAAAATTTAAATTTTAAAATTCTTGTTGCTCCCAAATCTTGTTCTTATTCTATTTCACATCCTAGGTGACACTAACAAACTTGTAGATAAGCTTTCCAATGAAGGGGTAAATAGAAGGGGGGAAATGCAGTTGCAATCAAATCCTTGCACAACCTTTGTTCCTAGAATTTTTGAGCATATATCAAAAGGAGGAATCATCCCCATATGGGGTGTTATTGAAAGAATCATGAAAGTACAAGAAACTAATGCACATCTAGCCACCCATCAACACCTGTTCCAAGATGAGCACGTGGATGGAAAGTTTATTAAATACAGTAGTCAGAGCATTGAGGTAATTAAAATTCTGGTGTGTGCAAGGCTATCCATGGTGATATTTCATGGTACAACTAACATGGGGAGAATCATCGTAGCAGTCTACATATCATCATTATGTTAAATGAACATTTAATGATTGGTAGGACTACAGTGAAGGTGATATATGCTAGAGGCCAGTTGAATCTGGATTGTTCTCCCCCACATTCTTTGTCAATTGGGATTATTTGGTCATCATTGATTCTATGCTCAACCACGCACTCCTATTTTCTTTTCTCTCTCTTCCTCTGCATGTAGAAGGTAAGAGAAAGGGAATGGGTCCATTGGGGAAGGATATACTTTTGGTGGGGTGGCACCGGGCTTGGTAGCTAAGATTTATCAATAGATGAATTGGAGATGGTTTCCTCTGATTCACCTCGTCGTTGAGAGTAGAAGAGTGGTCCACCTATGGATACTTCCAAGCAATCTAATTTGGATGAAATCATGTTACGGTGATGTGGTGTAAAATGGGTTGAAGATGAGGTTGTGTTCCAAAACAACTTCAAATTCTAGTATAAAATCTAGGGATCTACCTCAATTAAGTGGGATGAACATCCTCTTAGAGACTCCCAAAAGATTCAATCCGGAGCCTATTCAGATCTTATGGAGTCCTGAATGGAGGAGAAGTAGTTGCAACTCATATTTTAATTAAGGGGGGAAGTTTTAGACTTGAGGTTTAGGATAGAGTAGTTGGATTCTAGGATCACTATGTTGTTGACTCTATGCTCTTGTTTCATGGCTCATCAACCTGCCCATAATTTGGACTCCCCGATCGTGATCATCCTGCATGTGCCCATCCTTTTGTAACCAGGTTGCTTTATCAGTCCGGATGGAGGACAAGATAAGGATAGGTTTCATGCTAGTCATGGATCCATCTCTTACTCCTATAGTCTTACTTTATACTGTGTTAATTGTTTTTTGTTTATAGCCTGCTCAATTTCAGAGTAGGTCAAGGTGCAATGGAAACACTTTGGCCCATATGAGGCTACATGGGAATTGGAGGATGCCATGAGACAACCATATCCATTTTTGTTTAATTATGTACATATGGAGCACATCGACAAATAGAACATCGAAGACAATGTTCCTTTAAGGGGGGAGGGGATTGTAATACCCATGTTTCCCTAGTTTGTAAATATAATTATAATTGGCCAAGAGACTATGATAGACTAAATGTGTGTGAATATTTGATTTAATGAACCCTTGTATAAAAGGGTCAATGTATGAATTTCTGTTATTAATAGAATTTGAATATGTGTTGCACAATTGTTGAGAGGGGGAAAGTTTTACAAGATATACCATGGATGTTATGAGAGAGATGGTGAGGGGAAAACAAGAATGGTTGAGATGATCCTCACTAGACTAGTACCTACTGGGTGTAATAATTCAATGTTCCTCTGACCCATAAATGAATTACCAATCGAGCCGGTAGTTGGAAGGCCATCCTCAATATTTAATGAGGAGATGGGGCAGGGTACCCATCTGTAAGGCTTCCAGGCCTCACCAAAAATTGGGATTAGGACCCATGCAACATTGATGAGGAAGGAAAGAAAGGGGGTAATTCATGGATAGAGACAGGTGCACGATACAACAGAGTAGAGCAAAACACTCTCCAGATAAGAGTAAAAAAGGGACTTCGACTCTAAAGTTGAAAGAAATGCTGAGAAGTAAGCTCATTTTGGATGAAAGAAGCCTTGGGAAGGGTTTGTCTACAAGATGATAAATGAGAATGACAAGTGACTGAGGAAGNAGGGCAGCACCCTACAATTCTTTTTGGGTAGATTTTTCTATTTTAACATTTTTTCTATTTTTAGTGGTTTTCTAAATTAATTTGGCATTAATGGATTAGGGTTTTGGTAGCTACGAAATAGCTAAAATATTGTGTATATATTGTATTGTGAATGGTGAAATTAATACAATGAAGAGTTGAGAGGTGTGGCACCAAGAAAGGCCGCTTTTCTCTCGGTTAGGGGTTTCCAATGTAAATATTTGTGAACTATATGTGTGAACCATTGATTAATTTCTTTTTTTCTTAGAATGTGTATACATTGCTTTACTTCACAGGTTTAAAACTTATATTTCTCACCATTTTTTATGGGACACAATCACCCCATGAAAAAATCCATTTTTTGAATAGCCTAGAAGGCATTGGCACTATGATGCAAGACCAAAGATGGATCATGGGAGGCGACTTCAATATCATCCTTTCCCTTGATGAAAAAATAGGAGGAATTTGCAGGCTTGATGGTAATAATGATGGCTTTAAAATCCTTATTACCAATCTGTGGCTAGTGGATCTAGAGAACATTAATGGCAATTTCACCTAAATCACTAGAAGATCAGGGTCCCAACATATTTCTTGTCATCTTGGTCGCTTTCTAATTTTAGAGCCACTAATGCTAGAAGGCATCATCATGGAATACAACATCATGTTCGTGGATGGCTCTAATCACTGGCCAGTCCAGCTTTGGTTAGATATTTCAAGCTCCCCCATGCCACAAACCATTCAAGTTTGAAAAAATTTGGCTAACCCACCCCGACTTCTAGGAGAACGCCCAACAATGGTGGAAGGAGGAAATTATTCCCTATGGTACTTTGATGTATCATTTTTAGCAGAAACTGAAATTTTTCAATCAACATCTCAAAGAATGGAACAAAACCATATTTGGTAACATCTTTCAAGACCAAAGGAAGTTGGAGTAGAATGAGGTAAATCCAACAGATGATCATTTCTCATGTGAGATCAAATCAAATGAAAGAGGAAGAAGGTTTCATCAAGTGACAATTGAAATATAGATATGCTTAAGAGGAAACCTTTTAGAGGAAGAAGTCCATAAATCAATGCCTCAAAGAGGGAGAGAAAAAATAAAAAAAAATCCACAGATCCATGATCCAAAGAATACATATTAATTGGATCACTGGGCTTGAGGATGAGCAGGCGCAATCGATCTTGGACCATCTAGCCATTGAGTAGGAATTGGTTAGTTACTACCAAACTCTACTCACGGAGCCCAATCCAAGAAGATATGAGGCTATTGCTAAAATAACATAGGACATCCCCTCCTTGATCATGATAGAATATACTGTAGCACTCCTTAGACCAATGACCCTGGAGGAGGATGATCATTCCATCAAGGAAATTCCCATAGGAAAATCCCCAAGTCTAGATGGATTTAGTACCAATTTATTTCATCATTGTTGGAATCTTGTTCGAGAAGAGGTATGGAAGTTAATTGAGGACTCTCGCAACACTCTTAGTGTGATTCCAGCTTTCAACTATACCTTTCTCACTTTAATCCCCAAATAAGAGTGAGACTCTCATCCAAATAAATTTCTCTTGATCATGTTGTGAAATGTCATCTACAAGATCATCAAAAAGGTAATTTCCCTTCGTCTTAAACCCATTTTTTATTTAATTATCTCTCTTGAACAATCTAGTTAAATTGAAGGTCTCCAAATCATGGATAGTGTAATCCTCACCCATGAGGACATTCACTCCCTGAAATCCTCTAACACTCCCGGTATGATCGTTAAATTGTATCTCTCCAAGGTCTTTGATACTCTAATATTACAATATATGTGATCGCTCCTCCTAGCCTTTGGATTTGAGGAATCCTGGGTTAATTGGATCATGTCCCTCACCTCCTCAACCTTCTTCTCAATCCTAATCAATGGTGTTCCTTCTCAACCGTTTTCACCTTCTAGAGGAATCCACCAATGGGACCCTCTTTCCCCCTTTCTCTTTATCATTATGGTGGAAGGCCTTAGCCACCACATCAAATATCCCATAGATAATGGACTTCTCAAAGGCCTTCCCTTGCATGGTTTTCATCCTCCTATCTTGCACAATCAATTTATATATGATACAATGTTGATGGGATCCCCCACAACCACATAAGCATGATGCATGCTTAGAATTATCAATGATTTTAGCGCAGCTTCTAGAACCTCTATCAACATTGAAAAATCCAAAATTTTCATTTTCAATACCCCTCTTTCCATTCAATCCTTTATCACTCATCTACTAGGGTTCAAAAGGAGCTCCCTTCCATCCAAATACCTTGGCCTCCCCCTAATTGATAATTCCCTTTGAAACTGCTCTTGGGAGGGGATGATTTATGCCATTGACAAACACCTCAATTCTTGGACCTTTCGTTTTCTCAATCTAGAAGGTTGATTGGTACTTTTAAAATATATTTTGAAATCAATACCAATATATTTATTCTTGGCCTTGGTAGCCCCCAAATTAGTGTTAAAAACCATAAGAAACATCCAAAGGAATTCCCTATGTCAAGTCGCCAAGGAGGGATGGAAATGGGCACTAGTTAATTGGGAAACACTTTGCAAGACAAAGCAGACTAGAGGTTTGAGGCATAGAGATCCGAACTTGCTCAATCAAGTAATGGGGTCCAAAATCTGGTGGTGATGGATAAAAAATATAGGGGACCTATGGGCTAATGTGGCGACGTAAATACTTATCAGATGTAGGAGAAACACAGTTGATTATATGGAATGAATACAAGAATGGATAACTCATTTGGAATGTGGATGGGAAAAATCGTTCCCTGATACAATAACATGCTTCTTAGGAAATAATGGGAGGAAGAGAGACACAATTATAGATGGACTCCTGGAAGCAATTTTCCCTGCTGCAACTAATGGACCAATTGCTCATTCTATAGGAGAGAATGAACCAAAATTGACACACCTATGTGGAAAACTAATAGTAATGAACCACATATTATAATCCATGGAGGGAATGGAAAATCACACACAGCGATTTAAGAATCCCTGAATACATTGATCTATGACCTTGAAAAGACAAAGAAACACTTCGTAAGATTATGATCAAGAAAGGACTTGACATCCTGAGATGGGGGCGATTCACACAAGAGATATTGTCCATCAAAGAAGCTTACAACCTGAAGTAACAATTTCATCTATTTCCTAAGGAGACCATCTAGAATAAAATATGGTAGGCCAATTTATGGCCCAAAATCAACACTTTCCTCTAGTTGGTTTCTCATTGAAGAATATTAACTTGGGATGATATTAGAAAGTGAGGATTCATTGGACCCTCCATCTATCCCCTTTTCCTCCAATATGAAAAAATCATGGAACATTTTCTAAACCAATGCCACTACAGTTCCTCCCTCTAGGACCAAGCTACCCAAATCATGTGAACTTATGACTAACAAAGGGATAGTACCATAAAAAAAAATTCCAACTAGATATATTTGGCCTTCAAGACTCCAAAGCTCGATCATATTTGGTAGCTTCTTCCAGGGTTCCTTGTGTTGAAAATATGGAAGGAAAGAAATCAGAGAATATTCCACTTAGAAACACTGCCATGGCAAGACATCTGGTCCAAAATTAAAGACAACATTATGGAAATAGTTTGGAAAAAACATTAGAGTGCATACAACCTACCTTGTTTTCATAGAGAGAATCACATTATTCTCACATGGGATCTCTGCCTAGCCCTATAATTGATACCCTCTCCTAGGAATCTCTCCTATCCTACAATATATGAGAATTGGAAGCATCCTCCCCAAGGATTCCTCAAACTCAACTTTGATGGAGATTCTAAGGGTAACCTAGACCTAGCTAGTTTTGGTGTTGCTTTTCGGGAAAATCAGGGTCAACTTTGCTATAATATTTCTGGAATCCTCGGGAATGACTCAAATAATGCAGTTGAACTCTAGGCTCTGATTTGAGGCATTCAAACTACCTCTAGGATAGGATTTCATCAATTAATTATGGAAGGGGATTCCAATATCATCCTGGAAATTCTTGCACAACTTCTTAATGGATCCGAGCCTACTCATATTTCTCAAAACTAGATGCTACTTAATAAAATTTAAATTTTAAAATTCTTGTTGCTCCCAAATCTTGTTCTTATTCTATTTCACATCCTAGGTGACACTAACAAACTTGTAGATAAGCTTTCCAATGAAGGGGTAAATAGAAGGGGGGAAATGCAGTTGCAATCAAATCCTTGCACAACCTTTGTTCCTAGAATTTTTGAGCATATATCAAAAGGAGGAATCATCCCCATATGGGGTGTTATTGAAAGAATCATGAAAGTACAAGAAACTAATGCACATCTAGCCACCCATCAACACCTGTTCCAAGATGAGCACGTGGATGGAAAGTTTATTAAATACAGTAGTCAGAGCATTGAGGTAATTAAAATTCTGGTGTGTGCAAGGCTATCCATGGTGATATTTCATGGTACAACTAACATGGGGAGAATCATCGTAGCAGTCTACATATCATCATTATGTTAAATGAACATTTAATGATTGGTAGGACTACAGTGAAGGTGATATATGCTAGAGGCCAGTTGAATCTGGATTGTTCTCCCCCACATTCTTTGTCAATTGGGATTATTTGGTCATCATTGATTCTATGCTCAACCACGCACTCCTATTTTCTTTTCTCTCTCTTCCTCTGCATGTAGAAGGTAAGAGAAAGGGAATGGGTCCATTGGGGAAGGATATACTTTTGGTGGGGTGGCACCGGGCTTGGTAGCTAAGATTTATCAATAGATGAATTGGAGATGGTTTCCTCTGATTCACCTCGTCGTTGAGAGTAGAAGAGTGGTCCACCTATGGATACTTCCAAGCAATCTAATTTGGATGAAATCATGTTACGGTGATGTGGTGTAAAATGGGTTGAAGATGAGGTTGTGTTCCAAAACAACTTCAAATTCTAGTATAAAATCTAGGGATCTACCTCAATTAAGTGGGATGAACATCCTCTTAGAGACTCCCAAAAGATTCAATCCGGAGCCTATTCAGATCTTATGGAGTCCTGAATGGAGGAGAAGTAGTTGCAACTCATATTTTAATTAAGGGGGGAAGTTTTAGACTTGAGGTTTAGGATAGAGTAGTTGGATTCTAGGATCACTATGTTGTTGACTCTATGCTCTTGTTTCATGGCTCATCAACCTGCCCATAATTTGGACTCCCCGATCGTGATCATCCTGCATGTGCCCATCCTTTTGTAACCAGGTTGCTTTATCAGTCCGGATGGAGGACAAGATAAGGATAGGTTTCATGCTAGTCATGGATCCATCTCTTACTCCTATAGTCTTACTTTATACTGTGTTAATTGTTTTTTGTTTATAGCCTGCTCAATTTCAGAGTAGGTCAAGGTGCAATGGAAACACTTTGGCCCATATGAGGCTACATGGGAATTGGAGGATGCCATGAGACAACCATATCCATTTTTGTTTAATTATGTACATATGGAGCACATCGACAAATAGAACATCGAAGACAATGTTCCTTTAAGGGGGGAGGGGATTGTAATACCCATGTTTCCCTAGTTTGTAAATATAATTATAATTGGCCAAGAGACTATGATAGACTAAATGTGTGTGAATATTTGATTTAATGAACCCTTGTATAAAAGGGTCAATGTATGAATTTCTGTTATTAATAGAATTTGAATATGTGTTGCACAATTGTTGAGAGGGGGAAAGTTTTACAAGATATACCATGGATGTTATGAGAGAGATGGTGAGGGGAAAACAAGAATGGTTGAGATGATCCTCACTAGACTAGTACCTACTGGGTGTAATAATTCAATGTTCCTCTGACCCATAAATGAATTACCAATCGAGCCGGTAGTTGGAAGGCCATCCTCAATATTTAATGAGGAGATGGGGCAGGGTACCCATCTGTAAGGCTTCCAGGCCTCACCAAAAATTGGGATTAGGACCCATGCAACATTGATGAGGAAGGAAAGAAAGGGGGTAATTCATGGATAGAGACAGGTGCACGATACAACAGAGTAGAGCAAAACACTCTCCAGATAAGAGTAAAAAAGGGACTTCGACTCTAAAGTTGAAAGAAATGCTGAGAAGTAAGCTCATTTTGGATGAAAGAAGCCTTGGGAAGGGTTTGTCTACAAGATGATAAATGAGAATGACAAGTGACTGAGGAAGNGGGGTGGTAGTTGGAAGGACATCCTCAATATTTAATGAGGAGATGGGGCAGGGTACCCATCTGTAAGGCTTCCAGGCCTCACCACAAATTGGGATTAGGACCCATGCAACATTGATGAGGAAGGAAAGAAAGGGGGTAATTCAGGGATAGAGACAGGTGCGCGATACAACAGAGTAGAGAAAAACACTCTCCAGATAAGAGTAAAAAAGGGGCTTCGACTCTAAAGTTGAAAGAAATGCTGAGAAGTAAGCTCATTTTGGATGAAAGAAGCCTTGGGAA
Source organism: Picea glauca (assembly GCA_000966675.3). Taxonomy (NCBI): domain Eukaryota; kingdom Viridiplantae; phylum Streptophyta; class Pinopsida; order Pinales; family Pinaceae; genus Picea; species Picea glauca. Next base: position 71,240 of record JZKD02S1731902.1, on the reverse strand, counting down.
GGGTTTGTCTACAAGATGATAAATGAGAATGACAAGTGACTGAGGAAGTACTCATGCAAACCTCCTTGCTTGGAGTCGAGAAAACCAGACACCTAGTTCCTGTGGGAGAAGGAGAGTAACCTTCATCCCTAATTGTTGTGGAGAAAAGAGAAATAATCTCTCTCATAGCATCATAGTCTAGCTCGGGCATGGCTAATAGTAAATCCATTAGGAGTGAATCTTCCTATGGTTGGGAGAAAATAGGCACCCCTTACAACACTTACTTCACAATTTCTAGTTTTGATAAGTACTTTCATATTATGTGTATTATGTTTAATGTGATGATGAAATATCTGAGTTTACAATTTGGTCCTTCAGTATCTGAACAATTATTAGAAAATTTCTGTGATTTCTATAAATTGTTATATCTATATGATCTTTCATTTTATCTCGGTTTTGATGATAGATAGTATGAGATATGAAACCAATGGAGGGAGGGGGTATGATCGAATGAAACACCTAAGTATTTCCAACCCTATGAAGTTTACCTTAGTGGGAGTGTCAGAAATCGAGTTCTGTGGGAGAAGGGCATTTTTCCTTTAGAACATTCACCCATTAGAGTGGGGGATCATGCCCATGTCCTTAACCTCTTTGCCACAGAGAGGATATTGAATTTATCCCTTGATATTTTCTGAGAGACCCATGTGACCAGGGGTTGGGGACCTTGCTCTAGTCCGAAAGGAGCTAGACATTCGGGACTTCGAGACTTACATCCCCACAATCCTTAGAAATAGCCAAAGGCTGGAGTTGCAAATCAACGAGGGTCATCGATCTGGAGACCCAGTGTAGGCCTCTACCAACCATTAGATTGGACGTAGGAGGGGAAGCATTAATCACTTCGGAAATGTATTACTTTGGGAGAATAGGAGTGGTCTAGCACAGAAACTCCTGAACGTTAGAGTCCTGAAGTTAATCTGGACCATTGAAGCTGGTGGGACACGTGTCCACAGATCTATGGTTATCTAGGAATCTGGGTATTTGGAGAATTAAGAAACATGCAAGTTTCCCCTGAAGTTATGCAAGGTGGAGTGAATCCTGGCCATAGATGCTAGGTACACGTGGCAAGAGATCCGACGTGGTCCAAAGGGAAAGGCCGGAGACACACACATTGAACTCCCAAATGTCGAACTATCGAAGTAACAAGGACCATCGATCCTAGAATCCTTCGAGATCCTTTTGAGCCGTCGATATAAAGGACCCGCCTTTGACTACTTGACTAACCAGGAACACGTTGGGGGAGGGACACATGGCCCCTAATCATTCCCCATCAAGTGTTGACCATTGAACTAGGACTGTTGGGTGAGGGGGTACATGGAAAGCAATCTCATAGTCTAGAGATTTCGTACTCTGGAGGAAAATAGCNTCTCAAAGGCCTTCCCTTGCATGGTTTTCATCCTCCTATCTTGCACAATCAATTTATATATGATACAATGTTGATGGGATCCCCCACAACCACATAAGCATGATGCATGCTTAGAATTATCAATGATTTTAGCGCAGCTTCTAGAACCTCTATCAACATTGAAAAATCCAAAATTTTCATTTTCAATACCCCTCTTTCCATTCAATCCTTTATCACTCATCTACTAGGGTTCAAAAGGAGCTCCCTTCCATCCAAATACCTTGGCCTCCCCCTAATTGATAATTCCCTTTGAAACTGCTCTTGGGAGGGGATGATTTATGCCATTGACAAACACCTCAATTCTTGGACCTTTCGTTTTCTCAATCTAGAAGGTTGATTGGTACTTTTAAAATATATTTTGAAATCAATACCAATATATTTATTCTTGGCCTTGGTAGCCCCCAAATTAGTGTTAAAAACCATAAGAAACATCCAAAGGAATTCCCTATGTCAAGTCGCCAAGGAGGGATGGAAATGGGCACTAGTTAATTGGGAAACACTTTGCAAGACAAAGCAGACTAGAGGTTTGAGGCATAGAGATCCGAACTTGCTCAATCAAGTAATGGGGTCCAAAATCTGGTGGTGATGGATAAAAAATATAGGGGACCTATGGGCTAATGTGGCGACGTAAATACTTATCAGATGTAGGAGAAACACAGTTGATTATATGGAATGAATACAAGAATGGATAACTCATTTGGAATGTGGATGGGAAAAATCGTTCCCTGATACAATAACATGCTTCTTAGGAAATAATGGGAGGAAGAGAGACACAATTATAGATGGACTCCTGGAAGCAATTTTCCCTGCTGCAACTAATGGACCAATTGCTCATTCTATAGGAGAGAATGAACCAAAATTGACACACCTATGTGGAAAACTAATAGTAATGAACCACATATTATAATCCATGGAGGGAATGGAAAATCACACACAGCGATTTAAGAATCCCTGAATACATTGATCTATGACCTTGAAAAGACAAAGAAACACTTCGTAAGATTATGATCAAGAAAGGACTTGACATCCTGAGATGGGGGCGATTCACACAAGAGATATTGTCCATCAAAGAAGCTTACAACCTGAAGTAACAATTTCATCTATTTCCTAAGGAGACCATCTAGAATAAAATATGGTAGGCCAATTTATGGCCCAAAATCAACACTTTCCTCTAGTTGGTTTCTCATTGAAGAATATTAACTTGGGATGATATTAGAAAGTGAGGATTCATTGGACCCTCCATCTATCCCCTTTTCCTCCAATATGAAAAAATCATGGAACATTTTCTAAACCAATGCCACTACAGTTCCTCCCTCTAGGACCAAGCTACCCAAATCATGTGAACTTATGACTAACAAAGGGATAGTACCATAAAAAAAAATTCCAACTAGATATATTTGGCCTTCAAGACTCCAAAGCTCGATCATATTTGGTAGCTTCTTCCAGGGTTCCTTGTGTTGAAAATATGGAAGGAAAGAAATCAGAGAATATTCCACTTAGAAACACTGCCATGGCAAGACATCTGGTCCAAAATTAAAGACAACATTATGGAAATAGTTTGGAAAAAACATTAGAGTGCATACAACCTACCTTGTTTTCATAGAGAGAATCACATTATTCTCACATGGGATCTCTGCCTAGCCCTATAATTGATACCCTCTCCTAGGAATCTCTCCTATCCTACAATATATGAGAATTGGAAGCATCCTCCCCAAGGATTCCTCAAACTCAACTTTGATGGAGATTCTAAGGGTAACCTAGACCTAGCTAGTTTTGGTGTTGCTTTTCGGGAAAATCAGGGTCAACTTTGCTATAATATTTCTGGAATCCTCGGGAATGACTCAAATAATGCAGTTGAACTCTAGGCTCTGATTTGAGGCATTCAAACTACCTCTAGGATAGGATTTCATCAATTAATTATGGAAGGGGATTCCAATATCATCCTGGAAATTCTTGCACAACTTCTTAATGGATCCGAGCCTACTCATATTTCTCAAAACTAGATGCTACTTAATAAAATTTAAATTTTAAAATTCTTGTTGCTCCCAAATCTTGTTCTTATTCTATTTCACATCCTAGGTGACACTAACAAACTTGTAGATAAGCTTTCCAATGAAGGGGTAAATAGAAGGGGGGAAATGCAGTTGCAATCAAATCCTTGCACAACCTTTGTTCCTAGAATTTTTGAGCATATATCAAAAGGAGGAATCATCCCCATATGGGGTGTTATTGAAAGAATCATGAAAGTACAAGAAACTAATGCACATCTAGCCACCCATCAACACCTGTTCCAAGATGAGCACGTGGATGGAAAGTTTATTAAATACAGTAGTCAGAGCATTGAGGTAATTAAAATTCTGGTGTGTGCAAGGCTATCCATGGTGATATTTCATGGTACAACTAACATGGGGAGAATCATCGTAGCAGTCTACATATCATCATTATGTTAAATGAACATTTAATGATTGGTAGGACTACAGTGAAGGTGATATATGCTAGAGGCCAGTTGAATCTGGATTGTTCTCCCCCACATTCTTTGTCAATTGGGATTATTTGGTCATCATTGATTCTATGCTCAACCACGCACTCCTATTTTCTTTTCTCTCTCTTCCTCTGCATGTAGAAGGTAAGAGAAAGGGAATGGGTCCATTGGGGAAGGATATACTTTTGGTGGGGTGGCACCGGGCTTGGTAGCTAAGATTTATCAATAGATGAATTGGAGATGGTTTCCTCTGATTCACCTCGTCGTTGAGAGTAGAAGAGTGGTCCACCTATGGATACTTCCAAGCAATCTAATTTGGATGAAATCATGTTACGGTGATGTGGTGTAAAATGGGTTGAAGATGAGGTTGTGTTCCAAAACAACTTCAAATTCTAGTATAAAATCTAGGGATCTACCTCAATTAAGTGGGATGAACATCCTCTTAGAGACTCCCAAAAGATTCAATCCGGAGCCTATTCAGATCTTATGGAGTCCTGAATGGAGGAGAAGTAGTTGCAACTCATATTTTAATTAAGGGGGGAAGTTTTAGACTTGAGGTTTAGGATAGAGTAGTTGGATTCTAGGATCACTATGTTGTTGACTCTATGCTCTTGTTTCATGGCTCATCAACCTGCCCATAATTTGGACTCCCCGATCGTGATCATCCTGCATGTGCCCATCCTTTTGTAACCAGGTTGCTTTATCAGTCCGGATGGAGGACAAGATAAGGATAGGTTTCATGCTAGTCATGGATCCATCTCTTACTCCTATAGTCTTACTTTATACTGTGTTAATTGTTTTTTGTTTATAGCCTGCTCAATTTCAGAGTAGGTCAAGGTGCAATGGAAACACTTTGGCCCATATGAGGCTACATGGGAATTGGAGGATGCCATGAGACAACCATATCCATTTTTGTTTAATTATGTACATATGGAGCACATCGACAAATAGAACATCGAAGACAATGTTCCTTTAAGGGGGGAGGGGATTGTAATACCCATGTTTCCCTAGTTTGTAAATATAATTATAATTGGCCAAGAGACTATGATAGACTAAATGTGTGTGAATATTTGATTTAATGAACCCTTGTATAAAAGGGTCAATGTATGAATTTCTGTTATTAATAGAATTTGAATATGTGTTGCACAATTGTTGAGAGGGGGAAAGTTTTACAAGATATACCATGGATGTTATGAGAGAGATGGTGAGGGGAAAACAAGAATGGTTGAGATGATCCTCACTAGACTAGTACCTACTGGGTGTAATAATTCAATGTTCCTCTGACCCATAAATGAATTACCAATCGAGCCGGTAGTTGGAAGGCCATCCTCAATATTTAATGAGGAGATGGGGCAGGGTACCCATCTGTAAGGCTTCCAGGCCTCACCAAAAATTGGGATTAGGACCCATGCAACATTGATGAGGAAGGAAAGAAAGGGGGTAATTCATGGATAGAGACAGGTGCACGATACAACAGAGTAGAGCAAAACACTCTCCAGATAAGAGTAAAAAAGGGACTTCGACTCTAAAGTTGAAAGAAATGCTGAGAAGTAAGCTCATTTTGGATGAAAGAAGCCTTGGGAAGGGTTTGTCTACAAGATGATAAATGAGAATGACAAGTGACTGAGGAAGTACTCATGCAAACCTCCTTGCTTGGAGTCGAGAAAACCAGACACCTAGTTCCTGTGGGAGAAGGAGAGTAACCTTCATCCCTAATTGTTGTGGAGAAAAGAGAAATAATATCTCTCATAGCATCATAGTCTAGCTCGGGCATGGCTAATAGTAAATCCATTAGGAGTGAATCTTCCTTTGGTTGGGAGAAAATAGGCACCCCTTACAACACTTACTTCACAATTTCCAGTTTTGATAAGTACTTTCATATTATGTGTATTATGTTTAATGTGATGATGAAATATTTGAGTTTACAATTCGGTCCTTCAGTATCTAAACAATTATTAGAAAATTTCTGTGATTTCTGTAAATTGTTATATCTATATGATCTTTCATTTTATCTCAGTTTTGATGATAGATAGTATGAGATATGAAACCAACGGAGGGAGGGGGTATGATCGAATGAAACACCTAAGTCTTTCCAACCCTATGAAGTTTACCTTAGTGGGAGTGTCAGAAATCGAGTTATGTGGGAGAAGGGAATTTGTCCTTTAGAACATTCACCCATTAGAGTGAGGGATCATGCCCAGGTCCTTAACCTCCTTGCGACAGAGAGGATATTGCATTTGTCCCTTGATATTTTCTGAGAGACCCATGTGACCAGGGGTTGGGGACCTTGCTCTAGTCTGAAAGGAGCTAGACATTCGGGACTTCGAGACTTACATCCCCACAATCCTTAGAAATAGCCAAAGGCTGGAGTTGCAAATCAACGAGGGTCATCGATCTGGAGACCCAGTGTAGGCCTCTACCAACCATTAGATTGGACGTAGGAGGGGAAGCATTAATCACTTCGGAAATGTATTACTTTGGGAGAATAGGAGTGGTCTAGCACAGAAACTCCTGAACGTTAGAGTCCTGAAGTTAATCTGGACCATTGAAGCTGGTGGGACACGTGTCCACAGATCTATGGTTATCTAGGAATCTGGGTATTTGGAGAATTAAGAAACATGCAAGTTTCCCCTGAAGTTATGCAAGGTGGAGTGAATCCTGGCCATAGATGCTAGGTACACGTGGCAAGAGATCCGACGTGGTCCAAAGGGAAAGGCCGGAGACACACACATTGAACTCCCAAATGTCGAACTATCGAAGTAACAAGGACCATCGATCCTAGAATCCTTCGAGATCCTTTTGAGCCGTCGATATAAAGGACCCGCCTTTGACTACTTGACTAACCAGGAACACGTTGGGGGAGGGACACATGGCCCCTAATCATTCCCCATCAAGTGTTGACCATTGAACTAGGACTGTTGGGTGAGGGGGTACATGGAAAGCAATCTCATAGTCTAGAGATTTCGTACTCTGGAGGAAAATAGCCAAAATATTATGAAGTATGAAGTCGTCGAATTCACGAGTGTCGAAGTGGATCTCAACTGTTGGTAAAAAAAGGACACATGGCACAAGATATGAGAGTCCAGAGACTTATCTCTTCGAGGGATTCACGTCGATAGGATTCGGTAAGCTCTGAAGTCGAAGTCGTGAAGTAATGAGAACTGTATATCTATGGATCTACATGGGATCTTGTGGATCGTTATATTGAAAAACTAAGAAGATATCAGTCTACGATGAAGTGGCTCACTAACTTCATCTTGGGTGATGTGTACTCGCTTGATGCATGCCAAATTTCACCCAGTTTTGGATGATTCACATACCAATTGTGCCTGTTAAAGCATGACATGTGTCACTCCCTATCAAGGAAACATGTCACCCCTTGACCCTCGCCACATGTTAATTATCCATTCGTGCCCTCCTGGCCAATGTGGCTGGTGACATATACGAGACTCCAGGAGTGTGGGTAACTTCGAGAGTTCAGGAGTTTGGGAATAGTATGGTAAAAGGAAACATCTGAAGAGAATCATCGAATGTCTAACACCGAAGGGCTAGGGCCATGTGGCAAGATTACGAGACTTTGGGGATTAGGATATAGGAATGTTCAATGTTGAACATCGAAACTTCTTTTAATCGTAGATCTCAATAGAGGGTGTGGACCATTGATCCCCTCCATTGTTCGATGATCTGAGATTTAGACAACACTCTTGGGAACTCTTGAATTCCAGGAACTTCAAAACCTTGCTAACATAGGTTCTTAGATCTCGGTTTTCAGCCCGAGGTCATGAGGGAGAATCTTCTAGCTAGTTCAGGTGCACAGTAAGAGATGTAAGCTTCGGGGGAGCTGATTGAGAGGGTTTTTCTTAAGCAAGGGACCGAATATGAGCCAGGGAAAAAAAAAAATTGATGCCCCACCTCTAGAAAGGCTATTTAGGGGTTGGGTGTGTTACAAATTAGTATCAAAGCATGGAAACAACACTTGGACTACTTGGGCTCATGCACGAGTGATCTGGGATCTTTTCATCAATGTGAATTATAAAGAATTGTATTAAATGAGCATAAATTGAAGTGCACCATAAAGAAAGAAAAACTCAATAATGAAGAGACATAAGCATCAAATCTGAACAAAAAAAAATTATAACGGATTTCTTCCCTGATGGACTACGTCTCCAGGTCCTTCTCTCAAATGGGTAGACCTTTTTATCATCTTAACAAAAGAATTTGGCAAAATACATAAGTATACCTCATTCAGGACTTAAGAATCAAAGGCTTTTCTCAGATCAGAAAACAAACAACACCATTGAATTCATGGCATCGAATTACCCAATCTCCACACCTCGATCTGAGTCTGGTACTTCTAGGCCCTAGAGAAATTATGTCTCAGTTTTCGTGCCTGCACTTGCATTTAATTCATGGGAAAATCTCTCAAAAATCCTGCCCTATTCGTACGGCTGTGCCTTGGTTTGACCCCCCCATACACTGGCAAAAAGAAACATTTAAGTAATAAAGGGGGTGGACTTTAGCAAGTCACACCCCACCCAAACGGTGGGCGAAAATTGAAAAGGTGGAGGTGAAAGGGGAGATCCTGGGGTCAAACCCACGGGCCTCCTGTTTTTGGCATATGTTCACAACGATATATATATATATATAT
>JZKD02S1731902.1:0-13118 GCA_000966675.3 Picea glauca | reverse complement strand
TCTGATACCAAATGTAAATTCTAACCTTGTACAATATCTACTGCAAACTGATATTCATAAAAGAACAGAAAAGATACAATGGCAAATACAAACATTACACAGAGATTTTTCACCTTGAAACCCAAATCGGGAAAACCAGCATTTATTATATTCATACACTATGTTACATTGTTTAACAGTATACACATAGGAGCCAGCGGCATCCAAAACCCTAACCCAATGACCTGGATTAGTCCAAAACCCTAATTCCTTAACCGGAAATAGAAAACCATCGACAAAAAAGCATGTGTCAAAAAACCACCTAAATATCATGTGGCCCCAAAAATATGTCATCCCGGTAATATGTCATCCCAAAAATATGTCGTCCCAAAAATATGTCGTCTCGGTAATATGTCGTCCCGGAAATATGTCGTCCCGATGCGGAAAAAATTTTCGGGGGCACTGCCCTCGAACCCCCACGCGGGGGGCTCCACCCCCCTCTAACCCCCCTGCGTGCCCGACGCAGATGCTCATACACTACTACTCGTGTAAAGAATATAACACATACCGAACAACATCAACAGTTAGTGGGGATTGGAAGTGATGAACTTCCAAATTTGACATGGGATCCAGGAATCTGTTTGGTCAATAGTTTTTTTCATCTTATGAGGATCCAGTATGGATACTTTGATCAAACAATCATGATCAGAGTAGATCAACATCAAATTGATGGTCCCTTTCAAAGACTAGCATGGGAACCTAGGATTATAGGGTTGGGAATTTCATTGACTGGTGGAGACGAGCGGACCTTTGCAGGGGGAAGTCACCTTGATTTTCCAATGAGTTTGAGTATTGGGGAGAGCACGTCACAGGCTAGTGATTTTTTGAGGTCTTGTAGTATCTCATTAGGGCAGCAACATGTTTAGTCGGTGAGGGTCGTGTTGGGTTTGGTATGGTCTGGTAGGACAGACTCATTTCAGTTTGAGACCATGTGTTATTTGCAAGAGACTCATGGTAGTGATATGTTACAGGATTATATCTCACGAGGCATTGCAGTTCACATTCTGATATGGGATCCAGGGATTGGAGTGCTTGGTATTTCAATGTTTGATGGAGTTGAGTTTTGAGTAGAGTGGTTGCTTGGGGAGTTGACTGAGATTCTTTCACCATTGATCATTCTACTCATCAGTAGCATGTGGGTGTCATGCGTGGTGAGCACTTGGAGAGGCAACATCTTGAGGGGAGTCTACCTTGTGTCACACAGGTGGATATGGGACCCCGGTATCATATGTAGTTGGATTCATTTATTGCTTGAGGACAAGCTATATTCCGGTAGGGAGGACTGTAATGTCCCCATTTTGGGACATTATAACATTATAACATTTCAGTGTGTTATGCCTACCCGAGTAGCCAGATAGGGGTGGTAGAGAGTTCGGGAGATATTGAGGGGTTTATTTGGGCCCAATGTGTATCGTTCATTATCAGGATCCATTCTGCACAACTGGGATTTGGTTCCATTGCATTCTGACGATTTCTGTAATTTTGAGTTATTATGGGTCATATCTTAATTAAATTCACTAAGAAGGTCGTAATGGGCATATTACTTGGAGAAACCTCTTAGTGTAATAGCTCATCAGAATCGAGAGGAAGAGCATTATAGGATAAGATGATGAGAAGTGACTTTCAGTGGCCGGAGAAGCCATCAGGATGGATAAATCGCTTTTTAGAGGCAAAATGGTTAATTAATTAATTAATTAAGTGATTTAATCAAGGAATAATAAAATAAAGTAAAAGTCACTTGGAGGGAAAAGGTCAACAAAAAATTAGGGTTTTGGGAATCTATAAAGGAAGGGTAAAGCAACCTAATTCATTATGCATTGTTATGATTTGATGTTGAGAGTTCCCAGAGGAGGAAGAGAGCCGACCTTACTATTTTGTGGATTTCTAGAGGAAACCATCACCATTGATCAATTTCGGTGTTGAGAGACACACCCTATCCCATCAGAGATACCATCTAGGTATTTCACCGTACTTTTTAGGAGTATCCATTAAAAAGTGTGCAGCTCAACTAGTGAGGGTGCAAGTTAGTTTGAGGGTTTGGAGAGCTACATGAAATCCGAGTCCATATTGCAGTTTCCTTCCAACCCATTTGAGATCCAGCCAGGGCGCTTCTATTGAGCCATCTATCATCAGTTTTTGATGGTGGAATCTTTCATATCGCCTCATCCATCCATTTAGGGTGCAACTCCTCCAGACAAACATTTGGGGTTGCATGCAAAGTATCATAGAAAATCCGAGCAATTCCTTCTGACCTAGTTCCACATTTGGTGAGATGATTTTTTTGAGCCATATAGCATCATATTCAGTTGGTGGAATCATTTGGGGCAGATCCAGTGTCCCAGGAGGTGCGCAAACCCCCTAGGGTCCCAGATCTAGTGCCTCAGAGACTAGATCCGAGATCCGACACTCATTCATTTCAGTCTAGAGGCTAGGGTGCTTCTATTGGAGCATTTTCCAGTGCATTCTGATGGTCTATTCTTTTGGACGAGTTTTCCAGCTAGTAGCAGTTACCGTACTTCTCCAGAATTGCATATTTTTGTTGATCTATCCATGCATGCATCAGATCTGCTATCATATTCTGATAATGGGTATTTTTTATGCTATTTTCTTGTATTCTAATGATGATCCATGAGATCTAGCTGACGTTTATATTCTATATTTCTAGTAGGCTATTGCATTTCAATGCTTGAACTGTAAAATACATGATATTGGGCAGTTGATGTTCTTTACTTCTGCATGCATCCTTTATATGTTGTTAAAACCATAAATATGCAACATGCACATGCAATAACCAACATGCACATGCAATAACCCACATTCACATGCAATAACCATCATAATCTCAAACATACAACTGAAACGCATCTAGAAACCCCCAATGTATCAGATCTGCAAGACAAAACAATAGATCAGTAGCAAATATCTTGATCAGCGGGATCAGGGAAATTCCACTCTTTCATCTATAACATCCTTAAGTACTCAAAACATTCCTCTCATAATTGTGGATGGTGGTCCTTCCACCAATTATGTTCAAGAATTGGCTTGTCAAGTCAATCAAGGGAAAATAGGGAATATTTTTTCAAAATTAATTTGGCATCCAAAACACTTTTGCAAAGGTGGCTAGGGATCCTTAGGTATGTTGAACCCCTTCTTTCCCCCTTCATTATTCCCCACTCATGGTATCATGGTATTTATAGGCGCTCATGCTTCTATCAGTTTAGTGTTTTTGTTAATAAAAATAAAATATGTATACAATGTTTTGATATATTTAGTTCAACTAGGCATGATAATGAAATATTCATGTTGACATAAACAATGATAAACATCATTAATTAAAATTTAAACTTGGGATTAAAATGAGGATATTACACTTTAACATGGGCCTTACACTATCACCAATGTCATTGGTGAGGATGCATTTGAATTTTAACTTCCTCTTTTCATTGACTTGCATGTATTTAATTTTGATTAGTGGTTTCAATTATTCTTTCTATATATGTTAGATACCTTGGAGGCAGGAGAGAAATTGGCCACTATAGAGATGAACCCCGACTATGTTGATTAATTCACTATGGAATATATCATGAACGTCAAGATGGATATCACATGCCAATAGGCATACAAATTTATCAAGTTGTCAAAGCAACACAACTTCTTCAACAAGGCAGGTGGTTTACTAGAGACCAAATCTAGCAGAAGTTCCCCTATATGGTACAAGAACTTGCACAATGGGGACCATTGCTACTTAAATGGGGAGCATTGATCCATTTTTCCATTTAGGGCAATCTTAAAATAAAACTTGATACATTTGGTAGTTTTTGGGTCATCATTTTTTAACTCATTGTTTAGGGCCTTCTAATGTGTTTTTCATGGAAATTACACACAACGGCCAGGAACTCAATTCATTCTACTAATGTTCTATTAAACAAGATAAATATGGCCCAAAATATAGCACCAAACAAAAATTTATGATCCTAGCAAGACTCCCCTTTTCCCAAACATCTCAAATTTGTCCAACTTAATGCTCCTACTTAGGCATAATCATGCTAGGGTAAGAGTTCTTGCTTCTTAATTTTTTTTAGCATGATTATAAATGAAATTTCAACCTTGTGTTAGGGTCTTTTGTGAATGAACATATATGTTACATCTATTCTTAGAGATAAACTACCACTATTCTAGCCATTTTGTATTTCTATGTACAATATAATGTTCTTTAACCATTGGATTCATTAATATGATTTAGTCTTTGATGTAATACTTAGTGTTCAACATTGTATATTGTGTCATATGTGTAACACTATGTTATTTCATTTCATCCTCAAACCAATATGAATCAAACTAATATATAAACCATTATACATACATCGCGAGACAAAATCATATATTAAAATCATTTAATTATATTCCCTTAACATTTTTTTTTCTAATAACATCTTATAATGCTTATTAGCACCTACTAAAAAATCGTTACTATTTTTTTTATAGTATCGATTATCATTTTATATTATAGAACATTCCAGACACATCGAACAATGTCAAGATAGAAAAAAAGAATATAAGGCCAAAGCCAAATGCCTAAAATATATAACTAAGAGAATTGCAGTCTTGATAAACAATCTTCCTCATTCCAACTTATTACATCCCTACAAGTACATTATGATACAAATTGTTTAAGTGAAAAAAAACTAAGCTATGATAGTGGGTACCTCAATAATTGTTCATTAGCTCCAAGGTTTTACTCTTCCTCATTGATTTTTGCAGCTTGAACATCTACTGCACCTTCTTCCAATTCTAGCATGTGAGAGTGAGAAGATCACTAGGTTTGATGACTCTAGAGAGAAATTGTGCACATAAGTGTCCTAAGTTGGATTAGAATCATCACTAGAAGGAAAGGCAATAGACATAGGAACACTCAAATGGGAAACAATTATGCTAACCCATTCTTCAATTGTACTAATTTGTAGAGAAAGCTTCAGTGGCAGTATGCCATGCTTTCCAACTCCTTGGACTAAGCTAGGCCCATACCACTCCTCACATCAACCAAACTTCAAACAACATAGAAGAGGGAAGTGCAACGAAGGAGAGGTTTGAGGCATGGAGTAGCGGGATGAGATCTCACCCTTGCATCTACCAACAATCCCGTCGACTTCACTCTAAAGGTTGAAACCAAAACAAAGAACCACCATACCCCAAAGCAATACATCATTACCATGTTGTTCACAAAATTAAACCCACATGAAAACTCATAAACTCTCTTGGTACCATTCAATAAGTTGCATGCATACGATGTGGGGAAAAAAGTGGGTAAGTGCATCATTATTCCACCCGAAGTCAATACTCTCCTTCATATTATGCCAAGTGTGGTGCAAGTGGTGTTGTTCAATTAATACTAACATTTCATGTGGGAGGGGCATATCCTTTTCACTAGATGGGATAGGTTAGAACTAGATGGGAGATGCTTACGATACACAAATCTCAAGGTGATGTTTGTGTCCCTGACCACCACAACCTTTAAAATCCCTTTGTCCTTGAGGAGGAGAAGGAATTTATACATTGATATAGTCTCCACTTCATTATTTGTTACAGTCCCCAAAACCCATACAAATTCTTCTTCTATATTTCCTTCGAGGTCAAAAACGACCCCCTTGTACCCACCACCCCTTAAACCCTTAATATTATTTATAATATCACACTAAGAAGGTTGAATATGAAAAACTATTTCTCGCATAATGTTCACCATATACCCAGATTAGATATCAATTTCAAAAGATTTGTCACAATATCAACCTTCATGACCCTTTAAATCAACAAAACCATGGTGATCCTGGAATGCTTCTTTTAATGCTTTCGAACACAAAAACAAAATTCTAAAGAATTCCAAGTAATTCCTTACCTTCTTAAGGTCCAATAGACCAATTCAGTCTTATACTTTAATCACCATCATCATCATTATCATTAACCTTGGAAATTGAATATAAATTATGTAAACAAATATTATTTTCAAATTTGATTATGTTATTTTAATTAATAATTAATAATTTACAATAAACTATAAATTATTTTTGATACATAATAAAATGAATTTATTTATTTTTTATAATATTTAATTTATTTTTTTCCATTTTATATAAAAAAATATGTAAACTTGAAATAATAACTAATTTATATACTTTTAACAAAATCGTTAAATTAATAAAACTAAAAATTAATATTAAATCTAGCTTTACATAACATCAACACTTATTACGTTTTTTTAAATCTTTTAATATTATAAAACTATATTAAATTCGTAACTATATTTTTAAAAATATAATCAATCTTTTTTTCTCCAAGAAAATTACGCTTTATATTATTTAAAATATAAACTGTTCACAAAAAAGATATCTTATCAAAGATATCAACAACAAGGATGTCCCAAAAAAACTTAAGGGATCATCACTGACCCACAATGGCTATGACAAACAAACATGTCCAAAATCCACCTCCATGGATGTCAAAAAATATCATCACTAGGAAACAGAAAATCCCATATAAGCTTGGACAAATCAACCTTCCTTTGCCTGAGAGCAAGAAGTTCTTCCAACAAAAACAATCAACCGTTCTTCCAACAAAAACAATCAACCGTTCTTCCAACAAAAACAATCAACATGTAAATATTCCAAAACAACATAAAAAAGTGACCAGGGAGATCTCCTTAAAAGAGGTTTAAAGATTATAGAGGTCCCTCATGACCTCCTTCACACATGTGATAATATATCTTCCCTGGAGCTTGTTGTAGAGCACATTTAGACAAACTATTCGCAACAGTGTTACCTTCCCTGTAAACATGATCATAGGTAATCTTTTGAAAGTGATTTTTCATCTCCTTGATGCAATCCTTCCAACATTCCAGTGCTTCTACTTGAAGGCACCCCTTACCTTTCAACCAATCAATAATAATTTTGGAATCTACCCTAATATGTATCTCTAAGATTGATAAACAAGAAGCCAAGAGGAGAAGTTCCCATGCACCCAAGAGCTCGGCCTTTGTGTTGGTGCCAGACCCACCATTAAAAAACCATTTGTAACATCTATGTACCCTTGTTCTTATAAATCCTCCAGCTCCATAGTTATCGCCTGAAGCTTCAACAACACCATCAAACCATCCCCCAACTCCATACTCTGCATCTGTAATTGATAAGTTCCGGTATGCCACATGTTTTAATATTTTTTTACTACTCTCCAAAGTGAGAAATGAGAGATAATATATATTTTGATGATTTGGGATATGTCCCTCGAAAATCCCCAAATTTCTCTCCTTCCATACAAACCAACAAATGATCGTGGGTAGACTGGGATATAATAAAAATTGTAATTTCTAGGCCTTGAAACATTGAACAATGGTATTACCAGCCCTCCTGCCAGGATGTTTAATAAAAGAAGTAACCTTTTCCCAAAACTTCGAGGAAAAATTGCACTCGACAAATAGATGGAAGATTGTTTCTTGATTGTTGTTACATAAATAGCAAGTACTCAGACCATAGAAACCTCATTGTTGGAGTCGATCCCAGGTGAGAATCTTATTCTCAACCAACAACCATGTGAATAAACGAATTTTTAATGGGCAAGTCCAGGACGACAAATATTTCCTCCAGCCCCCAATCACAAAACCCCATTTCTTTTTTTCCAAAGCCTCATATGCATTCTCGACAGTTAATATCCCAGATTCATCACCCCCATCCAAATGAGTTGGTCTAGATTTTCTGTAAGTTGGATACCATTGATTATAAGAGAACAACGGAATGTATTCCATTCCAAAGCGAGATCACCTACTAATCCTAAATCTTTACTGGTGAACCAATTTGTACCAACCCCCCCCCACTCGATCTTCACCAAGAGCCTGAAATAAATAATAAATTCCTTCCCTATTGATAGTTGTGATCAGATTACCTATCAGGATCACCCCTTCTCCCATCCCCAAAATATGATCATATCCCAACAAAATCTTGTGGCCAGACCCTAGTCTCCATGCGATCCACTGTAATATAATGTGCAAAGACTTTAAAAGGTACTTCTAGGTCTGTGATCCTTGGACATCAATAACAATAACCATACGCAGCCATCTTTTCATTGTTACATATGGATAATATTTATCTTTCAAGATGTGATGCCATAGTCCATCATGTACCAGAGCCCTCCAAAGTGTATTCGCCGCTGTCACCCTACTAAAACTTCCCAAATCGCGCAGACCCCAACCCCCAAACTTCTTTGGTTGTGATAAATGATTCCATGCACAGAGATGAAACCTTTTTTTCTTATTGCATCCGGACCATAGAAAATCATATATAAGCTATCTGATCTTCTAAAGAGTCAATGAAGGTATATTTTCAAGTGTCAGCCAATAGATAGGTTGGATTTCTAAAACCGCCTTAATAAGTACACAATGACCGCCCATGGAAAGCAGTCAGTTGCACCAGTGACTGATCTGGGCTTCAAATTTGTCGATCAACCATATCAAATCCTCCAATTTGTATCTATCAATCTTCAATAAGTAGCCAAGATATCTGAAGCCACAAGAGAGATCAACAAATTTATAGTGAAAGTTTACCAGTAAAAACTCCAGATCCTGTTGATTCACTCTGTAATGAAGAAAGGTAGTTTTCTATTCATTTATCTTAAGGCCAGATACTTTGAATAAAACATCTAAGATTCTTTTTATTTCCTGTCATTCAACAATAGAAGCTTTAGATAAAATAAGGATGTCATCAACAAACAATAGGTGGATAATATTATGTAGCCTAGAAGCTTTTGTGCCAATGAGAAAACCTTCCTCTTTACTTCTTTTTAAGGCCAAAATTAAACCTTCCATGATTAGAATAAATAACAAGGGTGATAAAGGGAAACCCTGGTGCAACCCTCTTTCATTGTTGAAGAACCCCGTGGGTTCTCCATTGATCAAGATAGCATATGTGGCTGATGTAATATATCCCATAATCCAATTTGTCGTCGGCAAGTTGAAACCACATTGAATTACGACCAGTATTAGATAGTCCCAACTAACACAATCATATTCTTTTTTCAAATCAATTTTAAGGATCAATGCTTGTAAATTTTTCACTTTGATATTGTGTAGGCATTCCTGCATCGTCCCTATAGCATCAATAATCTGTCTTCCTTTCAAAAAACCGAATTTCTCCTCGGATAAAACACGAGACAATATCGGTCCAATACGCCTAGAAATAATTTTAGTGAAGATATTGTAACAAAGGTTACACAGAGCTATTGGATGGAACGCCTCATAAGTTGTGGGACCATTTACCTTGGGGATGAGTGTTGTAAATCTCGAGTTGATAGCTCTGTTAACCACACCAGTCCTGTGAGACTCCTCGATTGCTTCCAACAAATCATTTGCAATCATATCATAGAAGTGAAAGTAAAATTCCACAGTCCACCCGTCAGGCTTGGGGATTTTATCCTTGGAAAAACCCTTTAAAACATCCAAAATATCCTCCTTCGTAATTGTTATTTCAAGTTGGTTAACTTGCTCCTCACTGACCATCCTTGTGAACAAACTGGTTGAAGCTACCTTATCCACCATCGTATTTGTTCTAGGCTCTTGATAGAAATTTCTAAAATAGAGTTGAGATTCATTCTTTAGAGCGTCCTGGCCATAATGTACCTGTCCCATTCCATCTTTGATCTCCCAAAGGTGTTTCTTGTTCCTCCTGTAACTAGCAAAAAGATGAAAAAAAATTGTATTCATGTCTCCACATTTTATCTAGATTGATCTACTTTTTAACCGTCGCCTTCTTTCCTCATCCAATAGTAACTTGTTTCTCTCATCTTCAAGGTCTTTAAAATGGGTTCTAAGATCATGGTTAAGATCATAGTGCAAGTATTGTTTTGTTAGATGTGCAATCTCATCTTCTAATTGATTTAAAAGGACCAAATCGTTTTTCTTTTTTGCATCCAGCCAATTCTTCACCTCTGCCTTTAAACCCGAGAGTTTCCAAGACAGTCTTCGTTGTGCTCCATACCCTTCATCAACCTGTTGTGTGCCCCAATAGGTTCGAACAAGATCACAAAAGGACTCTTCATATAGAAAGGCTAGATCAAATTTAAAAGGGTATGCAACAGGTTTGTAACCATAATCCAATTATAGAACAATACACACGTGGTTTGAAATAAAAGGTAGTTCCACCCAAGATCTATATCTTGCAGCATCATTCAGAAGATCTTTAGAAACATAAGCTCTATCTAGTCTCTTCTAAATTTCCTCCCTCCCTTTCCTGCCATTTTTCCAAGTAGGAAAAGTCACTGTAGGTTTGATATCCACCAATTTGTTCGTGGATGATCCAGAATCGGATCCAGGAGCCTGACAGGGCTCAAAAAGGCTAAAAAATGAAAGTGCTCAAAATCTGACGAAACCAATGCCATTGCGTCCATCTCGTCTTCCTGATTCTAACCATATATTTACTTCGTCAAACGGACTTCATATGCGAAATATATTGCATTATGTTCGAAAAACCAAACATGCAAAAAAAATGGGTGACTGTACAGTCTGTACAGTCCCACGTGGCAGGCTGACTGTATAGGCCGTACGGATATACAGCTGATGTGGCATCTCTTGGAGAAGACATGTGGCAGGTGACAGGGTGTACGCCAGGTGAGTTGGACTAGTCCGAGCGTGACACATGTCACCACTGTAAGGCTGACACATGGCATGGGATGATGTCAGCAGGCTGACTGGGCAGGTACGATGATGACTAGGAGATAGGTGGCAGGGTACATGGTAGAAACATGGACCACCCGGTGCTTGACAAGTGGCATCATATTCGGCTAATGGAAAGGTGCCACGTGGCCCAGTCATGGGCTGCCATGTGGCACCCATTGGTTGGCTCGTTGGGTTATGCAAAATATGGGGTCTCCACCGGAGTCGAACCCCCGACCTTCTCCTCCAAGCTACGGACTGGCAGGACCAGGATAACCACCCGCTCCACTGGTATTACTTGATAACTATATGGAAATTAATATATTTGAGTTTGATGCAAAGTTTAAACGGAGGCGGAAAGGGTTGGGGCTTAGCCCCAACCCACGGTTTCATTGATTGGCATGTAACCACAAGAGTCAAGGAAAAGCGCGGAGGTATGGGGACTAGCCCTGGTTCTTTGGGGATTCAGTTCTATCCACTGCCAACGGACCGAGAGCTAACCTAATCCGAACAAGGCGCGCGGGGGTAGGTGGTTAGTCACCGGTCCTATGACCGCGCCACAGGACCAAGAGCCAGCCAGACAAGGGGGCTAGTGCACCGGGAGGAATAGCGCCTGGCCACATGGAGGCGCCCATGTGACCCAGGGCACGGAAAAAAAGGGGCTGCGCCCAAAATTAAACATAAAGTGGTTTTTTTTTCCAAATTTTAATGGATTTTTATTGATTTTTATGCCTGCATTAATGGATTTTATCCATTTTTGGGAGATATTGGGCATTTTTGGAGGCCAAATTTTGGGAGAAAGTTGGGGATGGATAACCAACTTCAGATCTATAAAAACCAGGCCTGTTTGAGGCCAAGGAAGGACAGTCAGAGCAGATTTATGCTGAAGGGAAGCCAAGCCAAAGCCATTTTTATGCAGGGAAGCTATTGAGGAGCAGACGCTTGCGAGCCATTTCTAGGAGCTCTGGTCATCCGTTTTGCATGTCGTTTCTTTTGTTGGGTTCTAGAGATCTGGAAGAACATGAACAGATTAGTCTTGTAGCCAATTGGCACTGCTGCGATGTATTTTTTGAGCTTTGAACATAAATAAAGAAGCCTCCCCCAAAGAGACAAAGGCCCGGAGACGTAGGCAACGTTTTGTCGAACTCCATTATCAATTCTCTTGTTATGGTTTGCTATTTATTACTTTATTTCAGATCTGCATATATGTATATGGCTATCATAATTCCTCTTATTTCCTCATTCTTTCATTAAGCTTCTCAAATGGTTAATTAACACATGAAATTAAAAACTCAACCACAATCATTAAAAGATCTTTACGGATCAAGTGGTATCAGAGCTAGTTGACATTTGGATTTGAGTTTTGCATGTTAACCAGGGAAAAGCTACAACATGGTGAAGGCGAGCTTGTTGTAGAGAATCCATTAATTGGATTGAGAAAGAGAGCTTCTCACAACGAAAAGATGGCATCGGAAGAAGGGCTTTCTCAGGATGAGAAAGAGTTCCGGAAAACTTTCCTTACTATGTCGTAGATGGTGAAAGTTTTGTACGAGGATTACTTGGAACAAAAGAGACCAGTTTTGGGTGAATCTTCAAAGGGAAAAAGTGAAGAGGAAGAGGATCATCCTCAGATTCCTCCTTCACGTCCATCATCACCTCCTTCTTCTCCTTCTTCTTCAAGTTCAAGTTCTAAATCTAACAGAAAGAAAAATGTTTATAAGCATAAGAATGAAATGCCATTGTTAAAACTTGATGTTAAATTTGAGTTGCCCATATATGATGGTGAAGTAAATGCAGAAAAACTTGACAATTAGATCAGGCAGATGGAGGTTTACTATAGTGTGCAACAGATCAAAGATGAGGCCACACAAATCAAGTTGGCATCTTTGAGACTTGCAGGTACAAATCTCATATGGTGGAAAAGCAAGTTGCAAAATGGAACGCAACAAGTGGGTAAGGTATTTCCATCATGGAAGAGTTTCGTTTCTGCACTTAGGAAACAATTCTATCCTTTGGATTATAAAGAAAAAGCATTAATGGAATGGCAATCTTTAAAACTAAGAAAAGGACAAACAGTGCAAGAATACACCGATGGATTTCGAAAAATGGCATTAATGTTAGATATCCCTTTACAAACACAAGAAATTATTATGAAGTATATAGGAGGTTTACCTGCGCATATTAGAAACATTTTTTTCATGTTTGGACCCACTAACCTTGATGAGGTTTCTGTTCAAGATACATATATTGAAGCAGGAAAAGCAGGTGTGTCAGGGGAATCATCGTCTTCAAGGAAAGAGGAGAAGAGGAAAAGGCATGGAAAGAATGCAAATACAGTGACGAGGAAGGAAGGAAAGCCCTCTTGCAAGCATTGCAAGAAAGAGGGACA
>JZKD02S1731891.1:42377-54875 GCA_000966675.3 Picea glauca | reverse complement strand
ATAACAGGTATATGGCTCTTAGTTGTTGGAGTCTTCTGCTGGTATATGGCAGCTAATTGTTGAAGTATACAGTTGATACAAGACTCTATTCTTGTTGATGTCTTTTATTGTTCCTTGCTGATATAAGGCTGCTACAAATACTGTGTTAAAGCTGCCATAAGTCTGCTACAGCAAGAAGGAAAGTCAGTTATCTTTGGTGAATTTGTCAAGTTGTTACTGTAAGTGTTAATTCAGCTATTTGTGAAGTTTGTAAGTGTTAAAACAGAGGTATTGTTTCAGCCCTCTGAGTCCTAGTTAGTTACTCTAAAGTCTTGTACTGGTATTGTACTTTATTGAAGAATCTAAAGAGAAGTTTTGGCTGGGTTTTCTACCCCATGAGGGTTTCCCAGGGTATACTTGTGTTCTCTCTGTGATTGTCTTACTTTCAGTGATCCTCATATATGCAGATGTATTGGTATGTTGGTTGTCTGCTGTAAATTTTTTAAATTTACCTACATGCATCAGTTTTTCAACAGATCTAATCTCCACCCTTGATCTTTGTTGGCTAAGATCTAATCCTAGCCATTGGTTCCTAGGTTAGCCTAAGGATGAGGCTAAAGAGAAGAAAAAACAAAAAAGGGAGGCACATTTGTCTCTTTGAGTGAATGAAGAGAAGGAGGAGAGGAGAAGAAGTGTTAGAGAAGGAAAGGAAGAAGGGCGCACAAGGAGACGGTGCACTTGCTTGGAGATGAGGGCACACTTGTTCTAGAGGTTGAGGGTGCACTTGAAGGGCGTAGGTTTGCATAGGAAAAAGGGTGCATTGTTCAGGGACAAAGGGTGCATTGCTTCTTGGAGAAAGGGTGCACTTAGTCCAGAGAAAGAGGGCGCACTTCAAGGAACTGCGGGCACTTGTTTCATGGCAGATTGGGCAGCTAACTATAGCTAAGTTGGCTTGTTATCTTTGCTGTAATTTTTTTCCTTCAAGCTCCATAATAAATTTCCTCTTCACGGGTTTTCCCCTTGGGGGTTTTTCCAAGGTCATGTGGACCAAAAATTACATCTGTTAAATTCTTGTGATTTGCATATTTCATTATCAGCATTTAAGTGTGAAAGATCTAGAGGTGTATTTCTGGTTTTAATGGCTGTAAGAAGAAGTTTATGGACGGCAAACCTTTCCTAAACTAACCTTCCAAACAGCAGCATTAAAAGAGCACTAAATCTGTCCTAAAGGCAGTCTTTTCAGACCTGTTAGTTACTTAGAACAGACCTTTAAACAGTCCTAAATCAGTCACAGAAACAGGCCTGTGGTGGAAGCCTCAAGGAGCCTCGAAATTCTTCACGGTATCAAAGCCTAAGGGCACAAGAGGGGTGATATAAATTGCAGACAGCTGGGCAGAATTTTAACTCACCTTGACAGCAGAGTTCTTTGGTCTTTTTATCATCAGTTGGCAGCCATGTCAGTTGGAGGGTTGAGGATGGAGGATAGGCTAGCTGGGGCTGGCAATTGGTCTCCATGGAAGGCTAGGATAGTTTTGATTTTGGAGGAGGGTGAGCTATGGGACATTGTGGAGAGTCATATGATTCCTCCTACAAATGTAGTGCTCTTGGCTGAGTTCAGGAAGAGGAACATCAAGGCCAAGAGGACTATCCTAGATGCAGTGAAAGACCATATTATTCATCATGTTTCTGGTAAAGACTTTGCATTTCAGATGTGGCAGTCCTTGTGTACCCTTTACCAGAGCCCTAACCAAAACTAGAAGATGATGCTCCAAAAGAAATTGAGGGGCACTAAGATGACTAAGACTGATTTGATCGCCTCATTCCTCACAAGGTTTTCTCAGATTCGTGATGAGTTGGCGGTTGTGGGGGAGATAGTGGATCCATCGGAGTTGGTGAGGATAGCCTTAAATGGCTTCTCCAAACCATGGGAGAGCTTTGTACAAGGCATTGTAGCCAAAGAGCATATGCCCAGTCGGGAGAGGCTATAGGATGACTTTGTACAGGAGGAGCTCAAGATTGGCTCATGATCTACTAGTCAGCAACGTGGTGGGGATGATGGTGAGGATCTTGCTCTTTCTGCAAATGGAAAGAAGACCAAGAAGGGTCCCAAGGGTGGGGCCAAACAGCATCAGAAGGGAGGTGAGCAGCAAAGGGATATGAGCAAGGTTAAATGCTTTGCTTGTAACAAGATGGAGCACTATGCTAGACAGTGTCCCAACAGGAAGAAGAAGAAGAGGGGTGGTACGGAAGCATCAACTACGGAGGATCAGTTCGCCTCTCAACTTGAGAGGGAGATGTCCTTGCTTGTCAGTCTGTCTACAATTGAGACACCATCTAGTGTGTGGTACATAGACAATGGAACATCCAGTCATATGCCTGGTGTTAAAGAGCACTTTATTGATCTTTCAAAGACTGGGATCAAATTGGAGATAGTGCTTCGGAATAACACCATAGTCATGGTGACTGGGTGTGGCACAGTTTCCTTTCAGAGGGAGTTGAGGCCACCAATGGTGTTCAGGGACGTCTTGTAAGTCCCTGGGTTGAAGAAGAACCTGATATCAGTTTCCACCATTCAGGATAGGGGATTTGAGGTATCTTTCTGAGGTGACGAGGTCCTCATTTACCCTAAGGGGTCCAGTGTCACTTCAGACAAAGTGATTGGGACTCGTGATGGGAAACTGTACAAACTCAATTTTCAGCCATTACATGCTTTGGCTAGTAGCAGCAGCAGCAGTCAATTGTGTGAGCTTTGGCATAGGAGGATGGCTCATTTGCATCATGGAGCTCTGAGGGTGTTGAGGGAGATTATGACAAAATTGTCACAGTTCAGCATTGAGCATCAGGAGGTATGTAGGGGRTGTGCTCTTAGGAAGTAAACCAAGACGGTCTTTCCTAGTAGTGAYAGCAGATCAACTGGGATACTTGATTTKGTACACTCTGATGTGTGCGGGCCCATGTCATCAGTTTCCTTGGGTGGATGTGAGTAYTATGTGACATTCATTGATGACCACTCCARGAAGACCTGGATCTATTTCCTAAAGACCAAGAGTGAGGTCTTCAAGAGGTTCCAAGAGTTTAAGGCTCTTGTGGAGAACCAGACAAGGAGAAAGATCAAGGTCTTGAGGTCAGACAATGGGGGTGAGTATACCTCCACAGAGTTCAAAAACTTCTGCACCTAGGAGGTATAAGGAGACAGTTGATCGTTCCTTACAACTTCCAGCAGAATGGGGTTGTTGAGAGGAAGAACAAGCCTATTGTTGGTGCAGCGAGATCTATGTTGCATGATCAGGGGTTGTCGTTTTTCTTACGGGTTGAGGCTTGCAGTATTGCAGTGTATATTCAGAATAGGAGTCCACATAGAACTCTGGGGAGTAAGACTCCTGAGGAGGCCAGATGTTGGACACCTTCGCATATTTGGGTGTTTGACTGTCTCTCATGTCCCTTCTGAGAAGAGGACAAAGTTGGATCCCACAACAGAGACGGGGATCCTAGTTGGATACAACGGGATCTCAAAGGCCTATCGGATCTACATACCAACACTGAGGAGAGTTGTTGTGAGGAGATATGTTAGATTCAAGGAGGATAGAGCCTTTCAGAGATCTTGTGAGTTGAGAGATAGAGTTGAGGAGGTCCCACAAATGTAGGATAATACATCACAGGGGACATAGCCTCAGGTGTCTATTACACGAAGTTCAGGGGTGACTCGTCCACCCAGTACAACTACATGATCACAGGTGTCTGGCACACAAACCACAGGTGCACGTGCTTCAGGATATCATACATCTATGGTGATATTTATGGATAAGACTAAGGTGCATGAGGGTACTGCTCCACAGGAGGTTACTTCAGGGAAGAGGAAACCGAGATGGTTTCAGGAGATCTTGAAGGAAGCGAGGGAGTATGTTGGTGAGCCCCAGAGGTTGATGAGAGAGAGCAGAGCACCAGAGAGGTTTGGTTCCTACTTGGCCATGGTGACTAGCATCACAGATCCCGAGCCCATTAATTTTGAGCAGGAAGCAAACCAGCAGGTCTGGAGAGATGCCACGCAAGAGGAGTATGATTCCATTATGCAGAATGAGTGTGGGAGGTGGTGACTAGACTAGAGGGGAAGTCAATGGTGACTTCCAAGTGGTTGTACAAGATTAAGTATGTTGCAGATGGCAACATTGGGAAATACAAGGCTCAATTTGTGGCGAAAGGATTCTCTCAATTTGAGGGGATTGACTATGAAAAGACATTTGCACCAATTGCTAGATATACTTCCATCAGGAGTATTATGGCCATTGCAGAAAAGATGGGTTGGATGATCCATTAGATGGATGTGAAGACAACATTTCTGAATGGTCTTATAGAGGAGGAGGTATACATTGAGCAGGCATAGGAGTTCGAGGTGGTTGGGAGAGAGTCCCACGTGTGCCTCTTGAAAAAGGCATTGTATAATCTGAAGCAAGCTCCATGATCTTGGTATTCCAGGATTGAGTCTTACTTGTTGCAGATGGGATTTGAGAAGAGTGAGGCGGATCCGAATCTCTATTACATTGTTTGTGGAGAGGATACTCTCATTATTACCAAATATGTTGATGACTTGTTTATCACTAGAGGGGAGGAGCTCATAGTTGATTGCAAGAGGGGGCTTTCTTCATAGTTTGAGATGAAGGACATAGGACTGATGCATTATTTCTTGGGCATGGAGGTTTGGCAGGAGGATGGGCATGTCTTTCTGGGACAGGGGAAGTATGCAATGGATATTCTGAGTAGATTTCAGATGGAGGATTGCAGACCCATGTCGACACATATGGTCACCAACTGGAGGAAGCTTGGTGCTTCTGAGTCCGAGTTGGTGGATGCCACGAGATATTGTCAGTTGGTTGGTTCATTGATGTATCTCATCAACACTAGACCAGATATTTTTTTTGTTGTGAACACTCTCGGTCAGTGTATGGTATAGCCTATGAGAGAGCACTTGACAGTAGCAAAACATGTTTTGAGGTACATAGCAGGGTCAGTGGAGTATGGTTTGGACGTCAAAGGTGATGTGGTCAGGTTGATTGGATATACAGACTCAGACTGGGAAAGATGTGTAATTGACAGGAAGAGCACTTCAGGGTGTTGTTTTGGGTTGGGATCTGTAGTTGTTTCCTAGTTCAGCCGGAAACAGAAGTCAGTGGCACTGAGTTCTGCTAAGGCAGAGTATATGGCAGCTATTCAGGCCAACTACGAGGCCATTTGGCTTCGCAAGTTATTGGTTGGTCTATTTGGTCATGAGTTGAGGCCTACAGAGAATCACTATGATAATTAGAGTTGTATCAAACTATCTGAGAATCCAGTGTTTCACAACAAGTCCAAGCACATAGAGATCAGATACCACTTCATTCCTGATTGGGTTCAGAGAGGAGCAGTTCAGCTTGAGTACATATCTAGTGATGAGCAAATTCCAGACATTCTCACGAAGTCTTTGCCAAGGGGTAAGCATGTCTACTTCAGAGACAAGATCGGAGTGGTGAAGAACACTTTCCTCGGTAAGAGGGTGTGTTGAGTTTTTGTACCTTGGGAGATGGTCCCCTGGTGTTAATGATGTCTCTAACACTAAAGGGAGAAAAGTACCCCTCCTTCACTTTACTTTATGTTATAAAGTCAAAGTGACTTTATGAGTTCATTAATCATAAAGTGACTTAGGGAACTTAAGTATAGGGGGAGATTTAATCTCCACCCTTGATCTTTGTTGGCTAAGATCTAATCCTAGCCATTGGTTCCTAGGTTAGCCTAAGGATGAGGCTAAAGAGAAGAGAAGAGAAAAAAGGGGGGCATATTTGTCTCTTTGAGTGAATGAAGAGAAGGAGAGGAGAAGAAAAGGAAGAAGAGCGCGCACTTTGAGGAAGAAGAGGCGCACAAAGAGAGGGTGCACTTGCTTGGAGATGAGGGTGCACTTGTTGTAGAGGTTGAGAGCGCACTTGAAGGGCGTAGGTTTGAAGAGGAAGAAGGATGCATTGTTCAAGGACAAAGAGCACATTGCTTCTTGGAGAAAGGGCGCACTTAGTCCAGAGAAAGAGGACGCACTTCAAGAAACTGCAAACACTTGTTTCATGGCAGATCGGGCAGCTAACTAGAGCTAAGTTGGCTTGTTATCTTTGCTGTAATTTTTTCCTTCAAGCTCCATAATAAATTTCCTCTTCACTGGTTTTCCCCTTGGGGGTTTTTCCAGGGTCATGTTTACCAAAAATTACATGTGTTAAATTCTTGTGGTTTGCATATTTCATTATCAGCATTTAAGTGTAAAAGATCTATAGGTGTATTTCTTGTTTTAATGGCTGTAAGAAGAAGTGTATGGACAGCAAACCTTTACTAAACTAACCTTCCAAACAGCAGCATTAAAAGAGCACTAAATCTGTCCTAAAGGCAGCCTTAAACTCAGCAGTGTTTTCAGACCTGTTAGTGACTCAGAACAGACCTTTAAACAGTCCTAAATCAGTCACAGAAACAGACCTGTGGTGGCAGCCTCAAGGAGCCTCAAAATTCTTCAATAATCAGCGAGAAGGTGTTGGTGTTTCTCTTGCAAACCATTCTTGTGAATTGCAGGACCAAGATGTACAGTGCACAGCCAAATGTGCATTGTAAGATGGATACATTAGGTTCTAAAAGACCTTTATAAGATCCAAAAAAAATATGTTTTATACTTCTAGAACCCCTAGACAAAACCCTAGAAAACCCTAGTTTCACACTATAAGATAGATGTCACTAGCCAATAGTTTTTGAATCAGCCAAGAGAATTGGTTCACACTCACTCTAGTACCATGTTGAAAGTTATAAGGTTCAACAAGAGAATTGAGAGAGTCAAGTTCACACTCGGTCTAAACTATGTTGAAATTTATAAGGGTCAACAAGAGAATCGATGGAACCAAATCTCACCCAAATTTTGAAAAATCCTCCTCACAAGTGCGCTCAAGAGAGATAGGTCTAGTGCACTAGACAACGAGTGCAAAATCCAAGCACAAGTGCACCCTATAGAAAAAAAAAAATATAAGTGCCCTTAGGCTTATAACACTTTGAATATTAGATCAAGAACATCACAAGATGAGATGATACAAATGAGAGCATCAGCTGTATATTTATACATAACTCAAGTGAGGTGTCCTCCCAAGAGAGGGTATGGGCCCACAACCCAAGAGGGTTATTGAACCCACATATCATGTTTGACTAGGTCAGCCTTAAAAACAGCTAATAATATAATAAAATAGTAAAGAATATGGCCTTAGCCATAATTACAAGTACATAATGATACATAAGCTATGGGCATGTGTACAAAGTACACTAACAATTCCAACATTACCATACTCGACAACTAGTGAGCTTGTTACCTGGGTGCCTTGGTAGATGGTGGTAAACCTATATGCAATGGACCAATACTCATCTTCTATTTCTTTTTTGTAAATTTTGTACTTTTGTATTGATGGGGTAAAATCTAAGAAATTATATTTTCATGTTAAGGGGGTGTTGCATTATTAACACTCCTATAATATTTGTATTAAGAGCCACTTTATATTTTAACAGTTAGTGGCATGTGATGAATGTAATGTTAGTTGAACCACATTAACCACTTAGGGATGTTATAAATTCTAACTAGTTATGATGTCAAGTGTGTGAAAGATTTATCATCGCAGCATTCATCATAAAGACTATTTTTTGTTTTTTCTTTCTGCCATTGTCTATGTGAATGTCTGCACCACAAATTCTTAGAAACACAAATGCTATGTTTTAATTAATGCTTTGACAATGTAAATGGCAATGTCAGTCATAAAGTTCAAAAACAAGATTCATAAGCAAAAATGTTATTGCTTATTGATCACATTTTTTTAGAAAAACAACCACAAATGCAATATTAATATTTTCAGAAGCAATAGCATAATATAGTTCATATAACATATGGAAATGGATAAAAATATATCCTTGAACAGAAAAGCAAAATTGTTCAAGGATACTCTTTAAATAGTTTGTCATGGTAACGTTTTGCCAGCCTTTGTTCCCATGATGAATCCAGATCATCTTCCTCACTCCGAATAAACCTTTCAAGTTTGAAGCATAAGGAGAAAACAATGTTAGTTATATATACTTCACTATTGGCTGAAAGAAGCATACCCATAGTAAAGCAAATCATTGATTGAACTACAATTCTGACTAAAAGCAGAAATCTAACCACATATAGTAATTTAATATAGTTCAAGTTCAAACCCTTCTGTTGAAATTTGATGCCCTCACACAATCTAACTTTCAAAGTCAAAATCATGAGTTTATTTGAATGCTATGATGGCTGTATCATGCTGCCAATCCATGAGAGAGAGAGAGAGATAACATAATATAAAATAATTTTATTGAAGTCCTACAAATGACCACAATAGTAGGTCAATGGGACTCAAAAGTACAATCTAGTGCAAGTACATAGTGGGTGTGCAAAAGTAACTCCTATCACAAATCTACAAAATAGCTAAAGAGCTAAGAAAAATTAACTAGAATCAATACAATGACAATGTCAATGTTGACCATGAAGTGATGATAACAATGCAAAATTGGCTACCTATCACCAACTAAACAATGAACAAGGAAGCATCTTAAAGTATGTCAGAGCTAGAAGAAAAATGAGGAGAGGAAGAAGAAGATGATATCTCAACATAATCATCCATCACGAAGGACCCAATACACTCCCTAATAATCTCCCATGGAGAAAACCTCAAATTAAGGGAACTAGGATGTGTGATCCTGGGTGGAAGTCAACCATCCATCAAAACTCTCCCGACACTCGAGGTTGTCAAGAAGAACTTGGTGATGGAACTTTGGGTGCCCAAGAAAATGGAAGGCTAAGCAATCAAACTATGTTGTAAGCAGATCCTCCTTGAGAACCTGGTGGGGATCTACTAGCTGCAGTTCCAAAAGAAGTGCGAGGTCTCGGACTCTCACCAATCCGAAAGTTGAAATCTCCTAGCACTCTGCATGTCACTTGCAGTCATCTATCACCAAGATAAAGGGGAAAAAAGGAATTGATTAGCCTGGAAGGGTTTTTCCCTAGGTGAACCCTATAGAATCTATCTCCTAAATCCCAATATTCCCTTCATGAAGAGATTGAGACACCTCTAGTCCGATTATTGAAAGAAAGTAGAGAGGGATCCTACTGACTCTCTATAAAGACAATGGAACCTCCCCTTGATCCCATAGAACACAAGAAATGGAAGAGAGAGAGAGAGAGAATATATCAATGTCTAGTAGTGACCAAAGATAGGCCAATAGGACTTAGGTGTACATTGAGTAACAATATCCAAATGGGGAGTACTTAGGGCATATCCTCTCTAGGGAATGACCAGTTCAACGCAGAAATGTAAGTCAAAGTGGGCAAGGGAAGAACCTGGAGATTCTCTGCTCATGGTACATGGGGTGCCTCCCCAAACGTTTAATAACTATATCAAGAGGGCCATATCCAACTCAACTTTATCCAAGTGGAGAGTGCTTAGGGCATATCCTCTCTAGGGAATGACCAGAACTATGCAAAAATGTAAGTAAAAGTGGGCAAGGGAAGCACCTAGAGGTTCCATGCTCATGGTACATGTGGTGCCTCCCCAAAAGTCCAATAATTCTCTTAGAAGGGCCACGTCTAGCTCAACCTTTTAGACTTGGACTGAAATCAACATATACAAATTTACATGAATTACTTGTTGATGTTTGTAGCATCAGACAAGTATTTATGCACATGTCTAAGTGTCTAGATGTGTGGAAGTCGTCCAAAGCCTTCTACCTTGAAATTTTAATTAAAGGAATTATTAAAGTAAAGTGCTTTTATTAGAGAGTTAAGTTGTATTTAAAGAAATGCTTTAATTAGCATTAGTGAATTAAATAATAGCCATTGATCTCAAGTGAGGTAAGAAGTAATCTCAATCGTCAATCACTTTGGAGATTAGGGTTAAGTCATAACTCAATCTTATAAAAGCATGGCAAGGGTGAAGGAGAAGACACTTGATACATTGATACAGAGCAAAGAAGGACTTTTGCTCAGAGGATTGGATCACAAAGGACTGTGATTCAAGGAGATCCTGGATAGGTGGAGAAGGACTTCCATCTAGAGATCAGGTCAGGAAGAAGACAAAACAGAGGCAGTCACAAGTGGGTTTCAACAGACTGAAGCCACAGTAGTTGGGTCACGCTGTACGAAGTGTCGTATAGTCTTTGAGTGTGTGTACACAAGTTTCAATGAAGAGAGGCATGTATACGCAGGTTTGCTTAAGGAAAGGTGTGTACATCTCGGGAAGCGTGAAAGTACAAGGTCGTACAACAACGCAAGAGATTGCTAGGGTTTGCAGGTATTATCCATAGTTTTTTGTATTTTTCTTTGGGCCATTTTCCCAGGTACGGGTGCCCTTGTAAGCTTTGAAGTTATTTGAATGATAAGCTTAGTTGATGGGCAGAATATCTTTGTGTATTGTGGTTGAGATTTTGGTTTCCAGTATTGCTTCCGCTATCTTTATTTGCGTTCAACATTCAAGCAGTGTATGTTATTTTGTGAGCTTCTAATTTGATTTACAACAAGGAAGTCACTAGATAACAAGATACCTAGGTGTCGAAGTAGGGATTTCAACATGGCATCAGAGCAATCGCTCTAAGAGGAAGCCAAATCTCAAATCCATAGCAGTTGATAGCAGATCTATCAGATCTGCAAGGAGATCTTAGCAAATCCATAACTAGCAGGCAAAAATCAAGAGTTGGATTTCAAGGAAACGGCAGTACTGAGGCAGAACTAGGGTTTTGCAGTCGTACGGAGTTATACGCAGGTTGTAGAAGGAACGATCAACGTACAATCGTGGGTTTCTTCGGAGACAGTCGTGTATACGCAGGTTTCAGTAAGGAAAGTCACGTATGTACACGGATTTCAGTGGTGACATGCACATACAGGTTTGTACAGGTTAGTACCGGGGCAGTTTCAACAATAGGTTATTTCGAGGGCAGTTTATCAAGTCTAAGGGATAGCATCCATAAGTCGGAGAGTTGAAGATAGATTGGATGGAGAATCTAACTTCCTATCTTGGAAAGCAAGAGTGACTTTGGTGTTGAAGGAGTATGACCTTTGGGAGTTAGTGGAAAAAGCAGTTGTTCCATCAACAAATCCGACAACTTTCGCAGCTCACGAGAAGAAGGAGATCAAAGTTGAGAGGGTTATCTTGGATTCAGTGAAGGATCATCTAATTGCTCACTTATCCGAGAAGAATACGGCCAAAGAGATGTTTGATGCCCTGGTAGGATTATTCCAGAGCAACATGAACAGGAAGATGGTCTTAAGAAATAGACTCAAATCTGTGCAAATGTCTAGATCTGACAATGTTACCAGTTATTTCATGAGGATCACTCAAGTACGTGATTGGCTTGTAGCCATAGGGGAGAAATTGGATGACGTAGAGTTCGTGAATGTGGCATTGAATGGTTTTCCCATGTCTTGGGAACCATTTGTCAAGGAAGTCTATGCTCGGGAAAAACTCCTAGATTGGCTAAGGCTTTGGAATGATTGCATCCACGAAGAGACTCGAGAGGAGTCTAAGAGTAACAAGCAGGGAAGTAGTGATGAGAACTTGGCCCTTGTCAGTAAGACAAGAAAGGGAAAAGAAAATTGTTCCAACAAGAAGGGTAATAGTGATGGAGGATCATCGCAACCAGGGAAGGACTTGAGTAAAATCAAGTGCTTCTCATGTCATAAGAATGGACATTATGCATCTTAGTGTTCTGAGAAGAAGAAGGGAAAAGGGAAGACCCAGACAGCATCATCAGCAAAGACGCAACTAGATGAGTTTGCAGCAAAGTTTGAGAAGGATTTCTCAACAGTATCTTGCCTTTCTACCAACACAACTACCAGAAGTGTGTGGTACTTGGACAGTGGTGCATCTCTTCATATGACAAAAGCATGGGAGTTATTTAGCAGTCTGACGAAGAGGGACTCAGATATTCATGTGGAGCTTGGTGATGATGCGAAGTATGCAATGAAGGGAGAGGGAACAGTTACATTCCAACTTGATTTATGAGGTTCGTTGGATGCCCAGAATGTGCTTTATGTACCAGAGCTGAAGAAGAATTTGCTCTCAATCTCAGTTATGGACGACAGGGATTTTTCCGTTACTTTTCAGAGAGAGAAAGTACTCATACGTCCAGAGAAAGCTAGCCCGGACACAACAGTGGTCGTTGGGGTTAGAGAAGACTCTTTATACAGGTTGCAGGGCAATCTTGTTCAGGCCTTGGTACATGATAGTGACAGCCTATGTGAGATATGGCACGGGAGGTTAGGACACCTACACTACAGAGCAGGGTTATCGGAAGCTTCCCCCCCCCCCGCTTCGAAGCCCCAAAGCTCGATCCGGGCGGGTGCATCCTAGAAGCTCCCTTTGAAGCGCGACACAATTTTTGGAAGCGCGCTTCGGGGCTCTTAAGCACAATTCCTGCCATTTCCGAAGCGTCCCCCCCCGAAGCGCGCTTCAGAAAGTTGGAAGCACGCTTCGG